>JARJHM010000583.1:0-205257 GCA_033356055.1 Carex pumila
TTGTCTTTTTTTCTTTAGGAGAGAGACACTATCAGTCCCTAAGAGTATTTTCAAATTAGAGTGAGAGAGACAAAAATTACTAATTTGATAAAACTACGAGAAAAAAAATATCCAATCTCACTTGTGATAGTCGAAGAATGAGAGAGACATTGTCTTTTTTTTTTTAGGAGAGAGACACTATCAGTCCCTGACAGTATTTTCAAATAAGAGTGAGAGGGACAAAAATGACTAATTTGATAAAACTATGAGAAAACAAAATCCAATCTCACTTGTGATAGTCAAAGAATGAGAGAGACGTTGTTTTATTTTTTTTAGGAGAGAGACACTATCAGTCACTTGACATATTTTCAAATAAGAGTAAGAGGGACAAATTACTAATTTGATAAAACTACGAGAAAAAATTGTGGTTTCAAATCAGAGGCTATATGGCCGCACCATCCCATTTCCTTTGCTGCATTGCCTCCACATCCCCCTGCACCATCCCTTTTCCTTTCGAAGCTCTGACTGTCTAATCGATCGGCTCTTCTATTCAGGTATTTTTATTTAATTTAGGATATAATTAATTAGTTTATTTTGAATGGTTTAGAATATTGTTTGAATAATTTAGAAATTTCAAAATAGTTTAGAATAATTTAGAAATTTCAAAATGGTTTAGAATAATTTAGTAAATGATTTATAATATTTTCCTATTAATTTAGAAAATTCTAAAATGGTTTAGAATATTGCCCTATAAATTTAGAAAATTCCAAAATGATTTAGAATAATTTATGAAATGGTTTACATGTTGTCCGATTAATTCAGAAAAATTCTAAATGATTTATAATAATTTAGAAAATTCCAAAATAATTTAAAATATTATCCGATTAATTTAGAATATTGTCTAATTAATGCAAAGTGGCAAATTTTCTCACTAATTTCCATATATAGTCAATATATAGTACTTCTTTATAAAACTAAACGGTTAATGATAGTTAATATATATATATATATATATATATATTAGATGTTGTAAATAAAACAGTTGTAACAGAGTTTGTATAGCCTTGTAACAGATTAGTTGTAATTGACTATTAGTCAAAGGTTGATTAGTCAAGACTTGTAACTGACTACTAGTCAAAGGTTGATTAGTTGTAACAGACTATTAGTCAAAGGTTGATTAGTCTTTTTTTTGAGGAAAAAAAAGGTTTATTAGTCAAGACTTGTAATATAGTTCATTTTTTTTCAAAACCAGACTACAATTCCTAGATGCCGGACAAGCTAGTCAGCCATCTCAAAAATCTAGTCTTCATATCTGCTTCCGGTATGTATGAATTAATTTTGCAACAAGAAGAAATGTCACATCCAACCAAAATATCAACCTGAATGAATAGTAAGTTTTAATTTATACCATTCCTAATTTGCTAATTTGCTAATCTTTTGCTAATCTTTTAATCTACATTGGAACAAAGTATTAATTGTTGCTCAAAATATCTACTCTATAGTCTAGTGACTAAAACTTTATTTTGTGTGGTTGAGAGGACAAGAGTTCAAATTCCACTCGTCACATTGTACATTTTAATTTTAGCTCTCCTTAATTATAAAAAAATTCTTAAACCTCAAAAAAAATTATAAAAAAAATTCTAGTTCTTAGTCATTATTTTTCAGGTGTTACAGCTTAAAATGGAGCTTGAATTTCTCAGTAGTTCAATCCAATAGAATGCAATTCAAATTCTCCTTCTCTATTATTTTCTCAGGACAGATACTAAATGTCAAAACAAAACAGAGATGTTACAGTATAAATTATGTGGAAAATTTGGAGAATGAGATTGTAAAGAGATCAGTTAGGTTGTCAAAACAAAGTACAAACAATAGAGTCTGATATTGTAAAGTTCTATTATTCTCTTATAAATAGGCATGTACATGTAATCAGACAGTTTGATGAATGAAATTCATTTGGGACACCTCTTCTTCCTCAAGCTATAAGCTTTTCAGTTTGTTTACAATCTTCAATTTTGATGATATTAATCACAAATTTTTGATGAGATTAATCAATTTTGTTGATACATAGTTGCGGGTGTGTGAACTGTTAATTCTAATTAAGTTGAAAAAAATTCTACTGGTTTTTACATATATAGCGTGCTGCTTGGTATCTAGAAATATAATTCAATGAAACGGACATTTATTTTTTTGAAGGTCAATGAAACGGACATTTCATGTCTGTTTTCAGAAAAAACAAAGAATAAATGCATGGTCCACAATCTAAGTCACTGGTAAGAGATAGTGACAACCAATATAATCAATAGTGATAGCTGTGTTATTCAGGACTGGTATTGGTCCATTCAATATAATCGATAGGAGATATTTCTTTTCTCCATTGACAGCTTGGCTTGAGGAAGCATACCCATTTTTCTTTTCATTTTGAAACCCAGTGGATGCATTCTTAACTGCAAAAGAAATAAATTGTAAAAAAATAAAAAATAAAAAAATTCTAGTTTGAAAGCTTGTCAGACCGTCATGATTTTGTAGAACATTTTGTTTATGGGAATTTAATATAAAATAATATAAGGCATTAGAATAAAGAGCGGAAAAAAAAATTGGAATACAATCCCCTCATTGGACACCATGTGTCTCGTTATAAATTGGCCATAGAGAATCCAAGGTGCTGCTCGAATTTTTTAATCCAAAAATTTTAATTAGCTCTATACCTTTTTATTTTTTTATTTGCCGCCCTTTCTAAACCCTTTCGTCTTTGCACCTGATCATTGGGCTTGATTTGAATATGTGTCCCATTTGTTTTAGAGGCCGAGCTTGAACCACAAATAGGGTTCATGAATTCTTAAAGCCCATCTTGTTCTTAACATTTTCACAAGGTCAGGTCAGTGTTAGTTAACTTGTCAATAATTTATCAGTGTCAAAAGAATCAGATAAACAATCCAACCATGATGTACCAAAAGAGGATATCCAATGGTCAAAAGGAAAAATTATCTCATATATGACATTTTGGCAAATTGGCTTTTAATTTGCTGCCCAGACAAGACAACATCCTTTTGGTCATTATATGGAATTTTGGATATACTTTTTTTTCTTTTTTGATGGTTGGTGGCAGTTGTTGTGAATAAATTTTATATAGAAAATAGAAAGTTTATTTACACTGAAATGACTAGTTATAGAAATTAAAAACTAAAACATAGATATTTACATCCTCCAACAACTGATAATCTCTGAATCACTATAATGCCTCTGTCCACTGAAGGATCTCCACAGCCGTGCCGCTGACTAAGCGTTCCTCCATTTTACGCTTGGTCAAGAACAGTCTTCTGTTTCTTTCTCTCCAAAGCATCCATATGCCTGCTGTCCAGAAAAATATTCCATCGCATTTTTTAGCCCGGATATAGTCCCAATTTTCCCATTTTTTGTACCTTAACATAAATTTACATGGCGTTACATTTGTTCTGATAGTACCTACTACCAATATTGATTATTACATAAAATATCATATAAAAATATAAGAAACTGTTGGTATTACCTAAGTTTAATCGATCGTCAGATCATACCAGCTTAATCCTCTTATATATTTTACCAAATATTATTTTACATAACATACTGCTTATTCCACTATAATGAGGCGAAAAACTATTATCTATGAGGTGTGAAATTTTTTAACAACAAGCCGAAGGTCATCCTTCCTATGCACAGTAAATCCTGGTGAATCACCCATGTTGAACTTCTCCCTTGTCATTCCACTCGGCAGCTCCCAGTCAAAGCAATTTATGAGATTTGCTAATGCGAGCTCTGCTGTGACCGTAGCAAACATTATACCAGGACAAATCCTGCGTCCTGCTCCAAACGGGATGAGCTGAAAGTCGTTGCCCTTGTAGTCCACTTGGCTACCAATGAATCTTTCTGGCATGAACTTCTCCGGCACCTCCCACGATTTTGCCTCCCTCCCAATGGCCCACGCATTGATTAGGACTTTGGTTCCTCTAGGAATTGTGAAACTGTTTATTTTACATTCTTCCATTGATTCCCTTGGAACCAGCAAAGGGACAGGAGGATGTAGCCGTAGGGTTTCTTTGATTACTGCTTTTAGGTAGCTCATCTGGTTCAAATCTTCTGTTCTCACCATCTCACCATGCTTTATTATTCCCCTTACCTCTTCTTGCAGCTTCTTCATGATTTTAGGGTTTTTGATAAGCTCAGACATAGCCCAATCTATGGTGATGTATGTTGTCTCAATTCCAGCAGCAAATGCATCCTGAATAATTTGAATGTGAAATGTATGTGATTATAAACTCAAGGTGCTTTGACAAATTTCTTAATTAATTATTTTTCCCCTCTTTTGTCATATTCGTCCATTTAGCAATTATAGTAAAACACGATGAGACAGTACATGACTTGATAAGAAAGTTCAATAATTTGAAATTTTCCAAAAATAATAAATAAATAAATGCTTACCCCTATGAGCCCCTTGATCTTGTCCACGGTGATGTCAAAGTTGATGCTTGGATCATTCTTCAAAGAAAGTAAAATATCAACAAAATTATCTTTTCCCTCATTATTCTCTTCACTTTTAATATGAGCTTGAATTACCTCTTCAATCAACAGGTCCCACTTATTTCTATATCTACTAGCCCTCCTGCTTAATCCTATAAGCCTTTCTAACCATAACAAAGAAGGAAACAAATCACCAATACTAAATTGTCCAAGTAATTGAAAACCCTCTTCTAGAAGCTGTCGAACCATGGCATACATCTGTTTTTCCATAATGAATTTTCCAGAAACAACCCTAAAAACAACATCATTCATAAATGAGAACAAAACCTTGCTTAATTCAATAGGATCACTACTCGACATGGAGGCATGGTCACCGATCTTTTCAATCAAATTACCAACTTCCTCCTCTCTAATTGTTTTGTAGGAAGCAATCTTCTTGATACTCATTAAATGGATTGTGAAGATCTTTTTCAATTGCCTCCAATCCTCACCATAAGGCTCAAAGGCCACGTCACTAAAACGGATGATGTCACTGACGACAACAGAAGGCCGAGTAGCAAAGGTGAGGTCGTGGGTCCGCAGGATCCCACATGCCATATCAGATGATGAAACAATAAGCCATGGTACTTCACCAAAATGAAGTAACATGAGGGGCCCATATTTCAGAGAGAGTGAATAGAGAGATTGATGGTAAAGAGAGCTTAGTTGGTGGATGTTTCCTATGAATGGAAGCTTTGGAGGCGAAGGTATCACCTTTTCTTGGCCTTTTGAGAGGTTTCTTCTCTTTACGCTGAAGCAAAGTATGAAGATAGATACCAGAGAGATACAGAGCAGTGACGATAAAGTAAAGGTCACTTCTTGAAGAGAGACCATTTTTTGTCATGTGAGAGTATATTTTCTTTCCCCAATGTGTTATATTATTACAAGTGTTATAATTGAGCATTATCTTAATTAGAGAACAAATTAAGAGGATAACATCACTTATCAAAATTGGCCTTATCCTCACAACTTTATGGCGCAGTATTGCTTACTCTATTGAAATTATTTAGCTGCTTACTCTCAGTGAATATGACTTGCCAGTTGCCACCCACTTTTACCTTAATAAAGGTATCAGAAGTACACAATTACTCAACTACTAACTCCAATTATTATGCTTGTTCAATACTAAGTTTTAAACCATGCATCCAAATTTTCCAAAATAACTGCGGATCGACAGCGCATATAGTGTGGTTCAATATGAATAGGTACTATAATGTGAAATTAGTTTAAGATTTAATAAAATTATGAAGTACGTCTTGAATTCCCTTTTTCTTAGGATGAAAAATATACATCTAAAATTAATATTCTTAATTGGTACCCATATAAGCTGAACAAGTGTACTTAAAAAAGAAATTATTAATTATATTATGAACTGTTGCGACCTTCTCACACCTTTCACGCCAAAATGTCATATATGAGATAATTTTTCCTTTTCAACATTGGATAACCTCTTTTAGTACGTCATAGTTTGTCTTATCTGATTCTTTTGACACTGAAAAATTGACAAGTGAACTCACACTGACCTGACCTTGGGAAAATGTAGAGGACAAGATGGGCTTTAAGAATTCATGAACCCTATTTGTTGATTCAAGCTCGGCCTCGAAAACAAATGGGCCACATATTCAAATCAAGCCCAATTAATCAGGTGCAAAGACGAAAGGTATATAGAAAGGGCAGGAAATAAAAATAAATAAAAAGATATGGAGCTAATTAAAAAATTAGGATTCAAAAATTGGAGCTGCACCTTGGATTCTCTATGGCTAATTTATAACGAGACACATGGTGTCTAATGAAGGAATTGTATTCGAAAAAAAATTCCGCCCTTTATTCTAATGCCCCCCTTATATTATTTTATATTAAATTCCCATAAATAAAATGTTCTACAAAATCATGACGGTCTGACAAGCTTTTAAACTAGAATTTTTTTTTACTTTTTACAATTTATTTCTTTTGCAGTTAAGAATGCATCCACTGGGTTACAAAATGAAAAGAAAACTGGGTATGCTTCCTCAAGCCTAGCTGTCAATGGAGAAAAGAAATATCTCCTATTGATTATATTGAATGGACCAGTACTGGTCCTGAATAACACAGCTATCACTATTGATTATATTGATTGTCACTAGCTAGTACCAGTGACTTAAATTGTGGACCATGCATTTATTCTTTGTTTTTTTTTGGAATTTCTAGCTACCAAGCAGCACGCTATATATGTAAAACCAGTAGAATTTTTTTCAACTTAATTAGAATTAACAGTTCACACACCCGCAACTATATATGTATCAGCAATATTGATTAATATCATCAAAATTGAAGATTGAAAACAAACTGAAAAGCTTATAGCTTGAGGAAGAAGAGGTGTCCCAAATGAATTTCATTCATCAAACTGTCTGATTACATGTACATGCCTATTTATAAGAGAATAATAGAACTTTACAATATCAGACTCTATTGTTTGTACTTTGTTTTGACAACCTAACTGATCTCTAGACTCTAACTACTTCTCAATAATTTTGTTATTATCTCTAACTAACTTGAGTCCTTGACTTGGCTGTTGTGCTTGACTGGAACTGGAGCATGTCTGTGATATGTTATTACAAACATAAGTCAATGACATACTGATAATTAAATTTATTTATGTAAAAAAATCAAACAAGTGTATCAGATATTACACAAAATTAATCTGCCAAATATTATTTTACAAAAACTGCCGCTTATTCCACTGTATATAATAAGGCAAAAACTAGTCTCATATTTAATATGAGGTGTGAACATTTTTAACTACAAGCCGAAGGTCATCCTTTCTATGCACGGAGAATCCCGGTGACTCACCCATGTTGAACTCCTCCCTTGTCATTCCATGAGGCAACTCCCAATCGAAGGGATGTATGAGATTTGCTAACGTAAGCTCTGCCATGCCAGTAGCAAACAAAATACCGGGACAAATTCTACGTCCTCCTCCAAATGGAATGAGCTGAAAGTCATTGCCTTTGTAGTCCACTTCGCTACCAATGAATCTTTCTGGCATGAAATCCTCTGGCACCTCCCACGATTTTGCCTCTCTCGCAATGGCCCACGCATTGATAATGACTTTGGTTCCTTTAGGAATTGTGAAACCATTTATTTCGCATTCTTTCATGGATTCCCTTGGAAGCAGCAAAGGGAAAGGAGGATGTAGCCGTAGGGTTTCTTTGATTACTGCTTTTAGATAGCTCATTTGGTTCAAATCTTCTGATCTCACCATCTCACCATGCTTTATTATTCCCCTTACCTCTTCTTGTAGCTTCTTCATGGTTTTAGGGTTTTTGATAAGCTCAGACATAGCCCAATCTATGGTGATGTATGTTGTATCAATTCCAGCAGCAAATGCATCCTGAATAATTTGATTGAGAAAGGTATATACTTGTAAACTCAAAAGTGTTTCGACATAATTGCATAATTAATTCTTTTTTTCTTTCTTTTGTCAATTTCATTCATTTAGCAATTGTAATAGCTGTAATATATTTCTTTATGCCCAGAGAATATTGATAGAGTGATCACACATAAGCACATGTTTGCAGTTCAAAATACATGACTTTATTTTAATTGGTAAGTTCAATGATTTGAAAATTGTCAAAAATAAAAATAAATAAATAAATAAAGATTACCGCAAGTAGCCCCTTGATTTGTTCCATGGTGATATCAAATTTGATGCTAGGATCATTCTTCAAACTAAGTAAAATATCAACAAAATTATCTTGTCCCTCATTATCCTCACCACTTTGAATATGAGCTTGAATTAGCTCTTCAAACAACATGTCCCACTTATTTCTATTTCTACCAGCTCTGCGGCTCAATCCTATAATCCCTTCTAACCATGACAAAGAAGGAAACAAATCCCCAATACTAAATCGTCCAATTAAACGAAAATTCTCCTCTACCACTTCTCGGATCACAGCATACCTTTGTTCTTCCCTAGTGAATTTTCCAGAAACAACCCTACAAGTTACATCAATCATTAATGAGAACAAAACCTTGCTTAATTCTATAGGATCACCACTCGACATGGAGGCATGGTTGCTAATCTTCGCAATCAAATTGCCAACTTCCTCCTCTCTAATCGTTTTATAAGAGACAGTCTTTTTGGTAGTCATTAAATTGATTGTGAAGATCTTTTTCAATTGCCTCCAATCTTCACCGTAAGGCTCAAAGGCCACGTCACCAAAACGAAGGATGTCAGCGACCACAGCAGAAGGCCGAGTGGCAAAGGTGAGGTCATGGGTCCGCATTATGGCACATGCCATATCAGATGAAGAAACTATAAGCCATGGTACTTCACCAAAGTGAAAAACCATGAGGGGCCCATATTTTAGAGAGAATTTATAGAGAGATTGATGGTAAAGAGAGCTTATTTGGTGGATGTTTCCTATGAATGGAAACTTTGGAGGCGAAGGTATCAACTTTTCTGGGCCTTTTGAGAAGTTTCTTCTTTTTATGCTCAAGCAAAGTATGAAGATAGACAACAGAGAAATACAGAGTAAAGACAGATTTTGCGATAAAGTAAAGACCACTTCTTGAAGAGGCACCATTTTTGTTATCTGAGAGTGTCTTTTGGTTTGAATATGATTGAGCATTAACTTATAGCACAAATTAAGGGGATGACCTCACTGGCCTAATTATAAAAATTGACCTTATCCTTCCAACTTGTCTTACGTACTCTCTGTGGAAACCGCTTGCCACCTTGTTTTAGTCAAGCAAGGAAACAATTTTTCTTTTTTCTGTCTGACGTATTTAAACCTTTGTATACAATCATTAAAAACAATTGTATTAAACATTTAAATAGTACTCATTAACTTTACTTAACAAAAACAAAAAAAAAAACATCAACTTGAAAAAAATTCAAAATGATTTATTCATAGATCTCATATGAAAGCGAAAATCGAGCAAAAAAATATTTGTATTTTTAGATTTGCAAATTTTATTACATACTATTAAGAAAATAGACGAGAATAATCAAATGAATAAAACAAATTGCAGGTGAAAAGTAGTTAAAAGTTACAGCTAAACAAATTTAGAATTAAGTTACTTGTAGATAGAAATTTAAATACTTGTGAGTAGTATTTAAAAATATTAAAAACAAAGCTTTAAAAGGTCAAATATAAAACTTGAAAATAAAAGTTATACATTAAATACTTGAAAACGTGCTGGGGGATTTATTTGGACAGGTTACCTAAAATTATTTAAAGACTTCTTCAATGTAATGGTTAATATTGTCGATTCAAAATCTTATCATAAAAGATTGTTTAATTTCGAATGTAATTGGTGCAATACGAATCAAATCAAATTTGTTGACTTATAACTATCTTAAAAGATTCTTCCTATGATTTTCTTTTTCCTTTACTAGGCTAGGCCACCTTGGCTGATAGCGATAAATGTCCATGGAAAGAAACAGCGGTCTAGATGAGCTGTTGTATAGATAGGGAACAGGAAATAAATCTGCTCTGATTCTTTCGGAATCACATAACCCTGCTATTTCAAATCCATCCCTTCATTTATTTTGAGATTCGTGCATAGAAAACTACTAATTTTGAGATTTGTACAATTTATAAAGTAAATGGTTGGATTTGAAATAGTAGGGTCCTGTGAGTGCTGAAGAATCACAGCAGATTTATTCCATAGGGAACATCTATGCTTATCAAGTAGAAAAATAAAAAAAAATTAATAAAAAAAGTGGGTATACTTACCGATTTCTATTCAACAGAAACTATTACAACAGTAGCAATCTCGGTACCAACACTCACCAGGTACAACCAAAAACATAAAAAGCCTATATATTACATATCATACCAATGGATAAAAAAAAAAAAAACTTATCACCTAAAAAGATAAACAGTACATGCAATATCAACACATAGCTAAACACCTAACAACTAACATTAATTTTGCAAATACAACCGTATAAAATCAGCAAAACAAAACACCACCTCTAAAACTTCTCAACTAGGAAGTATCACTAGCATTAGCAGACGAACTAGAAGCAAAACCATCTACTACATCAGTAGTATCATAGTCAGGGAGGTTTGACCCTTCTAAATCAAGAAAAGGGCCGTTGTCTGATCCCAGCTGGGGCCTGTTCGGAGTATTCGTGTCCGACATGGCTATCAATTAAAGAGCATGCCTAATTCAAATAAGATCTATAGATAAAATTAAGGTTAATTTTAAATAAGAATCATCGAGTCGTGCCTTGCACCAATAAGAAAGTTTATAAATTAATTATAATGTATTTTTTATTGTTTATTTATTACTTGAGTTTAAACAAAATTAATTCGAAAGTTTTAAACTTTCACATATAGACGTCGTTCATAATGTAGATGAGTTTCGACGGTTCAAATTTGTCAATTAAAAATTAAAACCAATTCAATAAATTTAGAATTGAGTTCACAAATAAACTTGATATATAAACTCAAAATTAATCCTAATTCTACTCATGTTTCATCGTTACTTAGTTGCATTAACAATACCAGATGATTGAGTAGGTCCCATCAGCAATTAAAGCAAGCAGAACTTGTAGTGTATTGATCTCGGGTAGGAGCAGGACGGTCCAGGTAGGGTGGTCCGGTTTTTCTTTTTCTGTTTTTCTTTCTGTTTTTTTTTCTGTTTTTTTTTTTTCTATTTTTGTTTTTCTGTTTTGACGAGTGGGTCCGGTCAAGTTTGATTTGACCAGACCAGGCCCGGTTTGATTTGAACCGGCGGAGTTTGTTTGAAAAAATTTGAAATTCAAATTTTAATGGGTAAACGGGTAAGGGCACAAGGGTATACGGGTAAAGGTACATGGGTATACGGGCACGGACACGGGTATACGGGTTCACAGGCACGGGTAAACGGGTAAGGCGGTCAGGGTATAGTCGGGTATTTTCCCTAAATGCCGGGTCCTTGTCCGTCCTATACCCATATCCGTGTATCCGTGTACCCGCCTATACTCTTGGCTCGGACACAGGTACCCTAAGGCAGCGGGCACAGGCGGACCGGGCATGGACTGCCCCACTGGGGTGTTGTCAATAAACTAAGAACTTGTGATGATAAGAATTGAGTGGGTCCCAGAGAACTCACGTGTCCCATCTATGCATCTATGTATGATTCTTAAGACATATATAGCACAGTAACATGATTTGCATTTAATTCATGAATTATTCACGAATTAAATAGATTTAAACCACCAGCGTCAAAAATTAAAGAGATGACCTCACTGGCCTACTTATTAAAAATTGACCTTATCGTCCCAACTTTGCTTACTCTATGTGAAAATTGCTTGCCACCTTGTTTTACCTTAATAAAGGGTATATGGAGGATACAATTAAAGTATATATACAACTAATTGGCTACCAAACCAGGCATCCTAATCTTCCAAAATAATGTCGTTCAATTTCAAATAGTTACATTGAAAAATATACATCTTAAATTAAGATGTACCTCTTAATTTTTTTTTTGTTAGGATGAAAAATATACATCTTAAATTGTACATATTCTCAATTGGTGGCCAATGTACCGATTTTTTTATTAATAGAAAAACAAACAAAAAAATATATCTTTTTAAAAAGGATACATTTCTATGAAATATCATTTCATAGGAATGATTCATTCTCGTCCACCGGACGGGATGGAATGTTTATCCCGTCCGGAAAATGTAAGAATTCGACCCGTTCATTTTATATCGCAACAAATTTTAAAGCATCTCGTGAGTTTTTAAATAGGTTAAAGTTGAGTCTGATTCAGATCTAACGGCTTGATTGTAAAACATAATTTGTATTCAAGTTAGGAATAATTTCATATATACCACTCAAAAACTGTGAAATTATGTATTTACCATCGAAATTTCTATAATTACATATTTACCATTTAAAATTCTAATAACCCACATATTTATCCAATTAATAAAAAAGTGAGATTAATTAAGTTTAAGATTATGTAAACTATAATTAATAAGTTATTTAGTATTTTTCCATTCTCTACCCCTTTTTTTCTAAACACAAATTTTCCTCCCATCTTTTTTTATGTAACTTTCTATTTTCGCTTAAACTCTCATCATCTCTTCTGTCCTGCTTAAACTTGGAGAAAAGGGGCAACAAACTCAAATTTAAGTATTCAAACTCCAACTTTATCGTCTAAAAACAAGATAAGCGCTCTAAATTTTCCAACAAAATAACTCATACTGAATTCAATGTTGGTATCGCAACTTGTTATCAAAGTAATAACTAAATTTGAGAATTTGTGTTTTATTATTGGCTCAGTTTGAAATATATATTTTTAATTTTTTTTATATTGGGTACAGAACGGTTCTAAAGAATGAAAGAGAGGGTGCAGTGCTAAGTTAATCCTTGATTACATATAGTTTTAAGAAAATTAACATAATTAATATGAGTTTTTGGTATATTTGATATATACTAAAGTTATATTTGGTAAATGTGTGAGTTATTAAATTTTTTAATAGAAAATATGTAATTAAAAAAATTAGAATGGTAAATATGTAATTTCACAGTTTTTGAGTGGTATATATGAAATTCTTCCTTAAAGTTATTTAAAGACTTTTCAATGTAATGGTTAATAATGTCGATTCAAAATCGTGTCATAAAAAATTGTTTAATTATGAATGTAATTGGTGTAATGCGAACCAACTCAAATTTGTTGGCCTATAACTATCTTAACCGATTCTTCCTATGATTTTTTTCCTTCCGGCCACCTTGGCTGCTAGCGATGAAAATCCGTGAAGAAACAGCACTCTGGATGAGCTGTTGTATGCCCCACCTTAGGAACGGTCGTTTAATATGATTCTTACATATTCTGAATTTTGTTTTATAGGCCAGCAAAAATATACAGTAGCTGACCAAATAATAAATTTATTTTTATAAATTAAAGTTTAATTTAGGAACGGCTACTGAATTCAACCGTTCTTGATTGTACCAGGAACTGTCATTTACCAAATAACTATTTCTATCTGCCCAAATAGGAACGGTTATTTAATAAAGAACCATTCCTGTTTGTACAAACAGGAATATTTATTAATATTTGACCATTTCTGTTTCTACAAACAGGAACAATTATTTGGTAAACGACCGTTCCTGTTTCTACAAACAAAAACGGTTATTAGGTAACAACCGTCCTTGTTCTAAGAAACATGAACGGTTGAATAAATGACCGTTCTTACACTAGTACAAAAAATATATTCACTGGCTGTTGAAATACCCCTATGCCGACTGTTATAGCGGCGCCAGTGAAGGTTTCTTTTATTGACTCTTTAAAAACAGTCAGCATTACTGGTCAACACTAACTCTTTTCAGAAGAGTCAGTGTTAAGCATCTGACTGTTTTTCAAGAGAGTCAGTGTTGAGCACCAACACTGACTCTTTTAAAATAGTCAGTGTTGATATAAAATTTTTGGCATGATTCTGTTTATATTTGAGCTAACCTCCATATTTTTACTAGCTATATATTGATGTTAAACAAAGTATCATACAAATAATTTAGACAACATAATACATTCATTCACCAAAAAATACACAATATAATAGATTCATTCACAAAAAAAAACACTATAACAAATTTTACATGACAAATATGAACAAAATATGCAACTAAAATATGAACAAAATATGCAACTAAAATATGAACAAAATATGCAAATATAACAAAATTTACAAAGCATTACATGCCTTGTAAATAGATTAGTAGTTGTCCAACAAGCCAGAGTTTCTTTCTCGTCTCCTCCACTGGAGCCTTTGTCTGCGGAGCAATAATTAATTCATTACCTCAAAGAAGGTTCAAAGTAGAAAAAACAAATGTGTAAAAAAGACCTAGGATTTAAACATTACCTGCCTAGAAATCTCAAGAGCTATGAGCTCTGCAATACCCGTCCCAGCCTAGACAAACAAAAACAAGTAAATAAAGCAAAATTAGCAGAAATAACTTCAATTTAAAAAAAAAATAACAAAAGAGCCCCTCTTTTCACTATTTGTAAACTTACCTCACCAGCACCAAGGAACATGAAAGTGTGATCAGCTAGGGTTCCACCAACCAATTTCAGAGCTGAGATCAATCCAGCTAGCACCACAGAAGCCATGCCCTGAAAAATCAATACACAGAAGCTCGAAGGCATTGTGGTTTGCAAAGTCTTCAAACTGATTCAATTAAGAGAAGTTAAAAGCTTGTAATAAATAAATGCTAATAAGATCAGATTATTTTAGTTAGCTGTAAATAAGTCGAGTATGTCTCTGACCTGAATCAGCACTTTTTCACCATAGCTCTGCTTGACAGTAGACATGAACTCTTGAAAATCAGTATATTCCTATTATAGAAAAGGCAAGAAAAAAGAAAAATAAGTTATATATATAAATGCATTTTAAGGAATATAGAAAAAGAAAAAGAATGGTCAGGGTAGTGTGCATCTTACCTGGGCTCTAGGTCTCTTTTGTTTCAAGCCAATGTAAAACTCATCATTTAGTAGTTCTATGTTATAACACAAGTAATTCTATGTTATGACACAAGTATTAGCAGCAGCCCACAATTAAAGCACCAAAATCATCATCACAAATACAAAATTTTAGGAAAGAATATATTGCTAAAGGTAAAAATTAAGGGCCTTCTTCCTACCAATCAAATGCATTGAAGTTAAGCAGTAGTTTGCAACTAAAATTTCACACAGTTGGAACCTTTTTTATTTTGAATCAGAACATTCAGTTCACAACTTAAAATGTTAATTTTAGATTTCTTTTTCCAAATACAAAATTGAGTGATGCACTGATTACTAACTCGACATATAAAGGACATTGCCATTCTAGAAACAAAATACTTAAAAAAAAAAATACCCAACTTGTTCAAACTTGAGTTTTGACTCCATCTCAAAGCACTTTCTTCTAAGTTCATCCATGTCCCATTGCATTTGTGTAACTCTCTCTCTTTCTAGCATTATCGCCTGTTCCAAGGTTTCTTTGGCCTTCTGCTTGGTCACCTCCAGTTCTACCTCTAGATCCTTCACCTGGGTAAAAGAAAAAAAATTGAGTTACTAAATTAATAAATGTTATGATAAGAGAAAATATCACTAAATTGAAATTCATCTAAATTAAGATCCTCCTTTTTCCAAGCAAATTAATAAAATCAGATAAAAGCAATAATCAAAGATACTGACAGAACCAAAGCACTTTTTCACAAATGTTCATGTCATTGATTTTGCTCTTATTTCAAACCATCATCAGACCTCGCAACAACCACAAAAATGATTAAACAGACCACAGCCTACCTGGGGTTGCATAAGAGGGAGGAATCTGAAGAGATAGCAGTGCCCAACTTTGAATTGTGCTGATAACCAGTCAATTTAAAGAAGAAAGGTTCAAACAACACACATACACACAATTAATTCATACCAGAAGCAATCAGAAAAGGGGTACCAGTACCAGCATGACTCAAGTCCGATACTTTTAGTAAATTTATCACAATCATCCTCTATAAACTATCAAAGAGCTCCCAAATTAAGAAGTCCTAAAACAATTAATAAAGAGCTCCCAAATTAAGAAGGGATTATCGAACCACTTACATCAGAGACCAGTGGCAGTGGCAGTGGCAGTGGCAGGAAGGAGTCGGAGGCAGAGGCGAAGGTAGAGAAACCGGCGGCAGTGGCAGTGGCACGGTTTTGGCAGCGAAGAGTTCTCACCGGTGAGCGAAGAATGTTTTACTAAGGTTTTACTGTTTTCGCAAGAGATGGAGAGGAGAAAAGAGGGAGAGAAGAACAGCGGCTTGGTTTGTGCTCAGAGAGAGAGAGACATCGGGGGAGGGTTTGTGCTGAGAGAGAGACAGCCACCAATTTGAAATTTTGGGAGATAGTGGCGGAGAGGGTTTATCGCAAAGAAGAGGGAAACGAAACTTTAGGAGGGGAAATGAAGTTCTTCGCGGCTGATCAAAAGATATAAACCCGGGAACAAAAATTTTCGGAAGTCAAACACTGACGGTTCCCACCCAAATAAGAGTCAGTGTTGAACTGTTTTTTAAACAGTCAGTGAAATTTAAGCAATTAATAAACTAATTCAACATTATTATTATTTTAAAATGACAATAATTTAAAATGATATTGATAAATTTTATACCAAAAGATAATGTTAGAACATTTTTTTTGCATTATTAAATAATTTTGACAAATTAAATTATATAGTTGTGCATGCATATTGTATCAAGGACTTGTATCAAACATCAAAAACCATAGAACATCAACTCTTGTTGGATAAGATAATAAAGGAACAAAGACAAACGTCGTCCGTTGGTTGATTGGAACCGTTCAGATCAAAGAGTGTTCTATTAAATTCATTGTTGGTGAGTTTGATCTAATTTGATGTTCATTTACATATCCACCCAAGCGATGGAATATAACGAGATCATAAGGCTATAAAACATTACAAATTGGATCGAACCTTACAATTGTTGGAACTCCAATTATTTTTTGTTTTTAAGGTTCCTAGTACTAGCATGATCATTTTAAAATAAATTAGGAATTATTTGATTGCAGATCACTCGTTGACTATTCATAAGAAAATGAACGGTCCACAGTTATTAGCTCAATTTGTTTGAACAAATATTGATGAAATTATATGAAATTGATAATTACAAACATTATTTGGTCACAAGTTATGTATAAAAGTAGGAAATATTTTTTTTGGAATTTATTCATATTATTTGCTGTACAAAAATCATAAATTTCATCATCTGTTGATATGAATTGTTTGATGGGTGATGAAGGGTCATAATTAGCAATAGATGTCTTCATTAATTTTGCAAATACATTTTTTAATATTAGATCACTTTTAATTAATTTCACGTGTGCTGCATCCCTGAAAATAATTCTAATTTCATTTCACTTTTAATTAAATTTCACGTGAAAGTAATTCTAATTTCACGTGTGCTGCATCACTTTTAATTAATTTCATATTACATCCAAGCTTGTAATTAACATTTTAGTACTAACATGTATTACTTGCGAGCATGAGGCACTAAGCCAATTAGAAAAGAACTTGTTTCAACAAGAACATCAATTGAAGCTAAATAATCAATACTGACGGTTAATCAACAAATAGTCAGTGTTGGTACTCAACACTGACTGTTTTTCAAAAAAGTCAGTGTTGGTACTAAATACTGTCTGTTTCTGAAAAGGGTCAGTGTTGATATTCAACACTGACTATTTTTGAAGTGTCAGTGTTGATATTCAACACTGACACTCGAAAAACAGTCAGTGTTGGTACTAAACACTGACTGTTTTTGGAAAAGCCGTCAATGTTGATAACAAACACTAACTGTGTTTAAAGCGTCAGTGTTGAACTACAACGCTGACTGTTATTTAATAAAAAAGTCAGTGTAATGTGAGCAACACTGATGCTTTGCTTAAAATAGTTAGTAATGAAGGATCGGTGAAAGGGTTTTTTGTACTAGTGTTAATTGTACAATTAGGAACGGCTATATAACCGTTCCTGTTTAGTGGTACTTTCAGTATTCCCTGGGTCTAGAATGGACGTAGATCCGTCCCTGTTAAGGGTTTTTGACTGTTTCTGTTTCATGGTTCTCCACTAGTGACACTCACCAAGTACAATAGAAAACATAAAAGTCTAGATATTACAGATCATGCTCATGGATAAAAAAAACAGCTTATCACCTAAAAAGATAAACAGTTCGTGCAACATCAAACCTGTAGTTAAAAACCTAACAACTAACATTAATTATGGAAATACAATCCTATAAAATCAGCAAAAAAACAACCACTAAAACTTATCAACTAGGAAGTATCACTAGGATTAGCAGACGAACTACAAACAAAATCATTTGCTGCATCATAATTAGTATCGTAGTCAGAGAAGTTTCACCCTTCTAAACCAAGAAAAGAGTCGTTGTCTGGGGATCAGTACGGAAAATTCGTGTCCAACATGGTTATCAAAGGAAATGCCTGGTTCAAATAAGGACATGGCTTGATAGGTTAATTTAAAGTATGATTTATCGAGTCGTGTCTTACACCAATAAGAAGGTTTATAAATTAATTTTAATATATTTATTTATTACTTGACTTTAAATAAAATTAATTTGAAAGTTTTAAATTTTCACATATAAACGCATTGCTTATAATGTAGATAAGTTTCAACAGTTCAAATTCGTCATTTTAAACTAATTTAATAGAATTAGAATTGAGTTTACAAATAAACTTGATAAACTTAAGAATAATCCTAATTCTACTCATGTTTGATCGTTACTTAGTTGCATTAACAATACAAGATGATTTAGCTACTACCAAGCCATTCACCAAAAAAACAAAAAAAACAAACAAACAATACAAGATTATTGAGTAGGTCCCATCAGCTATTAAAGCAACCAGAACTTGTGATGATAAGAATTGAGTGAGTCCAAGAGAACTCACGCGACCCATCTATGCATCTATGCATCTATGCATGATTCTTAAGTCATACACAGCTTACAGCACAGTAACATGATTTGCGTTTAATTCGTGAATTATTCGCGAATTAAATAGATTTTTTTTTTAAATTTGCTTCGTTGTTGTATTGAATTATTTCTGAATTATACTTGAATTTATATCTGAATCACGATTATTTAACACCCTGAACTATTCATTTGTTACTATGGTTCAGAGCTACATGAGTGGTAAATTTAAAATTTTTAAAGATCAATGATGAAGTCATAATTTGAAAATATTCAGGTGGTAACAAAAAAAAAAATTCAGAATGCATTTCACCAAATATAGCGGTCTCCATTTTTTTGTTATTTTTCTTTTATCAAAGCCGTAGACACATCACTCACAACACAGTACCCTCTTTATTCCTACATCCTGCAGGAATTGAATCTAGATTCTCCTTACAGAGAATATATGCCTTAACTAACTGAACTAGCGTTAGGCCAAAGGTATCCTAAAAAATCCCCCTCGCTTCATGATTTGAGATTTATTCTCAGTCACTTTGAGATTACAAGTTAAAAAAATAAATAAATTACCCAAAAAAGAGAATGATTCTCTACTCTTTTTAGGTACCTAGGAGGATACGGATTCCCGCTGAGCCCCATTTCTTTTGTCATGATGTGTTGAAATTAGTGTTGACCACGGTCAGTTCGGTCAGGTTCAAACCCGACCTGTCCACGAGTTTTCTCGGTCCACGGGCTAGTACAATCCGGGTTTGGCTGGTCTAGTTTGGAATGATTGGTCCGAATCCATATCAAGGACCATGGTCCAAACCCACATTGGTTGGTCTAGTTCGGTCCGTCCGGATTTAGACTGTCCTTTTTTTTAATCAATTGTTTAAAATCCGACGGTTTGGGTCCGATCTGATTTTTGTCCGGTTTGACACAGGTTAGTCTGGTTTTGGGCAGGTTCGGTTTGGTTCTACACGTGTTTGGTCCAGTCCCGTTTTCTACGGGTTTGGTCCTGATTTCTACGGGTTAAGGAGTGGTCAGATCCGGTCTGGTCTATGAGTTTTGAACCGTGGAGGTTGGTCCAGGTGTAGTGGAGAAAATCGGTCAAAAATCGTGCTATGTTCCTCCCTAGCACCAGTCCGTGGCACAGATTGATTACGGTTCAAATTGGTCCGGCTCTGGACCGGCCGACTATTTTCATAACACTAGTTGAAAGATACACTACTGTATCCCGATAATGAGAAGATTGGAATAATTCTTTTGTTACGTCATGTTTTGTCACCTTATGATCAATCATTGATAGTAATTCCAAACGCTGGTCTAATCCGATAAAAACAAAATTTAAAAAAAAATAACAATAATAAAAAAATCTGATTCTTTTGACACTGGTGAATAATTGACAAGTGTAGTCACACTGTCGCTTGACATGACCTTGTGAAAATCTAGTGGATAATGAGAAAGAGGAGATAAGTACCATTAGCTAGAAATTTTTTCTAAAATTGTTGTATCTAAAGTTCGAGAGTTCGATTTCTTCTTACGGTTTTATAACTTCTTCGTAGGTTTTCAAAAAAAGAAAATCTAGTGGATAAGGTGGGCTTTAAGAATTCATGAACCCTATTTTTCGGTTACCAAGCTCGGCCTCTAAAACAATGGGTCAAATATTGAAACCAAGCCCAATTGACCAAGCAAGAGGCTGAGAGACGAAAGAAGTTATCTACGAAACACACTGATCAAATCTGGCCCACTATTCGGCGACTCTTCTCTAGTTTGTTGACTCGGTATACCTTTTATTGTTTGGATACTAGTACCGAAACAACTGTAATTGTATGCTTCTCGATGCAGTGTTAAATTTTATCTTAAATTCCTAATTGCACATAAATACTGATTGAAGTTTAGAAATTTGACAATCTAGAACCTAAATGTTTCCCACCATCTATCATTCAAAGCTGATGGATAATTCAAGGAGTGACCTTGTGTTTCAATTTGCCATATATGTGAAGCACAAATTGAAGTATATAAAGCTAAAATAGAGGGAAATTAATAGTCTAAATCATTGTTTTTACCTATATTTATTTGATTAGTGACATTTTTAGTGTTCCTAATTGAACAGGGGCTCAGGGGCTGACTCTGTAAGGACTGTTGGGGGGGAGGGGTACGTAGGGGAGATGAATTTTTATGAAGATTTATAGATCTAGAATCACGTACTTTGTCTTCCCTCTCTGGAATTTTATTTATCTTTTCTGAAATTCTGATTTGTAACTAGAGTTAAAATTAGAATAGATTCTTTGAATATTGATTAATAATTACGATTTTAGAAGTTAGAACATTAAAAATTAGAAATCAGAGCATTGAAAATTATCTAGTACCTAATTAACTAATGAGTTTGAACCCGATTTGCTATTTTCTTACCTCTTCTAATGAAAATCCTGGATCCACCTTTAGCAAAAACCTAATACCATGAAACAAACTACAAGACAAGGTGAGAGGAATCGTGGAGACGATCATGCAGAGCTTATCAAGAACTCTAATACCATGAAACAAACTACAAGACAAGGTGAGAGGAATTGTGGAGACGATCAAAAGATGAATGTCAAATAAACGGGTTCACCATTCCAAAGAAACAAGAGTTCTAATCAACTGTTGGGCAATTCAGAGGACCCAAGATCATGGGAACACCAGAGGAGTTCAAACCAGAGAGGTTCATTGGAAGCCAAGTGAATTACAAAGGAAATGACTTACAATTCATCCCGTTTGGTGCTGGCAGAAGGATTTTTCCTGATCTGCTGTTTGCTATGGCTTCAGCTGAGCTGGCACTAGCAAATTTTGTGCATCAGTTTGATTGGGAGTTACCAAGTGGAGTGACAATTGACAAGTTTGAAATGAGCGATGCACCGGGACTCACTGTGCACAGGAAGCACAGCCTTCAACTTACTGTCAAACAGCATTGCCTTTCAGATTAGTTGTATGATATTTTTTTTAGCATGCTTCAGTACACTTTGTGTGTAAAATAATAACTGTGAACTTCTTTTATCCAGCTTTTTGTTTGAGTTGCATTACAGTTTGGAAGTCACTTCTAGGAAATTGTGTAATCCATCTTAAATGAAAATGGTGCTATCTGGGTTTTTCTTGGATTTCATCTGGTTGTCATGTAATGGAAAAACTGTGTAATTGATTGTTCCTTTTATGTGAGTGTGCATTTGTAAATGGTAACTTGGTAAGCAGTAAGAAAGTTCCATAATTTCATGACTTGAAAGTTCTAATATATGGATGTTACCCCCAAAACTTTCTTATGTATCAGTAGCAATTCTTCACTGTAGTTATACGTTGATATTATTGGGCATATCAGTTTTATACCTAAAACCATTTTATTTGTGAACACATGGCATTTATAATCCATCAATTTACAGGCCAACCATCAATTTACATGGCATTTATATACATTCTTGCTGCATTTTTCATATTTTACAACGGAAGTCTCCTCGTATGTTTCCCCAACAGGCAAAGACAGATATATAGCTAATTTGTATCCAGAGGAGAAATAATGAAGATAGATAAATGTTCCCTAGTTCAATACAGAACATTGGTTCCATGAGAGGTGAAAACAAGATAACTATACTTAAAAGAACAACTCTGATTTCTGAAATTCACATCTGTTTGCTACTGCAAACACTTACAGCAGTCGCCAATGCCTTATTTATTTAAGAAACAATACCACCATACAAAAATAAGAAACAATACCACCATACAAAAATTTTACTGGTACCTATCTGAGATGTCAACCAAGAGGCCGAAAAGCTCTTTCGGCATACAAAGCATGGGCATATGATCTGCACCATCCAACTCGAGTAGTTCTGTCCCAGGACTCCTCTCAACCAACCATTTCTGGGTCTCTGGCAAAATAGACTTGTCTTGGTTGCAAACAAGATAGACCCGGCTCACTGAGCCATGATTTTCTGCAGTTACAAAGTCTTCTCTTGTTACACTTGAGTCATAAAATGGCTTTCCTGGCCTTAGTAACATTGTGGCCAGTGTAACATCCTGTCAGTAGAGTGAGACACTGTTAAAAATTATGAAATAATCAAGTCACCTGCATTTTTTTATCAAATTAGATTACCTTGGCTAAGAATTGTAAATTACTGAAGTAATCTTTGATGCTAAATTAGTAAAAATAAAATGATCAACAGTTATGGTACATACCATCAAACTCAAAAAAAAAACATTCTTATAAAAACGAGAACGAGTATTTGATCTAGTGGCAAAGGCAATGCTTTCTGTGTGCGAGGTTGCAGGTTCGAAACCCGGGAGGATCAATCATTTGTGGATATTAGATAGTTGGGTGGCTTGACCACCAACCTTTACTAAAAAAAAAAATATGCTAATGAAAACAGATGTGTGTAACTTTTGCAGAGAAACCCCCCTTCTTGTGAAAATTTAGGCCCCGCGTATTGCTCATCACACAAACAAATAAAGGAATAGCTAGCTTGAGCCCTTTTGATGAAACTAAACCAAACACTAACCAGACCAAACCTCCTAAATATTGTGCATATTATTTTTTTTCTTTTTCTTTTTTTATTGCTTTGAATTGGATTCTACGTGGTTCTTTGATATCATTTCATTTAAATGTCTTGTTTTCTTTGTTTTCTATTTTCTCTAATAAACGGTTGTTAATTTTTTTTCAATTTAAAACGGGGATGAGCATGGTTTTCAACCCAGAGCAAGAAATATCTTATGTGTCCTTATTGAATACTATCTTTATGCAAATCATTTATGTGATGTTTTGAGGTTATCATAGGGCATGTACATATGAATTTTCAGAGCACAAATGTTTTCAAGAAAATAAAGTACCTCTGGTGCACATAAATGATAGTATATAGCTTGCAAGTGTTTCCGGCCGAATGTGAAGGACCTAAGTGCAATATTATCCCCTTCTCCGCCATAAACTGCTTTTGAATCCATCATGTCTTTTTTAAGACCTTCTTTGTAAAGCTATCATGCATAAAAGAAACAAAATCCACAAACAGTTCTTAAATTAAAGTTATATATAAGATCATATCATTGAAAAGAACAAACAAAACCGATATATGATTATGTTGGACAAGCAAAAGTTTCATAAAATGTTAAAATAATTTTGCATAAATACTTTTTTTATGTTTTAGATAGGCTTCATACTAGATCTATATAAAGTTAGGAACTCATAATAGCTCTTTGTATAATTTTCCTTTCCAGGATGGGAGTGTCAGCAATTCTAATTATTATCACAATCAATTGTGACAAGCAATTAAGCTTGTATCAGAGATACTGTTGAAGATTAATAACAAAAATATATATACTTGGATATGCAAGTCTTGGAGACATTTAGCAAATCCAATGCAATTTTTACCAAAAATACCCCTCTTCCCTATTTTCCGATACTTCCAAAAAATGAGGAAAGGAAGGTTGTCAGATATGAAAAAAAATCCCCAACCGTTCTTTACTGCACATAAATTTCTCTAACTGTTCATCAAGGCTTGTATCTTATTAATAGACCTTAAATTTCTCTAATGGTTCTTTGAGGCTTGTATCTTATAAATAGACCTTAGAAGCATTGTAAAATATATGATCAATCAATGAAATTATTTCTCTTTCAATTCAATCTCAAACTTGCAATGTGATCTTTTATTAATCAATGAAGGCCTCCCAAAAATTAGTTCATCAATAAACTCCAACCACATTTATATCCATGCATCTGATGGTACTAATTTAAAAACTAGAAATAACAACAGAAAAACAGAATATATCAAGCATGCCAAAGATACCTCCTTTGTGATGTCAGCCAGTGAATTAGTGCTGCTCGGCATAGCAGCGCTGATAAACACAGCCACAGCTATCTTATGTGGATACCTCTCCATGGCGAGCGATACCGGGGTCCCTCCATAGCTGTGCCCCACAAGCACCACTCTCTCATTGGCTGGAACAGCCTCCATCACCTCCATCAACGGCTCACAATACTCCTCAAAGGTGTTCACTTCATCCAGCCTTTTTGGGTGGAGCCCGCATGCAGCCAAATCAGGGGCTGTGACATGGTACCCGGCCTCATTGAGCAGTGTCGCCAGCTTGTACCAGGCCCAGCCACCGTGGCACATGCCATGTGCCAGTACAAAGTGGCGCGAACTTGGTGTTGGGTGGTCTTGTTTAGTGCACTTTGGTGGTGGTTTGCGGCGTAAGGTCAGTAATGGGTTGGTGTTGGTTTTAGAGAGGAGAAGATTAGGCTTGGGATAGAGTTGAGGTACTTGAGGAGGTAACTGGAAAAGGAGAGACGCCATCTCTTTTTTTTTTATTATTATTATTTTTTTTTTTCATTTTTTGCTTGTCAGTTGCCAAGTAGAGACCGCACACTAACGAGTAACGAGAGAAAATACACGTCTGCGGTAGGAGGTATTGGATTAAATGTTTGAATCAGTAGAGACGGATGGAATATCTTCAACTGATTAATCAAAATTTTACAGATAATTTTTCAAAAATCATATGCATATACTTATAATTATTTCTTTTAAATAATTAATTTAATTCATTAAATTATTAAATAAATTTATGTTAACTTAGTTTCATTTTTAATCAATAAAATTGAAATTGTTATTCTAATAAAACAAGATAAATAATGCAGAAGAAATTAATAAAAATAACTAACTAATTAACACTATAAATGGAAAATTAACGATTTATAATGGTTTAGTTACCGCCAATGACTAATATACTATTCGACTAAACAGTTATTTTTTTTTTTACAAAACTAGTTTGAATCAACTTGTCTCATTTAGGGGCTCAAACGGTTCGGTTTTTTGGTTTTCAATTGAACCAAAAAATTTCAGTTTGGATGGATCGGTTTTTCAGTTGAATTTTAGAATACTTCGTTTTGATTCAAGTATGAAAATATATAATATAATGATTATACTGAAATGATTCAAGTATCATTTATATTTTGTTTGGTTCAATAATTACTTTCTTTTTTTATTTTGATTTGAATATTTGAAAATATCTATATATTTTATATAGAATTAAAGAACGTATGAAAATGTATAATTTTAGTTTAAAATGTTACCAATAAGTTTACTTTGATTTGAATCAAGCAAACCAAAATTTAATTCAGTTTGTTCGATTCAATTCTTAATCGGTTAATAAGCTTAATCAGTTCGGTTTGATTCTATTTTTAAAAACTGAAAAACATTTAGTTTGACTATTTTAGTTTGGTTCCAATTGAACCGATCATTTGAACACCTCTAGCCTCATTCGTATCAAGATTGGCGTATATTTAATTCAAACAAATTTCAAATATTATTTGTGTGAATTTTTATGCATATCTTAGACTAGTGCTGAAATCAGACCAAAGGCGATCTGCTCATGTGACCGTCCTTGATTAATGATAATTAAATTTAAATTATCATTTTTTAAATAAAATTAATATTTTTGTAGATTGTACCTTTTAACAGAACACACATATTTACATAAGAGTAATGATATGGGTTCACAATTTCATTGGTAGATCAATGTCATTGACTAGTGACTGAGCAGGAGCACACAAAAAAAATTAGAGTGAGTCTATGGTACTATGCATTTTACGATTTGACATTGTGCTACGGTTCTATATTCGAGTTTTCAAATCCTAACGGTTGATCCGAACCGTTCATCTTGTTCTCCATATTAAAATGTATTTGGAGACCAAATTTTACATTTTTTGAAAATTTTTTACTACTTTTTTAGATTTATTGAAAATCACTGTTTTTGGATGGTCCAAAATTTTCAGATCAAGTGATTTTCTAAATATCTAAAAAAATAGTAAAAAAAATTTCAAAAAATGTAAAATTTGGTCTCCAAACACATATTAATATGGAAAATAAGATGAACGGTTCAGATCGACCGTTAGGTTTGAAAACTCAAATATAGAGCCGTAACACGGTAACAACCCGTGATATGCATAGTACCATAGACTTACTCAAAAAATTATATTGAAAAGTTAAAATATAGTCTCATTTCTTAAATTCACAGTTGTTTGCTACTGCAATCACTAACAGCAGTCACCAATGCCTTATTTCTGCTATGCAAATCTAAGAAACGATACCAGCATACACAAATATTACTGGTACCTATCTGAGATGTCAACCAAGAGGCTGAAAAATTCTTTCGGCATAGAAAGCATGGGCATATGATCTGCACCGTCCAACTCGAGTAGTTCTGTCCCAGGACTCATCTCAACCAACCATTTCTGGGTCTCCGGCAAAATAGACCTGTCTTGGTTGCAAACAATATAGACCCGGCTCACTGAGCCATGCTTTTCTGCGGTTACAAAGTCATCTCGTGTTATACTTGAGTCAAAAAATAGCTTTCCTGGCCTTAGTAACATCATGGCCAATGTAACATCCTGTCAGTGGAGTGAGACGGTGTTAAAAATTATGAAATAATCAAGTCACCTGCATTATTTGATCCAATAAGATTATCTTTTAAAGAATTGTAAATTACTGAAGTAACCTTCAATGCTAACTTAGTAAAATAATATGATCACAGTTATGGTACATACCATCAAACTCAAAAACAATACACTAATGAAAACAGATGTGTGAACTTTTTCAGAGAAACACCTGCATTATTTTCTAGGTGTTTCTTTGATAGCAGTCCATTTAAATGTCTTGTTTGCTTGGTTTTTCTTTTCCATTTTTTCTAATAAACAGTGGTTAAGTTTTTTTAATTTAAATTCGGCGATGAGCCTGGTTTCACCCAGCGCAAATTATCTAATGTGTCATTATTGAAAACTATAATTATCCAAATCATTTATATGATATTTTGAGGTTGTCATAAGGCATGTACATATGAATTTCAAGAGCACAAATGTTTCAAAGAAAATAAAGTACCTCTGGTGGACATAAATGATAGTAAAAAGCTCGCAAGTGTTTCGGGCCAAATGTGAAGGACCTAAGTGCAATATTAGCCCCTTCTCCACCATAAACTGCTTTTGAATCCATTGTGTCTTTTTTAGGACGTTTGGAAAGCTATCATGCATAAAAGAAACAAAATCCACAAACAGTTCTTAAAAAGAGTTATTTATAAGATCATATCATTAAAAAGGAACAAACAAAACCCATAATAGAGAATAACGTTAGACAGGTGAGGCATTTGTTAATTGAAAGACAGAATTTTCATAATATGTTAAAATACTTTTTTGTTGGAAATCTTAAAGGCAAAACAATTACACCTTATTTAGAGATCAACCAATTGCATCTCATCTAGAGTCAAACACTAACACTTCAGAGAAGGAAAAACAGTCCTCCACCTTAATCCTAAGGACCTTTCCATGCCAAAGCCAACCCAAAACTTAAATCTGAAATGCGGAACTTAATAACTAATTCTATGCCATTTGTTATGGAATCTCCAATCTCTTGCGAGAGCAACGACTATCTCCGTATGCGCAAGACAAGACTAATGGTAAGAAGCCCCTTCTCACCGGTTGGTTGTCGGGTTGTGGGAGTAAATCTTTCAAAACAGCAAGACTTGGTCCTTTGAAAAATCCTCTCCAATTTCTTACGGATATCTCCTCTCTTTTTTGTGATGGTAGAAGCAGAAGAGAAGGCCAACAGTCTTGTGTCTTAGATAGGCTACATACTAGATCTTACGAAGTTATGAACTCATATATCTCTTTGTATAATTTTCCTTTCAAGGATGGGAATGTCAGCAATTCTAATTATTATCTCAATAGTTGTGACAAGCAGCTAAGCTTGTATCAGGCACCCTTGCAATTTGATCTTTTAATAAGAGTAGGGTTAAAATGCCCCATTGTTTTCGTGCTCCAATCATGTGTTACATTTTTATCTCCGTTTTTAAAGTCCAAACAGTAGAAAGCACTTAACATGATCTCCATATTAACATGTGCTTGGAGACCAATTTTTATATTTCTCGGAAAAATTTTATTATTTTTTTATATAGATACAAACTCACTAAAATTTGGAGAGGTACCATACACAGTACCGGATCTGGGTCTAAACAAGAACCTATTGAAGATGTCCCTCTCCCCCTGACCCCTTTATAAAGTTAATGACTTGGATGATTTTGAGTATATTATTTTATTTTTTTGGATAAACTGTGTATGACTTTTTTGTTATCTCAGATTTTGGTTAGGTTAATTTCTGTAGTTCTGCTTTCTATATCTAGATTCTTTAATTAGAATTTTGTAACAGCTGTTTGGTTACTTTGGTACTAGCTTTGTAAAATTATATGGTTTCTTTAATGAAATCGGTGAGATTATTCACTTTTATCAAAATAAAAAAAAAATAATAATAACAGAGCAGTTTTGGCAATAGCTGTTTGGTTACTTTGGTACTAGCTTTGCAAAACATAATCTCTACTTCTCTAGCGCATGCCAAAATACAGGTAAAAATTTTAACAGAGCAATTTTGGCTTCATGGAGCGCTATTTTGATTCTGTAGCTGTTTTGATTCTGTAGTTTGTGTACTGCATGAAGTGAAAATTGGTCTCTTAAAATCTTTATCCAAAAATACCTCCTTTGTGATGTCAGCCAGTGAATTAGTGCTGCTCGGCATAGAAGCGTTTACAAACACGGCCACAGAAATCTTATGTGGAAACCTCTCCATGGCGAGCGAAGCTGAGATGCCTCCATAGCTGTGCCCCACAAGCACCACTCTTTCACCAGCTGGAATAGCCTCCATCACCTCCATCAACGGCTCACAATACTCCTCAAAAGTGTTCACTTCATCCATCCTTCTTGGGTGGAGCCCACTCGCCGCCAAATCAGGGGCTGTGACATGGTGCCCGGCCTCATTGAGCAGTGTTGCCAGCTTGTACCAGGCCCAGCCACCGTGGCACATGCCATGTACCAGTACAAAGTGACGCGAGGTTGGTGTTGGGTGGTCTTGTTTAGTGCAATTTGGTGGTGGTTTGCGGCGTAAGGTCAGTAATGGGTTGGTGTTGGTTTTAGAGAGGAGAAGATTAGGCTTGGGATAGAGTTGAGAAGGTAACTGGAAAAGAACAGACGCCATCTGCGTAACGCCATCTGCGTACTATTTTCTTTTTCTGTTTTCTTTTCCTTGCCCGTAGGCCCGTTTTGTCTGTTACGGAACGTAAACTGATGGGAGAAAATACAAATGTCTTTCACCAGGGGAATTCACATCCTCTCCACTACTAGGGGTGTCAATGGCACCCTTTTATCCATTTACCCGACTAGTATCGCATCTGAAAATACAGGTAATGGTAAGATTTTTTTTCCATTAGCTAATTGAATACGGGTAAGAGTAATGATTTTTTTTATTATCTTATCCGTTTTCGTATAAAATATTTTAAAAAAATAAAATTATATATATAGATATATATTTGTATGAAGATAATACATGAAAAAATAAATTTTTTGTATTTTATTAAATTTTCATAATATAAATTAGTTGTATTTATTATTATTATTTTCTTATTTTGAAAAATATTTTATCGAAAAAACAAATCAAAATGTTAATCACACTTTTTTATCCGTTTACCCGACCCGTACCGTATTCGAAAATACGGGTAAGGATAAAGATTTTTTTTCATTATCATAACAGATATGGGTATGAAAATATCTCCACCTGATCCGTACCGTACCCATTGACACCCCTATCCACTACCTGATATGGGAATCTTTTACAATTAGTATATCTGGACCGGTTATTTTAACTTGGCACAGATCTCAAAGCCCAATAATGCTACCCTTGCACTAGTTCGAATTTCAAACTGGCTGAGATTTAATTTCAAACCAACCGAACTTTTATATATTATGAATTTGGTCTGGAACGACCCAGTTTATTTCTTAATACCTCGGTTTATTTCTTAATCAATTCCTTTAAATACTTTGATTTATTTCTTAATACTTCGGTTTATTATAAATCAATTGCTTTAAATAAAAAATTAATATATTTCAGTTTGAACCAAACAAACCGAATAAATCGAAATAAAACTTTGGTTCATTTCGGTTCGGTTGTAATGCTTGGTTCGATTTAGTTCTATTTTTGAAACCAAATTATAACTTTATTTGCCTAGTTCAGTTCAGTTTCAACTGAACCGAACCATTGAACACCCCTAATAGCAAAGCGTTGGATTGGACCATAATCTACTTGTCTGTTTGACTATATTTGCAAAACTATATTTATTGTATTTTACAGTTTTCTTGTCTTGAGATATTGTGCAGGTTCATGACTATAGAGAAAATGAACAACTTCAAGGATATAGTCATGAAACACTGGGCAATTGTCACACCCCAAATACGAGTATAACAGCATGCCACGCATATTTATTAAAACATATACGCTAGGCAGTGGATTTTTTATATGCATTACCAATAACACCATTACATATTAACCACATCCCAAATATTTACATAATTATTTGATAGACTACGGCAAACTATGTTTTAGGAATGCCTCCCGCATCCTGTCAGCCAAAGGGTGAGGGTGAGAAATAATAATAATATTATCTCTCAGTGAGAATTTGCCACAGTCAGGCTACTGAACTTGCAATCAATCCATATCTAGAATTAAATCCACGCAACTTGACATTAACAATTCAATTTATCAATTTATATACAAGTAAATGCAAATGCACGGTCACAATATCCAATCGAATCTCAACTCATAGAATTTCAAATGAAGCTCAACAGATACATTAGGCTTAGACACAGATTGTCAGGTTTGGTAACACATACAAATGATCCACCAACTTGTCACACAGGTGGCCACGCTAAACCCACACCTGCCAGTACTCAGTACCATCCACTGACCCTCATCTGATCTGTTTAAGCTTATACCGTTAATTTAAGTCTAGTTCATAGTCAGATAATATTTCATATGCAATAAACTCAAAATCAGTAATTCTCAACACATTAAACAAACCTGTCATTCCAGTCCCAGACTGGATATGACATCAATTAGACATCTCCTTATAGTCACCGTTAGAATCAAATTCCCTCTCCCAACCGGTACTGGGATTAGCGATGGCCGTTTACCATATGCGCATATGGATTCCGTAACCAAAGTCTAGTCATGACTCTAGACTTTGCAAAGCTCAACAGATTTCCATAAACATAAACTTGTGGTGACTCAACCATAATTCAGAATAGGAGATTCATACAAATGGTAGACTGTACAAAATGATAGGTCAACAGTATCACACAAAATTCAGTTATAATTTGATTGGGGTATGCACATAATTCACACATCTCAAATAATGCAACAAACAATCATTCAACATGACAAAGGAATAGCAATTTAATTCTTAAAAATGTAATATCAAACAAGTCCAGTAACCCCGCACCTGATAACGTAGGGCACAATATGACTTGAAATCAAGTCCACCATTCCGCAACCACATCCGATTTTTTTTTATTTAGAATTACGTTAAAATATTTCATTCAAACAAGCCTTCTAAGCCTTGATTTTCTGTAACTAGCCTCCACCGATCCCTAGGATCGGTGGAGCAAAAAAAATCAAAGCCACACCGGTCCTAGGGACCGGTGGAGACCCATTTCGCCCTGCCACACACCGCTGCACGAAAAACTACAAAATTAACCCTACACCGGTCCCTAGGACCGGTGGAGCCTCAAAACCATCTCTGCACCGATCCTGTGGATCGGTGGAGAACGTAGGTATTTCTGTGCATCCCGCACCTTTCTTCTTCCCTCTTCTCCCTTCTTCACTTCTCTGCCGCCATTCTTCTTTCATTTTTCTTTTCATTATTTCGTTTTTTACAATATAATAGAGGAGTTGCCATATGAATAGATCGCCACCACCATTGTATTCAGCATCGTCTCCTGATTATTATTGTGAGTTTTTTTTACTCATATGTTTATATTTAGTGTTGTAAAATTAAAAAATATTTGGAGTTAATTTAGAGTTTGATTTAGTGTTTATTTTTTAAAAATATGTTTATATTTTTGTTTTTTTTACTCATATATTTATATTTTGAGTTTTTTTACTCATATATTTATATTTAGTTTATTTTTTACTCAAATGTTTATATTTATTGTTTTTCTGTACTCATATATTATGTAGTGTTTTTTTATATGTTTATATATTTAGTGTGTTTTTTTTACTCATATGTTTATTTAGTATTTTTTTTACTCATATGTTTATTAATTTAGTGTTTGATTTTTGTTCAGCAAAATGTCACTGCTATTGATCAATGTGTATTATGGTGGTAACCTCCAAAGCACTTCAACAGGTGTTGGTTATGACATAGGGGCTGCATTTACCTTTACCGTATCTGATTCTACCAGTTTTGCCATTATAAGACGGCAAATATACGTTGGACTTGAATTGCTTCCGAGTCAAGTCAAATTGACAATCAGGGTACGTATGAACACAGCACTGCCCGGATCGTACCATTTCTCACTATTTCGGATAGAAAATGAGGAAACTTGGGTTGTCATTAAACAAACTGCAGCTCAAGTGGCTGGATTTAAGGTTATAGAATTGGTAGCTGAGGCGCACCAGGCTAGAAACCAAACCAGTTATGATCCGTGTCCAGATAGTTTGCCTGGAGGTAGTAACACACCGTCGGTTCAGACCGGCTTTGATCCTAACTCGGGCAGTGTACCTGTACCCACCTACACACCTCCGGTTGAGGCCGGTGACGGCCTTTGTGAGCAATCAGATGAAGACACAGAATCTGATAGGCGTTCTTTTGATGATGATGATTCGGATGAAGAATGGAATGCAGATATGGATGAAGCGGAGGCTGAAATGAACGACCGAGAAATATTGAAGGATTGGCACAACTCAATCCCATTCCTCAATCGAGGACCTAAGCATCCATGTTCCTCATTCCACGATGAATTGCCAATGCCATACGCGGATCGTGCATTTTTTGCAAACCCCCCCAGGTTAGATGAAAAATTTGCTGAAGGTCAAATGTTTGAATCCAAAGCCAAACTAATATCAGAACTTGCTAAATTTCACCTAACCAAAAACACAGAGTTAGATGTGCTAAACAGCAACAGAACAAAGTATAGAGTTAAATGTAGATCTTCTAAATGCAAATGGAAGCTGTATGCAATTGTAGTACCAATAGGTGCATGGACAATTTCCACCAACCCGTTTATCCACACATGTTTTGGCAGTGCTGAAAGGCTGGATAGTCATCAAATGACTTCTAGAGTAATTGCTGATATTATATGGCATTGTCTCAATGAGGTCATCGTAAAACAGAGCCGGATCAGCCCCTAGATCATACTCTAAGTATGGGTTCCAATCAGTATCGCTGGTGCCAGTAATCGGGTCACCTGCAAATTAAAAGAATTATACAATCAACAATTCACCTTAAAAAAAATAGTGTTTTAAACTAATCGATAAACAACTTTAATTAGTTAATTACCCTTAATCGGTAAGCCCCATAGACATGCAACATCTTCCAACGTCACTGTCATCTCACCGACAGGTAGATGAAATGTATTGGTCTCCGGCCTCCACCTCTCAACCAGAGCACTAATCAAATGCGGATCAATCTTGCAATCATTGAGGCGAGCTATTTGATACAACCCTAATCTCTTCAGAGCATCTTCCATCCGACTATTGTAAGTAATACGAGTCTTATGTGAATTTATCTGGTTCAATGAAGAGGAAGGCTGCCAAAAAGAAATAAAACATTATAAACCCTTAAAATACTTCATATAATATTTATTTGCAACAAATAATTAATAGATATAATTAAAATTACCATATCATGAACTTTCCATGCTCTGTGGTTCTGTGGTGCTAATTTCAACAGCTCCGGATAATTCACATTATCCATTGACTCTGTTAGAAAATTTGATAAACAATATTTTTGCAACTAATGAGAGTCATCACACATAATTATATAAACAAACATTTTCTTCAAGCATATGGCTACAATAATCAAAATTTATGTAAACAACATATCATCTAATTTTGATTTTAATAATAAACTTCCTGAATATTACTAATTTTATACATTATAATTTTATCTAATTTTAAACTTCATGAATATTACTAATTTTACACATTTATAATTTTATCTAATTTTAAACATCATGAGAGTCATCACACATTTATCTAATTTTATACAAATTATAATACATATTACTAAAAAGTTACATTATACTACATGAATACTTAATTACACAAATTTATTCTACATAAATACTAAATTACACTAAATTAACATTAAATGAACTATAAATAAACACTACAGTAGCACTATATTACACTAAATTAAAATCAAATGAACGCTAAATTAATACTACACTAGCACTAAATTACACTAAATTAAAATTAACACTAAATTACACCAAATACTAATTTCACACTACATTTCACAAAAACAATCTAAAAATACTAAACAAACTAAATTAAATTAGTTATTTATTTTAATTCGGCTAAAATAAAAAAATAAAAAAAAAGAATTTTTATCTTATCAAAATCGTAGATCTGAAGAGTTTCTAATTCTCTTCGACGATCTGAATATTTTGAAACAATTGGATGGAGAAATGGTTGAGTATATTGAAAGAATAAAAAAAAAATAGAAGAACTCACCATTTGGAGAAGAAGGCTCGGACTGGGGAGAAGGAGGAGAAATGGGCGAGTTTGCGGGATGCATTTTGAGAACAAAGCTCCACCGATCCCTAGGATCGGTGTAGGGCTTTCTGGGATCTTCTGTGGCCGAGTGACTGGGCTGAGGAAAAGTTAGCTACACCGGTCCCTAGGACCGGTGTGGTTTTGATTTTTTTTGCTCCACCGATCCTAGGGATCGGTGGAGACTAGTTACAGAAAATCAAGGCTTAGGAGGCTTGTTTGAATAAAATATTTTAACGTAATTCTAAATAAAAAAAAAATCAGCACATCCTATAGGTTACTCAATTCAGTTCTACTATGTCACACCCACGTCTAAAAAGAATTGCGAGTTGAAGTTAATAATTTCAAATTGTAGATTTCCACACGAGAGCAAGAAACTGTGTATACTAACCAGTACTCATTTTAAGAAAAGCTTAAAGGAAAATAGAATGAAGCTAAGAATATGGTTCATAATATATATATGTTACATATCCGTACCAGTAGTGAGAAGGGGATAAATAAGCTCAAGAACATAGTTCATACAAAGAAGAAAATATATATTATTCATATTCTTTTATAACTCTCACATTTTGCTTATGAATTTCAAATAAGCTTTACAGTTTGTCTTTATAACAATTTACAACATAAATAATTGCATAAAGGATTAGGGTTTCGATCTAAACCCCAACAATCCAAACCAACTAACATAAGTACCCTTAATCCCATCTTTAAAATCAATATTCAATATTAAAGTTTGTTAAAAATGCATATGCATAGTTTACTTCTATTTCATATAAAGCATACAAGTTTCATCAAATATACACTATAGAAATATAGAAATAATAAAAACATGAAGACTATTTAATATAAACACAACTGGCTTACATGTAATGTACAAGGAAAGATTTACAATATATATTTTTTTTTATATGATACTCAACATGCATCCTTAAAAATAACATGTATCATGTTAAACAGATATGCAAATACTTAGTTAAATATGATTATAAGATAATATCAATGATTTTCTCCTTTTAAAGAAACAGGAATGAGAAAATATAAAGGTATTCTACATACTCTTAAGAGAATAATTTTGTTATCATATTAATCTATTAGTAATTTAGTTTAATTAGTTCATTCAATTATTATCTTCATTTTCATAATCTCTATGCTTGTTTAAAATGTTTATAATTATGCAAATTAACCCCTTATAACAAGAAGAATTTACCAATGGATGGGAATTTAATAAATTACCCCTTCCTTCTCTTTGTTCTTTCAAATCAATCCTTATAATCCATAGAATAGGTAATAGGAGCAATAAAGTATGGGTGCAGTTTTGTTTGACGCCATTACTAAATAGAATTGCTATGGGTTGAGATTTCAAATCAAAAACTTAAAATACAACATACTAATAACTTAGTATATATGTGCACATTCAAAGTCACAACCCATATCGCAATAACAACATAGAGAGAAGAAAAGATAGTGATTAACAACGCTAATATGAGAGAAGAAGAAGGTTACCATGAATTCTTCAAATTTCTAATTGGAATCATGCTCCTTCATAATCTAAGAGTAAATTAAACTCTTTGTATGTGTGCATATAAGTAACAGGGAGAGATGAAAAAGGCTAACTCATGTTCAAAGAAAAATAAGTTTCCAAGTCAAGGGGTGAAAAGAGGTGAAACCGTACAAACTAGAAAAAAAATACAATTAAAGAAATTAAAAATGAGAAACAGGGTGTCCTTCATGCAGGAGGCCGCGTGGTGCCAAGTTAGCTTTTGTATATTTATATGGTTAACCTTTAAGGTTTTAGATTTTGTAAATCAATCCTAAAATAAATAATTAAAAGATACTTATAAATATTATGGGCATCTAATTCTAATATTTCTATATCATATAAATTGCTAATTTCACAATTGCTAAATTCTTGTAGTTATATACATTGTTACACTAAAAGAAATATTCCACATAATTTGAACAATGAAATTGACACTATATATTTATTTTAGCCGAATAAATTTCAATTATACATTCTACTATAAATAAATTAAGGATGGTTTAATTACCACACTGGTTTAGAAATGATTTATTCTTAGATAATTTAGTGTTTTAAATTTTAAATGAGAAATTTTCATGTTTGCATTTTACAGAATGTAACAGCATTGGACAACAAAAACATCACCTCAGGATTAGGAATCAATATATGTAAAATTGGTAAAATAAACTTGAGATTGACCTAAGTAAGGCTTGTCGTTGTAATGATCCAGTGACTGTTGCAATGGTCAATTAATCCGTCGCATAACGGATAAAGTAATCCCATAACAGTAAAAGTAGGTTGGCACCCCAAAAACTCAAGTGGCTCGCCGTGAAGGGACCGTTATGTCGATCCATCTACCATTAGGGTTAATGGCATCCAAACCCATCGTAACTTGGCCGACCGATATAACGGTCCATGAACCGTTATAACGCTGCATGAACCATTATAACTTTTCATGAACCGTTATAATGGTCTAGACCAAATTATTTCATTCTAATCAGCTCTCTATAAATAGAAGCAATTTTGGGATTTGGATTATCACTCTAGCCACCATTAACTACAATACATGAATTTCTCAGATCTAGAAAAAAGTTGTTGTAGCTTGTGCACTTGAACTTCAATATTTTATCCAATCTCAAGCGTATTCTATCCAATCTCTTAGAGTAATCCTGCGAGATCAACCCTTTACACTTATTCCTTGAGCCTTTGTTGCTCGCCCTTACACCTTGTTTAGATAGATAGTAGAGGAAGGGATGGAATGGAAAGAAAAGAAAACTTTCCATCGAATCGTGTTTGGTTTATAAAATTATATCGAAGGTGAAGGGTACAGGAGGTGAAAGGTTTAACATTATATCGTTATAATCAATATAATCGGTTTCCCTCCAAATTTGGGGTGTAGCGGATGGAAAGAAATTTTGTTGCAAATATTTTTAGAAAAAATAACACAAATGTCAAATCTTATATCTTACTAATATAATTCTCATACAAGTTTTTTGTCAAAACCTACCATAGCCACCGAATTTCTCATTCACCTTCTAAATTTTAATCAACCAAACAAGGAATAAGACGAAAAGGAAAGTTAAATTTATTTTCTCTCATTATTCATCCAAATACGAAGAAGTTAAATATGTTAATCTTCCATTCTATTCCATTCCATTCCCTTCTATTCTTCACCTCCCCTTCCTTCCTTTACTCTCCATCCAAACAGGGTGTTAGAGTCTTTGTTGCTTGCTTTGTTATCTTGAGCCTTTAGTGCTTCTTGAGGCATTTGCGTGCTCGAGTCATGTGACTTCTCAGAAGATTGTAAGGGCTCATGGATTCCACCTTGTACTTATTTCTCATTAGGTAAAGAAAGACGTGCCATCTTGAAGGTCGCAGGTCCCGGAGACATAGGCGTTAGTGCTGAACTATGTAAATAACTCTCGTGTCAAGTGTCTCTAAACTCTATTATTTACTTTATCATTTATTAGTTTAGATTCAAGTTATCCTAGTTTCCGCCAAGAATAACTTATAGACGCGCTAGATAATTTAACTTAGAATACAAATTATAAAAAGGTCCTATTCACCCCCCCCCCCCCCCCCCCCCCCAAGTGCCTTTGGGACCAATGGGTGGTATAAGAGCAAGAAAATCAAATTAAGACACACTTAATTTGATTATTGTATTAGATCCTATAATGGCACACAATATTAATGTTAGAGAACCAACAAGGTTAACCAACTCCACCAAAAACTTGAGTAATTGGAAGAGATAAATTATCAACTATCTAAATGTAATTGACCTATGGGACATTGTTGCAACTGGATATACCTCTACGGCCAAAGAAAATTCCACTGAACTGACAGATGACTCAAAAGCAAAGAAGAGAGTAAATGATAATGCTATAAATACTATCTATATTTCTGTTGATGAATCTGTATCAATGATTTTTGGTGATATGATCTGTGCCAAAGACTTGTGGGATACTATTGTAAACAAATTTGAGGGTAATGCCTAGATAAAACAAACCAAGCTTACTGGCCTTAAAACTAGATTTGAAACTTTTAATATAAGAGATAATGAATCAATTGAGGACATATACAATAGAATGTTACAAATGCAAAATGAATTTGTAGAATTGGGGGAACCTATTTCTAACAATAAAGTTGTAGGAAAGATTTTGCGTGTGATGCTTAGGAAACTAAGATGGGGGGCAATGATAAGCACCCTTGAAGTTCTCTTTGGAGTACAACATTTCTCCCCAGAAGAGTTGTTTGCACATCTTCGTAATTGTGAAGAAAAACTTCATCAATCTGCTGAGATATAACCTAAAACTAAAACCATTGCTCTCCTGTCATAAAAACAAAAACTTCAATCACACAAACCTTACACCTACCAAAACATTTCTTCCTCAAATGATCACCAGGCTTAAACAAAATTAGCCAAGAAGCTTCCACATACTCTCTCATCTTGTCCAAAATTCTCCAAGGAATGCTTGAATTCGAACAAAAGTACAACAAGAGAAGAGAAAAGAAGAACAAACACATCATGTGCATAATCTGTCACGAGGAATGGCATACAATGCAAAACTGCTATAAACTCTTTCTGAGAGACAATGATGAAGGATTTTGGACATTATTAAATGAAGGTTCCGACATGAAGCCCTGATGAGTCCGACACTGAGAAAAGCAACGAGCAAGAAACCAACTTAGCCTATGATGAAGACTCTGATGTTGACATGGAGGAGATCATTGCGAAAAACAATATCACCGACAAGCTAGCCATGGAGATACTTCGAGAGGTGGCAAAATCAAGAAACAAGAAGATCTCAAGTAGTAGATCATCTAGCACTTCAAATGAGGTATCTTTAAAACTCAAAACAAATAGTTATGAATCCAAATGTGAATCGACTAGCAACTCCTTTGACACCAATGACACTCAAACTAGTTTGCTCAATGGTTAAGCAACCACAAATGAACTAAGCATTTTCTATAACAAGAATATAACCTCTGAAAATGAACTTAGGTTGAGAAAACTCCTTGATGAGGCAAATTCGGATTTGCTTAAAAAAGAAGGTATAATTCAAAAATTGAGGTCAAAGATTCTTGAGGTTGAACCTAAGGCAAAAGAGTTTGAGTCACACAAATGTAAGTCACAAGTAGAGGAACTAGAGTCTCTCACATTAGAAAATACTAATTTAAAAGTATCAAACCACATGCTAGAAGATACAATTAAAAGTTTGGAAATCAAATTGCACGAACAACAAAAGCCTAGTGAGGTAGGTGATTGTCAAACACATAAAGGTTATCAAGATATTTTAATAGTTAGAATACAAAACCTAGAGATTGAGAATAAGGCTTTAAAGTCACCTAATGAATCAACACTCTAATTGAAGGTGTTTGCAGCACTTTAGTAGTGTCTCTACATAACAAGAGAAAAGGGCAGTTGCAACCCAAATATAACACTCCAATTGACAATGTTTGCAACACTCTAGTAACGTTTCCATAGGGCAAGAGAATACGATAGTTGCAAACACAATACAACACTCCAGGGTAGTTGAAATCCTAATACAACACTCCAATGTCTTTGCAGCACACTAGTAGTGCCTCCTTATGACAATAGAAGACAGTAGTTGCAATCCAATTACAACACTCCAATTGAAGGTGTTTGGAGCACTCTAGTCATGTCCCTATATTGCAATACAATAGGGCATTTACAACCCTAATACAACACTCCAATTGAAGGTTTTTGGAGCACTCTAGTAGTGTCTCTAGATGACGCGATAATAGGGCATTTACAATCCAAATACAACACGCTAGTTATAGGTGCCTGGAGCACTCTAGTAGTATCCTCAAGTGGCAAGATAATGAGACATTTACAACTCTAATACAACACTCCAATTGAAGTTCTTTGGAGAACACTAGTAGTGTCTCTATAAGGCAAGATAATAGACCATTTATAACCCTAATACAACACTATAATTGAAGGCGTTTCGAGCACTCTAGTAGTGTCCCTATATGGCAAGATAATATGGCATTTACAATCCTAATACAACACAACAAATTAAGGTGTTTAGAGCATTCTAGTAGTTTCTCCACATAGCAAGATGATAGGGCATTCACAGTTTTTAAATACAATACTCCAATTGAAGGTGTTTGAGAAACTCTAGCAGTGTTTCTATAGTGCAAGATAATAGGACATTTACAACGCTAATACATCACTCCAATTGAAGGTGTCCGAGGCACTCTAGTAGTATCTCCATATGGCAAGATAATAGGGCTACAATACAAATACAACACTCCAAATGAAGGTATTTGGAGCACTCCAATTGTGTCTCTACATGACAAGATAATAGGGCATTTACAACCCTAATACAGACTCCAATTGAAAGTGGTTGGAGCAATCTAGTAGTGTCTCCAGATGGCAAGATAATAGGGTATTTGCAACCCTACAACACTCCAAATGAAGATGTTTGCAGCACTATAGTAGTGTCTCCAGTTAGTGACATAATAGGTCATTTACATCCCTATTACAACACATTAAATTAAGGTGTTTGGAACACTCTAGTAGTATCTCCAAATTGCAAGATAATAGGGCATTTGCAACCGTAATACAATACTCCAATTGAACGTCTTCAGAAAACTCTAGTAACGCCTCTATATGGCAAGATAATAGGGTATTTATAACCCTAATACAACACTCCAATTGAATGTGTTTGGAAAACTCATGTAGTATCTCTAGATGGAAAGATAATAGGGCATTTACAATCCAAATACAACACTCCAATTGAAGGTGTTTGGGAAACTTTGGTAGTGTCTCCATAGTCCAAGATAATAGGGCGTTTACAACCCTAATACAACACTCCAATTGAAGGAATTTGGAGCACTGTTGTAGTGTCCCCATATGACAAGAAAATATGGCATTTACAATCAAAATACAACACTCCAATTGTTGGTGTTTGGAGCACTCTAGTAGTGTCTCTATATGGCAAGATAATAGGGCTTTTACAACCCTAATACAACACTCCAATTGAAGGTGTTTGGAGCACTCTAGTAATGTCTCTAAATGGCAAGATAATAGGGCATTTACAACTCTAATACAACACTTCAATAGAAAGTGTTTGGGGATCACTAGTAGCGTCCCTGTATTGCAAGATAATTGGGCATTTACAACCCTCATACAACACTCCAATTGAAGGTGTGGGGCACTCTAGTAATGTCTCTAGATTGCAAGATAATAGGGCATTTACAATCCAAATATAATACTCCGATTGAAGGTGTTTGGAGCACTCTAGTAGTGTCTCTATATGGCAAGATAATGAGGCATTTACAACCCTAATACAACACTCCAAATGAAGGTGTTAGGAAAACTCCAGTAACGTCTTTATATGAGAAGATAACAGAGCATTTACAACCCTAATACAACACTCCAATTGCAGGTGTTTGTGGCCCTCGAGTAGTATCTCCAAATGGAAAAATAATAGGGCATTTACAATCCAAATAGAACACTCCAATTGAAGGTGTTTGGAGCACTGCAGTAGTGTTTCCTATTTGGCAAGATAATAGGGCATTTACAACTCCAACACATCACCCCAATTGAAGGTGTTTAGGAAACTCTAGTAGTGTCCTTATATGGCAAGACAATACGGCAATTACAACCCTAATACAACATTCCAATTCAAGGAGTTTGGAGCACTCTATAAGTGTCTCCAGATGGCAAGATAATATGGTATTTACAACCCCAATACAACACTCTAATTGAAGCTATTTGGAGCACTCTAGTAGTGTCTCTATACGGAAAGATAATAGGGCATTTACTACCCTAATACAATACACCAATTGAAGTTGTTTGGGCACTCTAGTAGTGTCTCTATATGGAAAGATAATAGGACATTTACCACCCTAATACAATACACCAATTGAAGTTGTTTGGGCACTCTAGTGTCTCTATATGGAAAGATAATACGGCATTTACAACCCTAATACAACACTACAATTGAATATGTTTAGGAAACTATAGTAGCATCTCTATATGGCAAGATAATAGGGCATATACAATCCTAATATAATACTCCAATTGCAGGTGTTTGGAGTAGTTGAGTAGTGGTTCTATATGGCAAGATAAATGAGCATTTACAACCGTAATACATCACTCCAATTGAATGTTTTAGGAGCACTCGAGTAATATCTCCAGATGGAAAGTTAATAGGGTATTAACAATCCTAATACAACACTCCCATTGCAGGTGTTTCCAGCAGTCGAGTAGTGTTTCTATATGGCAAGATAAATGAGCTTTTACAACCCCAATACAACACTCCAATTGAAGGTGTTTGGAGCACTCTAGTAATGTCTCCATATGGCAAGCTAATAGGGCATTTACAACCCTAATACAACACTCAAATAGAAAGTGTTTGGGGATCACTAGTAGCGTCCTTATATTGCAAGATAATGGGGCATTTACAACCCTCATACAACACTCCAATGGAAGGTGTTTGGGGCACTCTAGTAGTGTCTCTAGATTGCAAGATAATAGGGCATTTACAATCCAAATACAACACTCCAATTGAATGTGTTTGGGGCACTCTAGTAGTATCTCTTGATGGAAAGATAATAGGGCATTTACAATCCTAATACAACACTCCAATTGCAGGTGTTTGGAGCAGTTGAGTAGTGTATCTATATGGCGAGATAAATGAGCATTTACAACCCTAATACAACACTCCAATTGGAGGTGTTTGGGGCCCTCGAGTAGTATCTCCAGATGGAAAGATAATAGGGCATTTACAATCCAAATACAACACTCCAATTAAAGGTGTTTGGAGCACTGCAGTAGTGTTTCTATTTGGCAAGATCAACACTCCAATTGAAATTGTTTGGGGATCACTAGTAGCGTCCCTATATTGCAAGATAATATTGCATTTACGACCCTTATACAACACCTCAATTGAAGGAGTTTGGAGCACTCTAGTAGTGTCGCTACATGACAAGATAATATGGCATTTACAACACTAATACAACACTCCAATTGAAGATGTTTTCAGGACTATAGTAATGTCCCCAGATAGCGAGATAATAAGGCATTCACAGCCCTAATACAACACATTAAATTAAGTTGTTTGGAACACTCAAATGATGTCTCCAATTTGCAAGATAATAGGGCAACTGCAACCCTAATGCAACACTCCAATTGAAGGTGTTTGGAAAACTTTAGTAACGCCTCTATATGGCAAGATAATAGGGCACTTATAACACTAATACAACACTCCAATTGAAGGTGTCTGGCGCACTCGTGTAGTATCTCCAGATGGAAAGATAATAGGGCATTTACAATCCAAATACAATACTCCACTTGAAGGTGTTTGGCGCACTCGTGTAGTATCTCCAGATGGAAAGATAATAAGGCATTTACAATCCAAATACAACACTCGAATTGAAGGTGTTTGGAGCACTCCAGTAACGTCTCTCTCTATATGGGAAGATAATAGGGCACTTACAACCCTAATACAACACTCCAATAGAAAGTGTTTAGGGCTCACTAGTAGCGTCCCTATATTGCAAGATAATGGGGCATTTACAACCCTCATACAACACTCCAATTGAAGGTGTTTGGGGCACTCTAGTAGTGTCTCTAGATTGCAAGATAATAGGGCATTTACAATCCAAATATAATACTCCAATGGAAGGTGTTTGGAGCACTCTAGTAGTGTCTCTATATGGCAAGATAATGGAGCATTTACAACCCTAATACAACACTCCAATTGAAGGTGTTGGAAAACTCTTGTAACGTCTCTATATGGGAAGATAACAGGGCATTTACAACCCTAATACAACACTCCAATTGGAGGTGTTTGGGGCACTCGAGTAGCATCTCCAAATGGACAGATAATAGGGCATTTTACAATCCAAATACAACACTCCAATTGAAGGTGTTTGAAGCACCCTAGTAGTGTCTCTATATGGCATGATATTGGGACATTTACAACCCTAATTCAACACTCCAATTGAAGGTTTGAGGAGCAATCTTGTAGTGTCTTCAGATGACAAGATAACAGGGTATTTACAACCCTAATACAACACTCCAATTGAAGGTGTTTGGAGCACTGTAGTAGTGTTTCTATCTAGCAAGATAATAGGGCATTTACAACTCCAATACATCACCCCAATTGAAGGTGTTTAGGAAACTCTAGTAGTCTCTCTATGATAAAATAATAGGGCATTTACAACCCTAATACAACAGTTCAATTGAAGGTGTTTGGAGCACTCTAGTAGTGTCCCTATTTGGCAAGATAATAAGGCATTTGCAACCCTCATACAAGACTCGAATTGAAGGTGTTTAGAGGACTCTAATAGTGTCCCTATATGGCAAGATCATAAGGCATTTAGAACCCTAATATAACAATCCAATTGAAGGTGTTTGGAGCACTCTAGTAGTGTCTCTCTATGGTAAGATAATATGGCATTTACAACCCGAATACAATAGTTCAATTGAAGGTGTTTAGAGCACTCTAGGAGTGTCTCTATATGGCATGATATTGGGGCATTTACAACCCTAATACAACACTCCAATTGAAGGTTTGAGGAGCACTCTAGTAGTGTCTCCAGATGACAAGGTAACAGGCCATTTACGACCCTAATATAACACTCCAATTCATGGTGTTTGGACCACTCTAGTAGTGTCTGTATATGGCAAGATAATGGGGCATTTAGAACCCTAATACAACACTCCAATTGAAGGTGTTTGGAACACTCTAGTAGTGTCTCTCTATGGTGAGATAATATGTCATTTACAACCCTAATACAACACAGTTCAATTGAAGGTATTTGGAGCACTCTAGTAGTGTCCCTATTTGGCAAGATAATAAGGCATTTGCAACCCTCATACAACACTCGAATTTAATGTGTTTGGAGGACTCTAGTAATGTCCATATATGGGAAGATAATAAGGCATTTACAACCCTAACACAACACTCCAATTGAAGGTGTTTGGAGCACTCTAGTAGTGTCTCCAAATGGAAAGATAATAAGACATTTACACCCTAGTACTACACTCCAATTGAAGCTATTTGAAGCACTCTAGTAGTGTCTGTCTATGGTAAGATAATACGGCATTTACAACTCTAATACAACAGTTCAATTGAAGGTGTTTGGAGCACTCTAGTAGTATCTCTATATGGCATGATATTGGGGGCATTTACAACCCTAATTCAACACTCCAAATGAAGGTTTGAGGAGCACTCTAGTAGTGTCTCTAGATGACAAGATAACAGGCCATTTACAACCCTAATACAACACTCCAATTCATGGTGTTTGGAGCACTCTAGTAGTGTCTCTATATGGCAAGATAATGGGGCATTTAGAACCCTAATACAACACTCCAATTGAAGGTGTTTGGAGCACTCTTGTTGTGTATCTATATGGTAAGATAATAGGGAATTTACAACCCTAATACAACACTCCAATTGAAGGTGTTTGGAGCACTCTTGTAGTTAGCAAGATAATACCATGGCTAGTTGAGGATAGAGTGTCATCAAATCCACGAATCCCGCCGAGGCTTCAACCATCTGTTAGAAGATATCTCAAGATAATTGAGGTCAAGTTCTGGAGGTTTCATTGAATGGTGTGGCGAGTATCTGATGCTTGGTACAGGAGGATTGCAAAATTTTAGGAACTATCGTATAATCAAGGATGGTTATCGCAATCTTAAATATACAACGGATTACGGTGGAACATATAGTTATAGTGGATGGGATTTGAGAGTTGTAGAATTACCAGCTGCGGAACTCGACACAATGCATGTAGAGAAGAGTTTGCTGTTATACTAGCTAGCTAGATATTTTAGGAATATATTTTGTATGGATATACACATGTTGTGTATTTTGTGCATGGATGTTGTGTATTTTGTGCATTCATTAATAGTACTTCTAAAAAAAGTATCAATTAACCTTTTGAATATCCCCATCGATTCAAAAAAAGAATAGTGCTGGTATTAATCAAATTAATATTGACGGCTCATCTACATCATGGATGGTAAAGATCAACACATCTACACCATCGGTTTAATAGCCCAACTGATGTCAAAGAGTCAATCAAAACCAACGGTTGATTAAAAACTAACCGATGGAAAAGAGGGGGCATCCATGCCATCAGTTTATTAAACGCCAACCAATGGTAAAAAGTTCAACGTAATTACAGCGTTGCCACTCGTGACGAACGCCATATGTGCGGAAGTTCATCCGATGGTAAATGGGTGATGGCAAAAAAGTTTTTTGTAGTAGTGCATGGAACTGGTATGAATCAACGTGCGACAGAAATTATGAAAGGATGAATGATTATAAGAGATTAATGAGCAAATATTTTTTAGCAACATATTTTTGATTGCAATTGCAATTAATTTGGTAGGAAATACTTGTTTTTGCGGGCAACCAATTAATTGGTTGTAATAAAATTAATGGGTTGTAATAAATAATATCTAATGCATCAAAATTTTGTTCAGTTGCACTAATTTGTTGAAAATGGTCTATTTTGGAGTAGTGTTGGGAATGCAACAATAATTTGCTATAAGCCTATAACAGTTCCACGACGAAGTAAGGAAAGAGTGTGGTTACCAAACAGGGGTGATGTGTATAACCGGAATCCACTGTGTTATGTCAGGATTACTACTTATTGCTCTCTCTCTTTTTCCTTCCTAACTACTCCATAGCCTCTAATTGACAAAGTAAACATTTCTTTCTTATATATGGGACTCTAGGAGCACAATTGAGATTGCAGTAAATTAAAAGCTTCTTAATTGTGCTTTTGAATTAAACAGATAATTGATTTTAATTTCTCCACAGCTTCAATTCATCTCCAGGATGCAGGTAACCTCCTGTCCTGTCACGACCAATTTCTATGGGAATTAATTCAGGAAGCCCTGCATTACTTACTACTTAATTGTCTCGACTCTGTGAGGACTGAGGAGACATATATACTTAGAATGAGTCATGCATGCCTTACTTTATCAAGTCGCATACATAGTGCGTCTCCAAGTTGTAAGATGTGGCCCCACCCCAAAGCCACTTCCCTTTAAACATGACTTGACATAAATATATCTATATCCTCAATCACTTTACAATTTTGTTCATAAGTGAGCCTATTTTATTAAAAAGCCCGGTTTTGTTCAAAACAAGTAGGCCCGTTTGAGCCAACAAAACCAACAAATGATTTTTTTTAGCGGTGTTTGTTTGTTTGTAAGTAATATAAAATCTCAACTTAACCTTTCAATTTGATTTTCAACACTTTTGCGATTTTTTGAAGGGTAAATTTTATCATAGGTCAATGAACTTTGTACTTGGTTACGAATTAGTCATTCAACTTTGATTTGTTCCAGTTAAGTCACTCTATTTTTTTTTCAAATTGATCACTATATAATTTTTTTCTCGAAAATGCTAACGGAATATGTTCATTCCATCCAAAATGCTGACGGAACATGTTCATTATGTCCAAAATTCTAATGGAATAAACATATTTCGTCCAAAATATTAACAAAATGATAATATTTCGTTAGCATTTAGAATGAAAAAATTATAAAGTAATCAATTTGGAACAAATAAAAAGTTGAGTGATCAATGCGTGACAAAGTACAAAATTTAGTGACCTTTGATAAAATTTATCATTTCTTAAACAATATATATTTGTTTGTTTCTTATAAAATGGAAAGTTACATTCATTGTACATAAAAATTTTCAACAGTCTCTTTTGACCTAATTTGAAATCATGAAATGGATTGTTGATGTGAATACCACAAAAATTAGGATATATTTCTAAACATCATAAATATGTTGAGTTTATACTTTATAAGTTATTTAATTTATTTAATTTTGGACGTCAAAACAGAATTCAAAAGTAATATAAAATATAAAATTAACGAATGATTTTTTGAGCGGTGTTTGTTTGTAAGTAACTTAAAACCTCAACTTAACTTTTCAATTTGATTTTCAACACTTTTGCGATTTTTTGAAGGGCAAATTTCATCGTAGGTCACTAAACTTTATACTTTGTCACGAATTAGTTATTCAACTTTAATTTGTTCGAATTAAGTCACTCACTTTTTTCATTTGTTTCAAATTGATCACTATCTAATTTTTTCCTCTAAAATGCTAACGGAATATGTTTATATGTTTATTCCATTCAAAATGATGACGGGTATGTTCATTTTGCCCAAAATTCTAATGGAATAAACATATTCCGTCCAAAATACTAACAAAATGAGAATATTTTGTTAGTATTTAAATGAAAAAATTATAGAGTAACCAATTTGGATCAAATAGAAAGTTGAGTGATCAATGGGTGACAATGTACAAAATTTAGCAACCTCTGATAAAATTTACCCTTTCTTCATAAATATGTTGAATTTATTTCTAAATTTTTTTAAATGCTGACAAAACCATAGGAAAATGCCGGGAAAGATCTTTCCCGACTCTTGCAATTGTGGCACTTAAGTAAACGCCACTAAAAGTTAATAGTGACGTTTTTCATACATTTAGTGGCGTTCTTCAATGTCCGCTATATTTTTTGTTTTTGTTTTGTAAAACTAATTTCTAAAACAAGTATCACTAATGTCCTCTATTTTTAAGAAACAAATAAAGACCAATTGTCGAGGAAAACATGTTCAATATTTTAAAATAAAAATCTACAAGTATGAGATGATGAAGTAAAACTGTAACAGAATGAAGAACATCATTGTAACAGAATAATATAATGGATTGTATTATAGCTGTTATCTATAAGTACACTATTTTGGAGTAGTAATGGAAATGCAACAATAATTTGCTTTCACATTTGTTTATTATATATATTATATATATTGGACTCCATGCCAAGAACACGATTGGTTAACATTCCTTCCTAGCTTTCTCGCCAGGATGCTAGGTGAGCCTGTTTCATTAATTGATCTATATCCTCGATCACTATATGGTTTTGTTCATATGTGAATTTGTTTCATTAATAAGCCCGATTTTGTTCAAAACAGGCAGGCCCATTTGAGCCAACAATAGGGGTGAAAATAGTGAAAAACCAACCAGATCAGATAGTGGTCAAACCCATCAATTATACTAGCAATGGCCATACAACCCAGCAAATATATTAAACATTTTTGACGTCAATTAGGCAATGCTAGCCGTTTAGTAATTGTTCCTCCGGCCAGGACCAAAGATGCTCCTGATGCAGCTAATCCCAAATTTATTGTAGATACATCAGGTACAATGTACCTCATTGTATCATATATAGATATAGCTGCCTCTGCTCCTCCACCGCGAGAGTTTATATATATGCTGATATCCTCATCATTCTCAGTATCATCATAAAGATCAGTTTCCGAATCCAGTTGTAACAAGAGACTGATAAACCTATTGGCGAAATATTTCTTAATTTCTTTGCATAGAAAGAGTGCTCTTTCTTTGTAAAGCCGTTCGTATATGCCAATCCAAGTCGGTTTATCGTCGGGAAAACGCCTATAAGGGACCTTTGGTATACCTAAAGGCATATCAAATTCCTCCTTCAAAATAGAATTCAAAAGTAAAATAAAATCAACAAATAATTTTTGAGCGATGTTTGTTTGTAAATAATTTAACACCTCAACTTAGCCTTTCAATTTGATTTTCAACGCTTCTGCGATTTTTTGAAAGGTAATTTTCATCGTAGGTCACTAAACTTTGTACTTTGTCATGAATTGGTCATTCAACTTTGATTTATTTCAATTAAGTCACTCAACTTTTCATTTGCTTCAAATTGATCACTATATAATTTTTTCCTCCAAAATGCTAATAGAATATACCAATTACATCCAAAATACTGACAGAATATGTTTATTATGTCCAAAATGCTAACTGAATATGTTCATTCTGTTCAAAATTCTAATGGAATAAATATATTCCGTTAAAAATACTAACATAATGAGAATATTTCGTTAACATTTTGAATGAAAAAGTTATAGAGTAACCAATTTGGAACAAATATAAAGTTGAGTGGTCAATTCGTGACAAAGTACAAAATTTAATGACCTCTGATAAAATTTACTCTTTTCTTGAACTATATGTGTTTGTTTGTTTCATATAAAAATGAAAGTTACATTCATTGTACATAAAATTTTCCAACATTGTCTCTTTTGACCTAATTTGAAATCATAAGATGGATTATTGATGTGAATACCACAAAAATCAGGATTCCTTTCTGAACATCATAAATATGTTGAGTTTATACTTTAAGTTATTTAATTTATTTATAAATTTCTGTACTATATACAAGCTAGTGAAAATCATCAATGACTAATTACTAGAAAAGACTAATGTTTATAAATGTGGTCCTTTAGTTGATATGTGCTTAATTTGAACTGTTTTTTTTTTTATGATTAACGATAATTGTCATTAACAGATATATTGATTGAAAAGGTTTAATTACAGAAATGACTGTCAATTGTGCTCCCCCCCCCTTATATTATAATAAGCTATATATATTTACATGGAGCCCCAATTGCAGTTAAATATTAAGCTTAGTGCAAACAAGCCGTTATCCAGCCACCTCCCTATTTTCAGTACCGTGTCATTAATAAGATAAGATGACCCACTAATCTCTGCTTATTAGAGAACAATCTTCTGTTTCTCTCCCTCCACAGTGACTAATTGGAACTGTTAAAGTAACATAGAATTGTTGCATTCTCAAATTATCAACGTGTCTATATTAGGAGATGTTGGAGCCTTCGACAGTTCAACACCATTACATTTAATTAGTAGGTTTACATGCCTACTTGAATCCAAGATTTGGATAAGAAGGAATGAATTGAAGGATAGTTCCTATCCCACTTAAATCATCACTTCTAAAATCACACACAAATTAAGGCTATATATAAATTAAGTTCAATTAATAGAAGTATCAACAAAAATGCACTTACAATATTAAATAACTAATTGATATAGGACAAAACAACACTGTCCCAACAACAACAACAAAAAGTTCATTGGTTTTTTTAAATGGATATAAATATGTTGTTATTTCAAAGGGATCACAGAATCTTGTTACTTCTATCCCAATCATGCAAAGTTTTTCATGCGCAAATTTAAAAAAAAAACAGTTCATTGGTACCTTATCTTATCAATGATACCGCTCTAGAAGTTGAGAGTTGGCTACATATAATAACTGAGAAGCTTATACTCTGATGGTGTAACTCCGCTTAGCGGATGTTACAATACAATTAAATTATTTATCCCATCGAGTGAGCAAAGAGATTGTATACTTAAATTATATATGTAAATACTTTTTTTTATCAATATATATGTTGTTGCCGAGAACCATCAAAAAGAAAATTATATTCCCTACCTCTAACTTAATTTGTCTTATGATCAGTTCTGGGTGCCAATTTTGATTTTATTTCAATTCATCAATCTCGTTTAACCTTTTCGTTTTTCTTTTCGTTTTTTGTTTGTTTGTTTGTTTTGACGGAGAATATGAATTCTAGTCAGATGAATATATTGAAAAAAAAAAAAGAGGTTCATTATATATATGGTTCGTATTTATCAATTATCATAGCGTTTTTTTTAAATCTTCAATTTGATTTCTCACTTGGGATCAAAATCGGAGTATATATCTACAATCATATCATTTTTTAAAAGTAATTACTTTTCATGTTTTAATTATCACCTAGTAAATTATATTAAAATTCATCACATTAATTTTTGGGCTAAGAAATTAAAAATTGTCAGTTAATTAATAATAAAACTAATTAATTCCCTATTGAAATGAAAATATAATTTAGTATAATAGAAATTTTACTTGATATATTGTGAATTAATAGTTCCTATTGTACAAATATCACTTTCTTTGGAAAAAGTTTGTTATAAAATCTTCAATTTGGTGAGAATTTCGTTTTAAATTTTTTTAAATTTCAGTTTAAATTCCTTTGTAAATTGATTTCAATTCACTTAATTTGTCGAAATTTTTACAATTTTGATTTCACCGGTGGATAAATATAGCACCAGACAACCTTTGTAGGGTTTAAAAAAAAAAAGTCTAGTGGGATAATCTAAAATGTTTTTAGGCAGAAGGCTCCTCATTGTTTCACAAGAATAATTTTTTTTTTATGGTTATTTTGTAAGAATAAATTCGAAACATATTATGCTTTCTAGCATAAAAGGCATATATATGTCCTAACTTTGTTAATACTAGAATTTTGCCTCACTTTGCTTCAGCAGCAATAATCGATAAGTCGTATATATAAGTTATCGGTTATATTACAAACCAAAAAAATTACATATTATGCAAGCATTAGTTTATATAAGAACAATACAAAAAAAAAAAAAAAAAAACTTGTAATGTGACATCTTATTGGTTATGCAGAGTTTTGCTACAACTGAAAAAGAACTAGCAGTGTACATAGGGGTGAAAACAGTATGGATAATATTTGATTGGTATTCAATCTGTATTCGAAAATTTAAATATGGATATCCGATATCTGAATATCCATGTGGATAAAGATATTGATATGGTTTTACATTTCAATTATCCATATCCGAATAATAGATATATACCATATATTTTAATATATATTGTGAAAAATTTATGTTATTCACCATTACAATTAGATAAATATTATGAACTTTAATACTTTTTAATATTTATTTATATTATTTTAATAAATATCCGATTTGATCCAGATGCATATCCGTATCTGTCTGATATGTCTGATATTCACTTCATATTCATATCCAAAAAATAAAAAAAATATAAATATGGTTTTACCACTATCCGCTCCGTTTTCACCCCTAAGTGTACATTATAAAAGAGTAAACTGCAATTTTATTTTTGTATGTGAGCAGCAACATAAAGAGCTTCACAACTTTAATACTAAACCCTAAATCCTAAATCCTAAATCACATAGGGGTCACGAATCGGAAAATCGGATGAATGTAAAAATGAAGACAAAACAATACATAGTTGGGGCCTAAATTACGGCCTAGTTTTCTAATGATCATTTTTAGGCCAGCAGTGATGATGGGCTTTAATGGGCTGCTCAATGGTTGATGGGCCTAATCAGAACTAGCCTGCGCATTGACGAAACTTAGACTAACATGTTTTGAAATGACTTTTTTCAAAATATTAGATGTGAGATAATTTTAGAAATTAAAATATTGGAGATGATGATTTTATTTTATGGTTTTAAAAATCTATGAATAGAATATTAATACCAATTTGTTTCAATTAGCAAAAAGAGCAATAAATTTCAATGATTCGTGCAGAAAGACAGATACATGGTAGACAACAAGAATTTATTAATGTTTAATTTCAATGATCTGTGCGAAAAGAACAATAAATTTCATTCAATAAATTAAAAAGTACTACAAATTATTGTCTTTTCATAGTTATTAATATATGTTTTTATATTAAATAATTATAAATAAATGATATTATCATTTTATCGGGTATTTATAGGGATATCGGATCGGGTTCGGTTATGGATTGGATAATTAAATCAAACCCATATTTTATTCATTACAGTGTCGGATCTGAATCAGATATTAAATTATTAATTTTGTAACCATACTAATAATTTAACCGGTTATATTTTCTAAACTATACCCTATCTAAATTAATTAGATCTAATTCAGTTCTGATTCGAATCCGATTCGGTTCTATATCAGATCCGAATAATCGGATAAAAGTAGTACCTTTAGTTCTAACTGCTTCATTTTCCAATTGTAGTTGGAATATTTCGATCAAGGTACGTAGTTGTTAGCTATATTAAATCCTCGGGGATTCGGCCAAAGAGATTATTGGGACCCACGCATCCTCTCTCAATCCTTCACATTGGATATTTTCCATCTCTTTTTTTTGGAGAGGCTGCTGCCATCGATGATCACATCCCTCTACGTTTGTGGGAATTTCATCTATATTCCTCAAAAGTTTTAATATTACGTATTTATTTCTTCAAAATAAATAATTACATATTTATTCTTAAAAATTACACAAACTCACATATTTATCAAATCTAACCCTATAACATATCAAATATCTCCAAAAACAATTAAATAATAATTTTTAAAACTTTAAAATTTATTTTACAATATTAATTAATAATATGTTGACTATTATGTCCTTCAGTCTCTTTAGTTCGCCTGAGTTCTCTTCTCTGTAAGATGTCAAAAACAAAGAGTATAACAGTCAACATATTATTAATTAGTATTGTAAAATAATTTTTTTAAGTTTAAAAAAATATTATTTAATTATTTTTAGTGATATTTGATATGTTATAGAGTTAGATTGGACAAATATGTGAGTTTGTATGTTCAATTATTGATTTTATAGGAACATATATATAATATGGAAACTTTTGAGAGATAAACATGAAATTTCCCTTTATATATAAACATAGACAATAAGTTTGCAGCTGGTTCTTGCTTATGTGAAAAAAGTGGATAGAATTAATTACAAAAAGAATTATATTAATATGCTTTAATGTAAAAATACATTAATTGAACACATTTGAAGGTGAGAAAAATATTTTATTTTACAAATTTATAAAGTACTCAATTGAATAATATTATTGAAATTTTTTTTTCCTCTTTGTACTTTGAAACTAATGGCACTATCCTATATTAAACATGATTCTAAATAGCACGCTATAGTATTGTTATAGTGTTTTTGGACTATAAAAGCTATAACACTATTGACACTATAGCAATACTATATGAACATAATACTATTTTTTTAACCGTTCTGCTATAACAAGATAAACGTTATTTAAACTTTGATATTAAAATATCATATACATTAGGATTATTTTTTCTATAAAATCCAGAATAGACGCACTACAGCAAAACTAGTCATCTACAACTGATCAGGTCGCCGGTAGCTGAAAACCCCCAAAAAACCCAAAAAAAATTAAAAAAATTAAAAGCATCGGAGACGGACCCTTCAGCGACCGGTGCCCACAGCCTTCTACGACTTATTTGGCCTTGTTGCGGAAGGGTCCCCCTGAAAAACGCGCGTTCCTCTCCCTATCATCCCGCATTTTGTGTGTTAGGTTAGCAAAAAAAAAGAACCGGCGCACTCCGCAACCCACAACCGCACACCATTCTCTTCTCCTCTCCGTTCAACCGATCACCTCCTCTCCGTTCGACCACCAACCACCTCCTCTCCGTTCGACCACCGATCACCCTGTCGTTCTTGATCTCCTCCTCTCCACCGACCACTGACCACTAGCTTTGATCCCCTTTTCCCAAAGGTATTATTTTTTTCTTCTTTTTTTCTTAGTATACTGAGGGGACTGAGAGGAGATTTTAGTGAACTGGTATCTGATCTGAAGTCGCCAAGAAAATTACTTTCTTCCTTTTTTTACTTCTTTTCGGCTGACATATGAACTAAGGGGTAGAGTGGAAAAAACGTGCTGTACCGTGCTGTGATTAACACGCCGTGACTTTGACCTCGTGCCGTGCTGTGCCATAACCAAAATGTCAAGGGGTGGTCACGTTTCTCACGTTTAACTATTTTTTCATAATTTAAGTTAGTTTCTTTAAGATTTGTCATTTGATTAACACCTAACAGTCCTAATTACACGTGACTCACGTGATTACGTGCCGTGCCGTGACCGAATCTTTCGCGTGTTGTGCCGTAACCAAAATGTCAAGGGGTGGTCACGACACGCGACTCACGGCACGGAATAGTAACACGTGTCGTGCCGTTCTATGCCGTAGTCGTGCCATTCCGTGACGGAGCCGGCTCTGTCGTGCCATTTTTCCCACACTACTGAGGTGTACTGTATTTTTTTTTTCTTCTTTTTTTCTGTGATTCTTCCAATTCCAGGAAGAGAATTGGAGGGAATTAATGAGGATCTTTTGAATGATTTCTCCGGATTTCTGCCGACTTTATCGTCCGTTCAACTCACTTTTGATCATAGACTTGCTCTACAGAGGTCAGTATATGTCTCTCTCTGTTACTTTCATGTTTTTGCTGTAATCTTTGTTTTTTTACTTATATCTTATCTGTGTTTGTTTTGGCATCGTTTTGTTTACAGGAGATAATTAGGATAAGAAATGAGCATCCAGATGATTCAACTGCCATTGCCAATTAATGATCGAGTCAAGGGATATTTAAAAGTAACTAGAGCTTTTGGTGCCGGTTTTCTCAAACAGGTAATTATTATCTTCTGAAATTTTCTTCTTGCCAGAATAGTCTAACCTTTTTAAGAATTTCATGGTCATGATTAAATTCTTCACCCTGATATGGTGTGTTGATGCAATTGTTTGAGACTTGAGTAATTTCCTTCGTCTGTTACATTAGTAGATTACTTTAAAATTTAAATGTAGTCTCTCTAGAAGTGCTTCTACCAGATCTCAGTTAGAATGATTTCTCCGAAAAGGCACTGGTTTTTAGTATGGCAAAATGAAAATGTCTAGTTGCCATCTCACAATGTAGATTCTTGATTCTAGAAAGTTTGAACTCGTATTAGATAGATTATCATGTGTTTTTCTTTTTAGCTGTAATACTACCTGAACACTAGCTTTATACAGCTTGGCTTAGATATATATATATATACAGAAAATCTGGTCATTGACTAGTCGAATGAAAATTGTTTGATTTAGAATGCTTTGGAATGATTATGCTAGAGAAATATCTCCCAATCTGACTCCATTACTAAAATATAAAGCTCAAAGTAAAGGTCAATACTTTTTCTGAAAGCTACTGAAGTAGATTACAAGGAAGTCATATTAATATTGGCTACTATCACTTGTAATGCAAGACTGAATCAAATAAATAATACAAGAAGAATATTTATATGTAAACAATATATAGCTAGTGGTTGGGTTTAGGATATTATATCCTACTTTAGATATTTTATTTTTCTGTCGTACTTTAGATAGTGAGATGACTAGTAGATATTTAATGTTTTAGGATATTATATTGTACTTTAGATATTTGATGTTTATGTAATACTTTAGATGTTTCATATTTGATGTTTATGCAGTATTTTAGATATTTCATGTTTATGTCGGTTTATGTTGTTTTGTGAATTGCTTATGAATTGTTTGATATTTGATGTGAATTGCTTGGTGCATACCAATTAGATATTTCATGTTTATGTTGTTTTGTGAATTGCTTGTGAATTATTTGATATGAATTGCTTGGTACGTACCAATTAAATTGCTTGTGAATTGTTTGATATTTGATATTAAATGTTTGTGAATATTAGTTTCATACCAATTGGGTTGGAGAAAAATATATGAACAAGATGGGTTTAATGTTATATTCATTTGGTACATTTTGTACCAATTGAGAAAAAAGAAAAATAACAAAAAAATAACCTTTTGTGACTGATTTGGGACTCTTCTGCGACCACCCAATTAGTCGCTGATAGGCTTTTAGTCACGTCAGCATATAGCACCAGCGACAAATATCGTCGGTCACTGAAGAGTTCATCAGCAACTGACACCTTACCCTTCCACGACCAGTAACATCAGTGGGGGAGTCATTAGCAACGGAGCAACAATTTGGCCAGTCACAGAAGGATCGTTTTGCTATAGTGATAGTCAATGTGCTACCAATACCAATAGCAGCACATCTATCATTTAATTTATAGCATTTATCTAAACTGATTATAGCTAAGCTAGGGTTCTTTTTGTAGTATTTTTGACTTAGATTTACAATTTTAATATAAAAAATAATACATCTTCATGACAAGATTATCGCAAAGCATATATATATTTTGTTGGTGGAGTTAAACTTTCAAACTGTCAAGATCAAACGTGAAGTCAATTATATACAATTTTCATACTAAGAATGAAAGTCAGTTTTATAGTATATTTATGACATTTTATTCTAAATTAATTAAAAGTCATACATAAATACAAAAAAAAATATCAATTGATCCTCGTTCACTCTGCACATCTCCGCCCTTGCCTATACCCACATATGCAGTAACTAAATTGAAAAGCTCAAACTTAAAATAATGTATGATTAGAATTTGACTTACAATCATGAATTAAAATTCTAACTACTAAATTACAATTACATATTTTATATTTTATGAGAAAGTAAAACTATATAAAAATTTTAAAAAATCAATAAATTTTCATGATTAAAAAAACCTTGATAGTTGATCCACCTGTCTACACACAAGTTTTCAACTTCATAGATAAAAAGCCTAAATCAACAACCAAGAAAAAATTAATAATAAAAAAATCACTACCACCTAAACAAGATTCTCTATGTTCCCATTTCTAAGAGATCATAGAGAGAGCTTGAAGAGAGTCAACTAAGGCAAATGGCACAAGAGATTAAAACAAAACACTTCATTTTAGTCCATGGTCTGTGCCATGGTGCATGGTGCTGGTACAAGATTTCCACCTTACTCCAAAAAGCCGGTCACCGTGTTACCGCAGTTGATCTTGCAGCCTGTGGGACCCACCCATCATGTCTGGATGAACTTCATTCCTTCACTGACTATACCGAACCGTTAACTCGTACAATGGTCTTGATAGAACCTGGTGAAAAGGTGATTGTTGTCGGGCATAGCTTCGGTGGTTTGAGTGTTTCTCTTGCAATGGAGAAGTTTTCAGAGAAGATCTCGGTTGCGGTGTTTGCAGCAGCGATTATGACATGTGTCGAGAATCCCAAATTGTTCATTTCAGAAGTGGTATGTGAAGAAAAGGGTATTGTACCATCAGCTCATGCAAAAAATTCTATGAGTGACTCTGTGTTTCAATATACCATATATGTTCAGCACAAATTGAAGTACATATAAGCTAAAATAGAGGCAAATTCATAGTCTAAATCATTGCTTTTTAGTTTATACCTAAATTTATTTGATTAATGGAATTTTAGTGTTCTAACTAAATAGGGTTTGTTTACTGGCAAAACCTAATGTAGGTCTCAACCAGTCAACCATTTGGTACCAGTCGTACTGAGAACAGATTAATTGATTTGCTTCCATTACGAATTCCTAAATTTATTTTCTTCTTTTTTTCTTCTGATTTATTTTTTCTGTTTGTTTGTTGATGTCAAATACAAGGGGAGAGAGTCCAGATCCGTGAAATACAAGGGGGGAGAGTGCAGATCCCCTGAAGTAACAGAATATTTCTGCTTAAATCTGCACCGTTTAATTAGAAGCAGTACTTTAATATTTGTGCGGATTCTGATAGTATGGTCATAAAACATCTAATCAGTACTGACAAGTAGCACTAAATATCCATTCTCCAGCCAAATCCACAATCTACAAACATCATTACAGCTACCAAATTCATGATAAACATTTTAACAGACCAGTTTTAGCTTTATGCAGGGCAAGAACCATATACAGTGCTGGTTTCATTCTATAGTCCATGAGCTATTGAGCGGCATGAAGTTAAATCTACTTTGTTAAATATTTACCAGAAAGTCAGGCAATCTGTCACCAAAATAGGGAAGGGTAGAAACAATAATAAAATTAAATAAATAGAGAAATGAGAAGAGAAAAAACCATAGTTTTGAGAACAGATCGCAAGCATTCATACCACCATTTGGGTTTTTAGATTCCACCTACTGGTATACTGATGCATCCTCATTTCATGTTTTGCAAATAGTTTTCTGACAGCCGTGAGATTTACATGGATTGCAAAATGAAGGAGAAGCAAGAAACCCCAAATCAATTGTCTTCAATAGAGTTTGGCCCTGAGTACATGTCCAACAAACTTTATCAGAATTGCCCAATCGAGGTAAATTTTTTAGTCCTGAAACACAATCCAAAATATACTGATTTCGCATTTCGGTAATATTGTTATAAAATTCTGGTGTTTTCTTAGGAGAACAGGCTTTGCCTGTTCCTGTTTATATTTTTATTAAACCAATAAAAAGAGTTACAAGACAAGGAGAAATGCCTAAAATGTACAAAGGGTAAATATATTATTGCTTCAAAATTGAAATGTTGAAAATCATGAAATGCAAAAGACAACAACTTTTACATAATAATTGGTGCATGTAATGAATCCAATCTCCCCCAATCCATTAATATTTTCTTCCATAAAATCATGCTAGCCAAAATATTTGCAACCTATTTAGGATTTGGAGATGGCCAAACTGCTGGTAAGACCTGGAACCCAATTCAAGGATGACAAGATATATGGAAAGATGATCACTAAAGAAAAATACGGGCAGGTGCCTCGGGTATATATAGTTTGCCAAGATGATCGGATTGCGCCCGAACAATTTCAGAAATGGATGATCGAACAGAGCCCTGGGACAGAAGTGATGGAGATTGCTGGTGCCGATCACATGGTCATGCTCCGGGTTATTTCTTAATCAATTGCTTTAAATACTTCTGTTTATTTCTTAATATCCCAGTTTATTTTTTAATAGCCTGATTTATTTTTTAATATACTTCAGTTTATTATTAATAAATTGCTTAAATAAAAAATTAATATATTTTGGTTTGAACCGAACAAACCGAAATAAAACTTTTGTTCAGTTTGGTTTGGCTGCAATGCTAAATCAGTTCGGTTCTATTTTAGAAACTGAAACTTTGGTTTGCCTAATTCGGTTCGGTTGAAACCAAATGAACTGATGAATATCTATCCTTACATTTTGTTTTGTGATTCGGTTAAAGTCTTTCTTCATGTAGATTTATAATTTCCACATGTAAATTGACCCTTCTTGCTTGGTTAATACACATTAATCCTAATACACTGTAGATTTAATCAAGTGTTCACATACAAATTAGCAGTTCCCTGTTTCCATTATTCACTTTGATATACTTGATTTGTGTCCTCTTAAGCATCTTAGTTTCAAATTGAAGAAAAAAAATTCTTTTCAAGAGAAATTGGAGAAATTTTTAACAGACACCTAAACCATTTCATACTGATGATATTGGTATCGATTAGGTTCAAAACCGATACTCAAATTTATTAGTTCATTCATATACTGATCCTCTTTCTGACAGTTACAGTAAAAAAATATGTCACTTTGTATCCTTTTTCTGTAAAAAAATACACTATCTGGATCAGGCCCAAGACCAAGCCCAACCCAACAAATACCCATCAGCCCAGAAATCCTATATATATATATATATATACTAGTATCGTGCCCGTGCGATGCAACCCATGAATATATTATAAGAAAACAAAAACATATTTTTATTATAAAAATATTTCAATAAAAATAATAATTATTTTGTTAAAAAAGTAATGATATCACAGAATTGTCTGAAATAGAATTTGACATGATAGAGAACTACTTTTAAAAAAGCAGCAACCCATGAATACAAGTATGCACATGACCTCTGCAGCAATGACAGACATAGTGGCAACCTCCACTGAAGCAGAAGAAGATACCCCCTTTCCTTCTAGCACAGCTGATGAAACATGTTATTTCATTACTGTTAAATAAGCAGGATAGTGGTATAGCCGTATAATCAAGAATAGCAATCTTGTTAAGTAACAATAAGAATTTCACCACACCTAGAGGATAATTAAGTGTTTCTAGCACTGGATCTTGTTCAATATGTACCTACAAATAAAAATAAAATTCCAATCATTTTACACAAATCCTTACATTGGATAATTCACAATTGATTCTGCCATAGCTTATATATATATGTATGTATGTATTTCATTTTCTGAAAAATTAAGAATGCTTATCAAACTCTTCTAATTTCTTAATTCCTGACAAGTCAACAGCTATTTACAATTGCACATTCACATAAAATAAAATAAAAACTATATTTAAATGAAAATAAAAAAACACAAATATATTTTTTTCTTCCTTCATTGATTTTCAAATCAATTCAGGTGCAATTGGGTTAAACAGAAAAACAAAATATTACTTCTACCTTCTATTCAGACACCATAATTGAAAGCCTTGCGAAAACAAAGTAATGTCCTGAAACATGATTTCTACCCTATTCGGATTCTACAGAGTGCACAAACCAGCTGATATCCAACTCCTGTGCAATGTGCTTGCCCTTGTTCATCAAGAATATGGTAAGTTGCTCTGGTTTCGTGCTTCTTCCTAGCCCAGTTTGCCAATACGTGCGGACTTTGTACCGCCTCCCTTGTCATGTACTGGATGGTAACTCTGTCTTCCAAGTTTCTAAACAAGTCCGATACACATCGCAATTGATTCTGCTGCACACCAGGAGCTGAGATTTCCCTAACAAATAAACAAATACCAGTAAAAAATAACAGTATTCTCCTAATAGCTTTTTGCCCTGATACACTGGCACCTTTTTAGTTTTCAAATACAAAACTCTTTTTTCAATCTAGATGAATACATGTAATCTTCTAATATATTCTACTTAGGTTTCTAATTAATTCTTTTAAGACCCATATGCCCCTTACATCATATACTGAGTTGATCGAGTTAATTCAGGGCACTTTTGTAATTTGCTTCATGGAACCTAAGTATGATAATAAAAATGATATTACGAAAATAATAATGAAGCACAAAATTAGGTTAACTTGCCTTCATAACACCTCCAGCATAAGCAGTGATAAGTTCAACAAGAATGCCACCTACAACATTTCATATAACCGGCACTTGAAAAAGCGAACCTTCATTTTATGAACACAAGCTGTTCTATATATTAATTTTGATTTGAGTAATCACTACCTTGGAAATTTTGCAGTTTCTTGTCATAGGAAATTCCAGCAAAATTTTCAGAAATAAATTTAAAATAAAAAGGAATTACCAGAGTCAAAAATGTCCATCCATGAAAAAAGCCATATTTTTTAATGGCCTCTCCATTTGGCGAGTGGGCCATGCTTGCCAACAAGCAAAACTTGGCTATAAATGACATCTCCACTGTCATAGTATGATGTGTGCTTCTTAACCTGCAATTGTTTAGGTTGCAAGAAGAAAAAACAAATATCGTCTACCTCTACATTTTGCTATTTTGCCTATCATAGCACTCGAAATATCGTCTACCTCTACATTTTTTTGGCAAAGTAGCCAGTAGGCATTCATTTATCAAAGAGTCAAGACATTACATGCATGCAATATCCCAGAATTTTTCAAAACAGAAAGCCCTTTGCTAAGTACCCCTAACAACCCATTTGCATACCATAAAGCTCTGAAAAATACTGAAAACAAACGTAGCTTCTCAAAAATAGATGTCCCCATTTGTGTAGACAGGTCCAAGAAATAAATTAATCAGCATTTATTTGCCAATATGCCGGTTGCTCTTGTACCAGAATTTTGTGTCTGTTTTTCCTCTTACCAGCATATGTATCATTCAAACCTGAAGCCGCACCAGTGACCCATCCAGAGCATCGTTGGCCTTCTGTACCAGTGGGATACCTTGTACTAAACACACCATCTGTACCAGTGACAAATCTAACACTAAAATATCCTCCGCATTTTCAATGACATATCCAATAGTAAATAAATTATGGAGCAACTACTGTCATTTAAGCTATAAATACGTGAAATTAGAAACTTAACAAAAGTACACAATGGAATAAATTATGTCTAATGAGGAGGTGTTAAATTAGAAGCCCTCTAACGAAAAAAAATTAGAAACCCTCTAATGAAATCCCAATTAGGGGCCCAATTTGTGTCAAATTCAACTTATGCATCATACAACATAGAATTAACTACAATATTTACATTATAGCACAGCTTAACAGATAAATTAAATGAAAGGAAAAATAGTACAATGGCTTGTGTACCTTTCCAGACCGAACCAAAAAACTGAAGCTATTTCTACCGAAATGAACACTGAAGTTATTCAACAATTCAACCGAAATGAACCATTTAAACCCAAGAACCAAACCTTTTAATCCAAAATTTGTTGGATTAGTTGAAAACTAAATAAACCGTATCCAATAAATACCCTTGTTAGTATTCATAGTTAGATTTCTCAATGTAAAAAAAAATTTCCAGAGGAGTCTTGACATCAACCCAGCTCTCTTCTTCACTGGAATGAACATTGCTGTTCTGGCTAGAACCTTAAGCATTGCGGGGAGAGGAGGGTTGTGCTCGGTCCTCGGGTAAGAGAAAGAGAGGGGGAGGCCATCGGTCTGAGCGAAAGGGGGAGAGATGACTCGGCGCGGGTCTGAGGCGAGAGAGCGAGAGAGAGATGGCGGAGATGGCTGAGGCGATTAGGTTATATTTTTTTTCTTTTTCTCGGGAAAGAAGGGATCGGGAAGAGGGAGGGGAAGGGGGACGGGCCACAAGCGTCCCAGCGAAAAAATTTGCTTAATCTGCACGATTTTTGATTCAGATCCAACAGTGCAGAACAAAGATAGTTGTGACAAGATGTGTGGCCATATATGTAGCGAGTCCAATTTAGACTAAATTTAGACTTCTACACATATAAAGAATGTATTTAATCAAATGAAGGCATATCATTTGTTTAGATGGCTCAGATTCAAATTCGAATTCTGTTGGATAAATCTCAGCCGCACGACTTTCTGTCAACCATTTTAATTTAAGGTGCATAATATAGAGGAGATATATATATATATATATATATATATATATATTTGAATGCTGTCGACAATTGTCGGTAACAAATATATTTAAAAGAAAGTGTACTTACAAATTTTCTAGTTAACTCAAAAGTAACATATTTAGTAAATATGGCTATAAGGAGTACACAGTACACCCCTACCTAATCTAACAATCCCGTATTACACCTCATTTTATAAAAAAAAGCTTTCAATTATGTAAATTTGTTGTGTTTCATCTATTAATATACTCAAAGTCTATAATATATAAGCTGTTCAAATCATACAACGTTGGAAAAACCAAATGAGTTATACACGTCATTTTATTCTATTCAATCGTTTCAATATAATTAGGTCCCAAGTACATGTCAAACAAACTTTATCAGAATTGTCTAATTGAAGCAACCTTTTATGCAATGAAATATTCTCTGTTTTGACAGTAACTTAGATGCCACACTTCCAACGAGAATTTGACAAAATATAATAGTGGACTTTGCAAAACTTATGCTATAATAATCCTTATGTTACATGTTATTCCATGGAAATAATTATTATTGAAAATGTCAGAACAAATTAGTAGAACAAAATCAGAAGATAAGCTTGATTATTTTTAACAATTTTATTGATATTATTATAAACAAGAATCAGTCTTTAGTCTGACAATAAAGAGCAACACTCTATATGTGAGAGGTTGTGGATTTGGAAACATTTTTTTTTTAATAACTGTTAGAAGTCAAGCCATTTAACTATTTAATATTTATAAATGATTGATCTTTTTGGTTTTTGAATCTCTAACCAGACTAACCTCCCATACAAATTGAATTATTTTTACCACCAGATTAAAGGCTAATTCTCAAGATAAAACTTTTTATAAAAATTAAAATAAAAATTGAAAGACTACATCGATTTTCATCTTTCTATCTGAAAAAAAAAAAATTGGGACTTTTTTATTTTTTAGTAAAACTATATCCACACCTTGTCTTACAGGAGCGGAAGATAATGCAATTGAAAGGTGGCTAAGTAAATCCCAACATTTTTATTTTTCTTAATTAGTACTTAAGAAATTTTACTAAAGTTTATATTTTGTATGCCTCAGCCCCCTTTATAATGATACATAAAATTTAGAGGGTTGCAAGCGCAAAAGTAACATCAATTTTTAATTATTTTGAGATGGTTTCACATGACCCGTGACCAAAGTTGTCTAATATTATAATATAGAGCATTCTTTTTGGGATGGTTTGGCGTGACCGGTCAAAGTGGTTTAATATTAAAATATAGAAATTTACAGGTTAAAATTGGAAGAAGACAACATGCATGTGGAAACCGAAAAAAACAAGTTATTGTAAGTTTAGAAGAACTAAAAAAACAGTTGTAAAAATAGAAAGCAAAGAAAATAGTTTCTTCAATTAAAAAAAATTAAATAAAAACCAAAAAATTAGCCATTAGATAGGTTGATTCGACTAACTGCTACTTTTTTCATCTCAACTGCTACTACAGAACGAGTTTTTTCAGTCATGAAACTCATTAAAATTGGATTTCAAAACAAGATGGGTGATGAGTTTCTTGAAGATTACATGCTTATTTATATTGAGAAGGAAATAGCTAATAAGATTAGCTCATATGAAATTATTGCCAAATTTGATATTTTAGCAAAACACAAGTCTAAATTAAAATAATATAAAAAATATGATGTTTGAATATACTATTTTTTTTTGTTAAACATGTCATTTATTGGTGTTTGTTAATTATTGTAAGTTTTATAAAATCAAACGGTGAAGAATCATATTATTTTATACTTTATAGTTTTTGAATTTTATTATAATATTTTTTGAGTATATGATGTTTAGTTGGTTAGTCCCCCCTATACTCAAAGTTGAGTTCCGCCCCTGCTTGTCTATCACCTCAAATAGGGGTGTCAATGGGTATGGTACGAGTCGGGTGGAAGTATTTTCATACCCATACCCATTAAAATTGATCTTACTCATACTCTACATTTGTCCATTAAAAATTGATCGTACCCTAACTCCAAATCAAGCGATTATCCTTTTGGGTTCGGCAACAAGGGATTAAGAGTGAAGGATTAAGAGCTTAAGAAGCGCTAAGAAATTGATGTTCGGTTGTCTTAATTCGTGGGTGAAAGCTAAGTAAAAGAAAGGAGCAGAGGTGCCTTAAGGTCCGGACAAAAAGAGGTTAAAGATAATGATCTTAATTCGGGCTAAGAAATCAGTGTTCGGCAGGATTACGTAGCCAAAAAAATAAAAATAAAAAAAACATATTAAGCTTTAAGGAAATTTAATCTCTTATTGTTGAACAGACCCTTTAAGATTTATTTCAGATTAAAATAAACAGGCAGTCTTTTATCTCATTCTATATGTCTGGTATCTAACTAGATCAGAATTCCCACGTTTAACACATTTAACAAACAATCCCTTTCGACTTTTCTATTACTTCTAAATTTGATTAATTTATTAGTAATTAGATGTTTTCAATGGGATGTGTCATGCACCGATTTTTTTATTTATATCCAAAAATTAAATCAAATTACAAAAACTAACCGAAGCATCGATGAAAATCGAAAATTACCCAATCCGGTTACCCAGTAACCGAATTTTTTTTTTCCTGTTACTCAATTCCCGGAATTGAAAAAAATGTCCGATTATTGGATAACTGGAAATATGGATTTGGTCTGGTTATCCAATAACCAGTTTTTTTTTTTTTTTTTTTAAACTCATTTTTTTATAATATATGTATATGTATATGTATATGTATATGTATATGCATATGTATATGCATATGCATATGTATATGCATGCGTATATGTGTATATGTATATGTATATGTATATGTATATGTGTATGTATGTGTATGTGTATGTGTATGTATGTGTATGTATATGTATATGTGTACGTATATGTGTATGTATGTGTATATATGTGTATGTCTATGTGTATGTATATGTATATGTGTATGTATGTGTATATCTATGTGTATGTATATGTCTATGTGTATGTCTATGTCTATGTATGTGTATGTGCATGTGTATGTGCATGTGTATGTATATGTGCATTTTAAATTTTCTTGATAATATGTACATTTTATTTTTCCAATTTAAATTATTATTTTTAATTATATTATTTTAATATTTTTTTGGGTAACCGAAAATAATATACGGTTACCTAAAGAAATATATTAATTTATACGGTTACCGAAAATAATTAAAAGTACTAAACCCTAAATCCTAAACCCAAAAAAATTGGCATTTTGTATCTATTTTTTTTTTAAAACAAAAATATATGACCAACTTTTCTTTTTTTTAATTATTTTTTTTACTATTTTTTTGGGTAACCAAAAATAATATGCGGTTACCATTTTTTTTAAAAAGAAAATTATTTTTTTTATTATTTGTATTGAAATATTAGAAATGTTGAATATATTTCTTTAAAAATAGATGAAATACAATATAATTTGATTTATTAGAAAGACTGCAACAAATAATTCGGACCAATATTTTTCATACCAGATTTTTTACGGATGTAAGAAAAATTAATATATTTATTTATGTGTTATTGGAAAAAAAGAAAAATGCTTAGATTCTGAGTTACTGATCCCAGTTCAAAAGTCACTTCTAGGTAATCCAGAAAATATTGTGATCCATCTAGTACATTTAATTTATAAAAAGTTGTATATATTTTTGAAAAAAAAAAAAAATACATGACCACCTTTTCTTTTTTTTAATTATTTTTTTTACTATTTTTTTGGGTAACCGATATTTTTGAAAATAAATGACCACCTTTTTTATATTTTAGTATTTTTTTGGGTAACTGAAAATAATATACGGTTACCACTTTTTTTTCTTTCTTTTAAAAAAATAGAAAATTTTAAATTTTTTTATTTTTTGTACTGAAATATTAGAAATGTTGAATGTATTTCTTTGAAAATAGATGAAATACAATATAATTTGATTTATTAGAAAGACTGCAACAAATAACCCGGATCAATTTTAAACTTATTTGTTGCAGTCTTTCTAATAAATCAAATTATATTGTATTCCATCTATTTTCAAAATAATATATTCAACATTTCTAATATTTTAATACAAAAAAATAAAAAATTTCTGTTTTAAAAAAAAATTATTCTCTAAATTACAACTCATTTGTAACCGAAATTTTTGTTTGGTTACTCCTTTTGCCGATTTTTTTATACATATAAAAAATGAGTTTAAAAAAAAAAAAAACCGGTTATTGGATAACCGGACCAAATCCATATTTCCGGTTATCTAATAACCGGACATTTTTTCCAATTCCGGGAATTGGGTAACCGGAAAAAAAAAAATCCCGTTACTGGGTAACCGAATTGAGTAATTTTTTAATTTCATCGGTACTTCGGTTAGTTTTTGTAATTTGATTTAATTTTTGGATATAAATAAAAAAATCGGGTCATGCATGTGTGGTTCTAAAGTTCGCGTTAATTTGCTAAAAGAACTCGCAGCCGACCTCAAATTCCATAACTATTGATTGGACCGGTACCGGCACTGAATAAGACAGCTGTTGATCCATAACTATTGATTGGGTATATATTGGGTCGGCTGCCAGTTCCATAACTATTGATTGGACCGGTACCGGAACCTCAAATTCCATAACCATTGATTGAGTATATATTGGGTATATATTAGCACGAATCATAAAGAAAAATTGTACATTATAAGGTTGGACCTAGGGTGTTCAAACGATCGGTTTAGTTTAAACCGAACTAAAATGATCAAACCGAACTTAAAACCAAAGTTTGAAAATCCAACTGAACCGACCGAACTAAAATAGCAGACCGAATTAAAACTGAACCATTTTAATCGATTTAAACTTTGGTTTGTTCGGTTGAACCGAACTTTCTCAAAAATCAAAACTCAATACATTTATAATACTCAATTTAAATTTTGGTTTTGATTAATGAACCAATTTAAACTTCGATTTTGATTAATGAACCAAAATAATACTAGAAGTCTTGACCCTATTAATAAAATCGGTTGGTTCGGTTTAATCGGTTTTGAGAAATCAAAACCGAACTAAGTCACAAAATTAACCGAACCGAACCAATTCAACCAAACAACCGAACCATTTAAACCGAATCTTACCGGTTCGGTTCAAAACCAAATGAACCGAACCATTTGAACACCCCTACTTAGACCATATTGAACCAAATTCTGATCGGACGGTCCGGATTCAAACTCAAACGGTAAGGTAATGCAGAGGATCCGAACTCACCATAGGAGAAAGGAGCATCTCTCATTATAAACCTCAGATAAACATCTCTCAATAGTCACAACTCACAACCAATAAATTTCTCTAAATGGAGGCCAAGAACAAGAACAAACACTTTGTACTAGTCCATGGCATGTGCCATGGTGCATGGTGCTGGTACAAGCTTGCTACTCTGCTAGAACAAGCTGGTCACCGTGTTACCGCTCCTGATTTATCGGCATCAGGCATGAACCTTAGAAAAATCGAGGAGGTTGAATCATTTGCCGATTACTGTCAGCCTCTGTTGGACGCCATCGCGGCCCTCCCGGAAGAAGAAAAGGTGGTCCTTGTGGGACACAGTTTGGGGGGCTTTGTCATTGCACTTGCCATGGAGACCTTCCCAGAGAAGGTATCTGTTGCTGTATTTGTCACTGCTGTGATGCCCAGTGAAATGCTTTCCATCTCCAAGATTGAAGAGGAGGTATGTGCTATTGTATGCTTTTCTGAGGTTAATGGATTACACATATTGACAGAACTAGTTTTATTTCATGCAGCGCAAGATCAGTAAAAGAGAATGAAAAATTATATAACTAGTGAACTGCATAAAGCTGAATCAGTTCTGTCAATATATTTATCCATCTCTGCAAAAGTTATATTAAATGAATGTTCCAGTTATGCGTACCGCACTACCGACAGTCGGCAGGAGCAGTCAACTTTAGTTTGTTTTCTAGTTTCCTTAATTTAGGTATTTATTTATTAAAACTCAAAGTTGAGATTTGAAAATAAAAAACAAGGAATGAAAAGTCGTGAGTGGTGTTCCAAAAGTTGAGATTTGAATGTTAGAGACAACAAAGTCAAACTTTTAATTATAGAGATTGAATACATACGAAAATCAACTATATAAAAAGAAAATATAAACAATAAAAATCAATTTTATAGTATCACAACATTTTATCCAAAATTATATAAAAATTTATATATAAATATAGAAAACTACAAAAAAAAAAAAATGATTCCATTTTTTCTTTTTAAATCCGTCTCTAAGATACTCAACATCAAATTTGATCATAAACCTAAAACCTGTCTTCTCATTTAATAAGCCTAAAGTATTTATGCTTGTTTTCTAAACACTGTTTTCCAAACCCTCTCCATTTAACAAATTTTTCTTTTTTGAAGTATTAATTGTCATTTTTTATTTTCTCTATATGAATCTAAAAATTATAACTTTTAATTTTATTTTTATGTAAATTAATAAATTAAGAAATCAACATTGAGAAATTTTTTACCAGTATATTTTTATAATTCTTGATAACAATTAAAATGAAATTAGAAAGAGGAGGATTTAAATGCCTCCATTTTTTGTTCCTCTATTTTTAAAAACTTTAATAACTCAAAATTTAGATCTTAAAATTCAAAATAAAACTATTGGATATGAACTACATCATTTTACCTATGCACTTGTAAAAAATTATGGTAATTCAACTTTGTTTTGGTTGTCATCTTGAACTTGTAAAAATGTATACTAATGTGAATAATTTCTAGACGTTAATTTTTCATCTTATTGATTCATATAAAAACAAAATCAAAATGTGATAATTTTCTATGGACACATAGAGAAAATAATATAGATCACATCCAACGGTTTTATTTTGATATTTAAGTTTTTAAACTTTGAATTATTTAAGTTTTTAAAAATAGAGACATGATGGAGGCAAAAAAATAAAAGCATTTAAACCCTCCTCAATTAAAAAAATCATAATCTCTGATACGTAGGTAAAAAAAATAATTATATCTTATCTAAAATTTTAAAATAAAAAAATAACGAGAAATAAAAAAAACAAAGGGCATTTAATTCTTCTTTTAACTTTTTTACCGTGATAAATATTCACCGAGTAGAATTATAGCTTTGGAAATTGGACTAAATACTGTACATGATATTTATTGGTATGTATGCCATATGAAATGCATGTATTGGGGATCAATGCATCTGACATTCTAACCACAATATCAACAAAGTTAGAAAGAAAATGACAAACACATGTTACACTTTTAGGTGGAACGGCAGCTCTAATTTTTATTGTTTACATGTGAAAAAAAATTCAATCTGAATTTTATTTTTTTCACGTAAACTGTAAAAATCAGTTCAAAATTTTTGATATCCATTTCTATATTTATTCCCATCAACTAGCCGAACAGGCCGGAATGCATGTATCTATGGGCTTTCTTCATTTAACACATAAGAAAATGAAAAGCACTATGTTCAAATGTATTTGATAGCGCGCAAGCCATTATAATGCTATCGGTGCTAGAACGCACAGCATCACTATTTAAGCATAATGTTATTTTTTTAGACATTCTGCTATTACGCAATAAACCCTATTTACATATTTAATTGTTCAAATGTCATTGCTGAGAAAATTAGATAACTAATATTGGCATCCAATCTTAATTTACTTCGAAAGAAAAGGCATCACTTATCAAAAGTAAAAAAAAATCTTCCTGTAGAAGGAAGAAACCATTTGAGGAATCTAATTCCTAATCTTTGCTACAAGAACTTAATTCCAACACAATAAAAGAAGAAGAGAATAATCCACCTACTAACCCAATTATCTAATCCCAATACATCATTTTGTTGACAAATTGGATTTTTACTTGGTAATAACTTGGCAACTGGGTTTTGTTCAAAAAGTACTTTAAACAAACTTTATCCAAATTGAACATAAGCATTTTTAAAACCTAATAATAATTTTTAAATGGTTATGTAAATTTAAACTGTTTGTCTAATTTTTTTTATGTGAATAGGATGATGTAGACATGGTTTTGGATAAAGCTTTGTCCAAACCCTTTAAACAAATTGATAAATTGATAATGAATTGCAGATTTAAAATTTGGTTGAGAATGTAGCTCTTCTTCCACTGATGTGATTGCTATTAGTTATTGATATTAATAATTTTGATGGTTTTAGTGATGTTAGTTTGATTACATTTTCTGGTATATTATTTTGTTTTATGGTTATTAATACTAGTTGGTTGATATTTCACCAATTCTGAATAATTTAATTTTTATACGACCTATATTATTTCGTAATGAAATAGGTGGAATTTCACTTTTTTTTTTTAAAATGGTTGAGAATATTTTGTGAATATTTACAATTAAGAAGTTTGACTCTTATTTCTTCTTGAAAATGATAATGAACATAATTTTTTGTTATGCCAGTACTTCAAGGAGCATCCAGTAGAGTATTTCATGGATACAAGCTTTTCCATGAACCCAGAAACGCCAGGACTTAATCCTATAATCACACTGGGACCCACTTATCTTGCCACCAAAATGTACCAGCTCTGCCCACATGAGGTAATTAAATTTCAACCCACTAACATCAACAAATAAAACCAAAATTTTTATTAATACCATTTAAAAAAAAAAATCTCCGAAATTGGGAATTTAAAAAAACTCTCATTGGGACATAGATTGAATTAGAAGCCTCCCAGTAACCTAAATATCAATATGTTACAGTACATTTTTGGATTTTTTTTAAGGGCCTCCAATTTAATCTACGGTCCCCCAAAAATTAAGTCACAGATTGAATTGGCGGCCTTGACATTTTTGGAATTTCACAGAAAACGTGTTTTTTTTTTTAAATTTGGTATAAATAAAAATTTTGGCAAATAAAATAAAGATGAGAAGCATTACTTAGCTTTTGCTACTTAATTAAGCAGTAAAAATAAAACAAAAGGTCTATCTAAGAGTGAGACTATGCTAATATGCATATTACTTATCTTCTTGTTATGTTTGGATTTATATCTCTATATTTAAAGTTTAAACAGGAACTAAATATGATCTTTATATAAAAATATACTTAACTACATATTTTTATTTTATTTTTGGAATTTATTTATTATTTTTTAAATAGATAGAAAATTACTACTTTTAGATGGTCCAAAATTTCAGATCCCTATATTTTCTATCTATTTAAAAAATAGGAAAACAATTCTAAAAAATATAAAATTTGGTCTCCAAGTATATATTCATATGATAGTAGAACTAGGGTATTCTTAAGTTCACCAAGTCCTTTGGTGAACTTAAGTCTAAAATCAATTGAATCAGCTTCAGATGATGAATCCGAATCATTTAAATTCGCCTATCCTATGAGTGATGCATCTACGTGTGAAAATTTTAAACATTCGAATTAACTTAGTATAAAATCAAGCGGTCAAAATTAGAGTGTTAATAAATTAATTTTAATGCATTCATTTTTTAAATCTTTTTTTACCACTTGACTTTATGCAAAATTAATTTCAAAATTAAAAAAAATTACATGTAGACGCATCACTCGTAAGATAAACGGATTCCAATGGTTCAGATTCATTATTTAAGGTTGATTTAATAGACTTTAGACTTGAGTTCACCAAGAGACTTGGTGAACTTAAGAACACCCTAGTTCTACTCTTCATATGAAAGATCATGTTTAACAGTTCATATCAACTTTGAACTTAGAAAATAAAGATGTGAATCAATAGCACGAATCGATCCATAATGTGCATATTACCATAGGCTTACTCCCAATCTAATGTATATATAGAGAGAGAGAGAGGGAGATTGGCTAATATCAAATCGATTGTTCCTGAGGTTCTACAACTAAGTCATTTTATAATTTTCAAAGTCCAAAAAGCTTATCCAAATTGTTAGATGTGATCTCTATATTAAAATGTAGTTGGAGACCAAAATTTTCATTTTTATGAATTTTTCTACTATTTATTAAGTCACTTTAAAAACCGTTGATCTAACAGTGGCTTAACAAAATAGTAAAATCAGAAGCCATAATTAGACTAGCAATTTTCAAAGTGGCTTAATAAATAGTAAAAAAATTCAAAAAAAATGTAAAATTTGGTCTCCAAGCAAATTTTAATATAAATATCACATCTAACAGTTTAGATTGACTTTTTGAACTTTGAAAATTAAAAAAACAACTTAGTTGCACGGAACTTCAAAAACAATCGATTTGATATTAGTCAACCTCTATCTATTTCTCTCTTTTTTTGAAAGTTCTCTATCTATTTATCTCTCTCTCTATAGCAGATAATACATTATGGTAAAAACTTATCATTATTTATCATCTTGTTAAAAGGATTTGACCTTGGCAAAAATGTTGCTAAGGCCAGGAAGCCAATTCAGTTCTGATCAAGCAAAAAAGGGCATGCTCAGTAAACAAAATTACGGCTCAGTAAATCGGGTTTTTATCGTATGTAAGCAAGACAAGGCCATAAAAACGGAGTTCCAGAAATGGATGGTCGAGCAAAGCCCCGATACCAACGTGAAAGAACTCGAAGAAGCCGATCACATGGCCATGTTTTCTCAGCCTAGAGAACTCTTCTCTTTGCTAATGGAGATTTCTAAAGAGCATTAGCTCTGATACCATCATTACAATATATTTGTAGCTGTATTTCAATTGCAATGTAAAAGCTTCTGTGTTCTCCAATATAAAATAAAGATTGTCAATTTAGTTAATTTGGGATTCAAATCTAAAATAAAGAGCAAGAAATTAAGAATAGGAATGAGTAAATGACAGCTTACATTATTCTATATTTTCAGAAATTTAAGTTGGTTGTATTTTTGTTCTCAATTTTTGTTTTCAATTAATTTCACTCAGAAAAAACTATCACTTAATTAGCAAGAAAATTGAAAATTCGCAAACACAAACTTTGATGCACAAAAAATAATAAACTACGTATTTTTCTCGACATACACATAAACTTCATACATGATGGAAAGTAGAGGAAAAGAAAATTTATTAATTGATATTTATTAAAATTTTATATAGAATTTACACTTATTTTTACATAGAAATTAAAATTGCTAAAATTCTTCAACGTTTTTTCTTTATGCGGTGTGCACAAATTTTGATGCATAAAAATAACCTTATTTAAATATTTAACATGTCGAAAAAGATAAATCCTATACAAATTTAAAGAATTCTTTCCAATGAATCAAAATTTACAATCACAAATTTTTAATTTACGAAGGATGACCCAAAAAAATATTTTTCATTATTTTTTCCTCTTGTGAAGTAACGATTTTTCACCTTAATAGTTTCTGAGAGTAGATAGCTGAACCATATATACAATAATTCTCTGATTAGAAATATGTTTCTAAAAGGAAAAAAAAAAAAGAGGTACAAAAGTCACATAATGTAATAATATTAATCTTTTTATTATGATTATTTTTCCCCCTTTCACTACAATATACACATGGAGACAAACCCATTTGCTCTAACCAGAAAATAACATCAACTCTATAGAGATTACAATGCCAGTTAACTTAACAACACAAAATACTATATAAAACAACAATTAAAACATCTGTACAGGTAGCCGAGCAATGCTTTCGGCATCAAATAAAAGAACTGGCAGCGACCTCAAATTCCATAAGTGGACTTTGTCAAATTTTGAATGTACCGGTACCGGTACTGAATAACACAGCTATAACTATTGATTCTATGGGAATCCGTTTGGGCAGCAGGTCTTGGGGCCTTACGGCGAGAACAACACAGGAGGATCTTTACCCAACAATCTAAGCCGGCCTTGGTGTTAGCTCGAGATTGTTATGTATGTGGGTCTGTTTCTAGGAGTATGCGGGGGGTGGTAGAGAGACGGCAACTCCCTGCGAGCAGTGTCTGAGGCTACGAAGCACCCTTTCAGTGGATTTTGAGCCCAGAGAATTTTAATTCTGAGAAGTCAAATTGCATGAAAAAATTTTATTCGACGGCCCAAATTAGTCAAATTACCTATTAAGATGTGCGGTCCAGATTAATCCATTTTTCGCACTCTTTCAGTGGGTTTTGTATTTTATTTATACATTAAATCTCTCTGTAATTTGTTATAAATGACTTTAAGAAATAGTGAATTTTGTTTGGCGAGCGGCTGTGGGTTCTCTTCCCCTAGAGAGTTTTTCACATAAAAATCTGTGTGTTCTGTTTGTAATTTTTTTTAATTTTCTTTCTTTCTGTGTTGTGTGATTGCTCTCTGGTACTCCAATTCCTAATAGAGATACCTCAGTGAAGTATGACAATGGAGTAAACACTGCTGACAACGAGTTCCAACCTACTTGCTTTAGGATACCGTGTTGTAAATAACTTTTAATTTCTTTCTTTGATTATCAAGTGGGCCTTTTGGCCATGTAAATACTTTTCTATATAAATAAAAATTCGTAAGATGACAAGTTGCCACCTTACACTAAAAAAAAACACCTTTTGATTATATGATTCTCACTGTACCTGTGACTTTATTCTGGACCATGGTTGTGTTCTTATCTTTCTTTTTCAAAAACATCTCATTTACTTACTTCAGAATTTTTCTACCTTTTAGGTTGTTGAGTGACAATAGGTATTGTTTGGAAATTTTAATGATTGTTTTGCTAATACAGAATATTGTGAACTCATTAATCAGACGCTTAAAATTTATTGAAAAAAAAAATTCATTGAAAAGATTCAATTGATTCAAAATTTTACATTTATTTATCATCACCCACAAAACAAAAAACTGTTTGAGTTAGAATAAGATATGTTAGTTATATATTAGCACGAATCTTAAAAAAAACTTGTACATTTATAAGCTTGGACCATATTGATCCAAATTCTGATCGGACAGTCTGGATTCAAACTCAAACGGTAAGGTAATGCAGAGGATTCGAACTCATAGGAGAAAGAAACATCTCTCATTATAAACCTCAGAGAAACATCTCTCAAAAGTCACAACCCATCAATTTCTCTAATTAAATGGAGATCAAGAACAAACACTTTGTACTAGTCCATGGCATGTGCCATGGTGCATGGTGCTGGTACAAGCTTGCTACTCTGCTAGAACAAGCCGGTCACCGTGTTACCGCTCCTGATCTATCGGCATCAGGCATGAACAGTAGAAAAATCGAGGAGGTCGAATCATTTGCCGATTACTGTCAGCCTCTGTTGGACGCCATCGCGGCTGTCCCGGAAGAAGAAAAGGTGGTCCTTGTGGGACACAGTTTGGGGGGTTTTGTCATTGCACTTGCCATGGAGACCTTCCCACAGAAGGTATCTGTTGCTGTATTTGTCACTGCTGTGATGCCCAGTGAAATGCTTTCCTGCTCCCAGATTGAAGAGGAGGTATGTGTTATTCACAGAGCAAGTTTGATTTCATGTAGCTCAAGATTAATAAAAAGAATGAAAAATTATGTAGCTAGTGAACTGCATAAAGAAGAACCAGTTCTGTCAATATATTTGTCCGGTTAACCGTGTTTCTAGATATTCATGCTTTAGTCAATAATGTCATACATCACTAGCAAAAATTTCTAAGGTGACTCCTACTTTGATTTTCATGCTTTAGTCAAACAAATTCAAATTTTACATTTTTTTTTAATTTGTTCACTATTTATTAAAATGGGTACAAAAATTCAATAGTTTGAAAATAACAATTTTGTAAAATACTTATTAAATAGTGAAAAAATTTAAAAGATGTAAAATTTGATCTGCAAGCATGTTTTAATATATTCATCAATTTAAATGATTTAGATTGGTTGTTTAAATTTGAAAATTTTAAAAATATAAGGTGTAATTAAATGTCATTAAAAGGCATCACTTATCAAAAGCAAAAAAAAAAAAAAAAAAAAAATCTTCTTGTACAGGGAAGAAACCATTTGAGGAATCTAATTTCTAATCTTTGCATAAAGTTTTGTCCAAACCCTTTAAACAAATTGATAAATTGATAGTGAATTGCAGATTTAAAATTTGGTTAAGAATCTTGTGTGAATCTTATTTTATCTTGAAATAAATATGATAATGTACATAATTTTTGGTTTGTTATGCCAGTACTTTAAGGAGCATCCAGTAGACAATTACATGGATATCAGCATTTCCATGAACCCGGAAATGCCAGGACCAAAGCCTATAACCTCATTTGGACCCACTTATCTTGCCACCAAATTGTACCAGCTCTGCCCACCTGAGGTAATTAAACTTCAACCCACTAATATCAAAAAATAACAAGGAAATTTTTATTAATACCATTTTTAAAAAATTAAAAAAAATACCTCTGAAATTGAAAAATTAAAAAAAAATATCAGTCTCAAATTCAATATGCGACCCCATTGGACCGTTGATTGAATTTGGGGTCTCCCAAAAACCTAAATATCAATGATTTAAATAGCGCTTATCGCGTAATAGCAGCCGGGTTAAAAAAATTACGCTATACCCAAATAGCGGCGCTATTTGAACATAGCGCCATAGCTTTTTTAGGAAAAAAAACGCTATAGCGCCGCTATTTATAACATTGCTAAATATCAATATATTACAATGCATTTTTGGATTTTTTTTTTTTTTTGAAGGACCTCCAATTCAATCTGCAGACTCATTGGAGAGCTGCAGAATAAATTGGCAGCCCTGATATTTTTAGAATTTCACAAAAAATGTGGTTTTTTTTTTAAATATGGTATAAATAAAAATTTCGGCAAATATACATATATTGACTAAGCAGTTTTTTATGTTTTTGGCGTTTAAAAATTTATGGCAAGCAAATAATACATTATGGTAAAAACTTATCATTATTTATCATCTTGTTAAAAGGATTTGACCTTGGCAAAAATGCTACTAAGGCCAGGGAGCTCATTCATTTCTGATCAAGCAAAAAACGACATCCTCAGTAAACAAAATTACGGCTCGGTAAATCGGGTTTTTATCGTATGTAAGCAAGACAAGGCCATAAAAATGGAGTTCCAGAAATGGATGGTCGAGCAAAGCCCCGATACCGAGATGAAAGAACTCAAAGAAGCCGATCACATGGCCATGTTTTCTCAGCCTAGAGAACTCTTCTCTTTGCTAATGGAGATTTCTCAAAAGCATTAGCCCTGATACCATCATTACAATGTATTTGTAGCTGTATTTCAATTGCAATGTAAAAGCTTCTGTGCTTTCCAATATGAAATAAAGATTGTCAATTTAGTTCATTTGGGATTCAAATCTAAACTAAAGAGCAAGAAATTAAGAATAGGAATGAGTAAATGACAGCTTACATTTTTCTATATTTTCAGAAACTTAAGTTGGCTGTATTGCTGTTCTCAATTTCTTTTAAAAGTATATTAACTATCTCTCAGCAAGAAAATTGAAAAATCGCACACACGAACTTTGAAGAAAAAAAATACCTTGTTTTCAATATTCATTTTGATATAATTTTACTTGATTTGTGTCCTCTTAAGCATCTTAGTTTCAAATTGAAGAAAAAAAATTCTTTGAAAGAGAAATTGGAGAAATTTTTAACAGAGGCCTAAACCATTTCATACTGATGATACTGGTATCAATTAGGTTCAAAACCGATACTCTAAGTTATTAGTTCATTCATATACTGATCCTCTTTCTGACAGTTCAGTAAAAAAATATGTCACTTGACCTGGTATTTTCATTTGTCACTTTGTATCCTTTTTCTGTAAAAAAATAGGCTATCTGGATCAGGCCCAAGACCAAGCCCAACCCAACAAATACCCGTCAGCCCAGAAATCATATATATAAGCTGTTCAAATCATACAATGTTGGAAAAACCAAAATAATTAATACACAGGGCAGACTCATGTGGAACCGGTGGACGGCTCCCTTGGATTTTGAGTTTTTGCGTTAATTTATTGATTTCGATCGATTTTATCTCTTTCAGAGGTTTTTTTTTTGTCTCTCTCTGAATGTTTAATTTGTAATTCGGGTTAAATATAGGGTTAAAATCAAAATAAATTTTTTGAATTATGATTGGTAATTAGAATTATAAGTTAGAGGATTAAAAATTACAAGTCAGAATATTGAAAAATACAAGTCAAAGCATTGCTTTTTTTTTTTATCAAGTACTCAGTTAATGAATTTAAATCCGATTAACTATTTAAATCCAATTTAATATCTTTTTGCCCTCCTGACAAAAATTCTGAATCCGCCAGTGTTAATACATCCTCATTTTATTCTATTCAATAGTTTTCAATATAATTAGGCCCCAAGTACATGTCAAACAAACTTTATCAGAATTGTCCAATTGAAGCAACCTTTTATGTAATGAAATATTCTGTCTGTTTTGACAGTAACTTAGATGCCACACTTCCAACGAGAATATGACAATATATAATAGTGGACTTTCCAACGATCACCCACACTGTTTGAAAATTATATTCTTATAGTTGAGCCCTAGACCGATTGAAAATGTCAGAACAAATTACTTTTAACAAATATTGATATTATTCTAAATAATAATCAGTCTTTAGTCTGATGATAAAGAACAACACTTTATGTGTGAAAAGTTGTGGATTTAGAACTTTTCTTTTTTTTGAGTAAAGGTTGGAGGCTAAGTCATTCAACTATTTAATATTTATAAAAGATTGCTCCTTCCAGATTTCGTAACTCTGACCTATTATCTTTGCTACTAAACTAAAGATTGATTCTCAAGATGTATTTTTTTTTATAAATATTAAAATTAAAATTAAAAGACTACATCGATTTTCATCTTTCTATCTCCAAAAAAATTGGGACTTAACTTTTTGTTTTTGACCAAAACTATATCCACACCTCATCTATCACCTCAAATAGGGTGTCAGTGGATATGGTACGGGTCAAGTGGAGGCATTTTCATATCTATATCCATTAAAGTTGATCTTATTCATACCTTATCCTTGTCCATTAAAATTGACTTTACTCTAACTCTAGATCAAGTGATTATTCTTTTGAGATCGTTCAGCAATAAGGGATTAAGAGTGAAGGATTAAAAGCTTAATGAGCACTAAGAAACCGATGTTCGGTTGTCTTAATTCATGAGTGAAAACTAAGGAAGCTATAGAAAGGGGTAGAAGTGACTTAAGGTGCGGACAAAGGATTAAGATCCAGACAAAAAGAGCCTAAAGAAGATAATCTTAATCTGTGCTAAAAAACCAATATTTAGCAGAATTATGCAGCCAAAGAAGTTAAAAGAAACGGATTAAGTCTTAAGAAGACTTAATCTCTTATTGCCGAACAACCCCTTTAAGATTTATTTCAGATCAAAATAAACAATTCTTTATCTCATTCTATCATGTCTGGTATCTAATTAGATCAGAATTCCCTCGTTTAACACATTTAACAAATAATCCCTTTTGACTTTTCTCTTACTTGTAAATTTGATTAATTTATTTGTAATTATATGTTTGCAATGGGATGTGTCATGGATGTGCGGTTCTGAAGTTCGCATTAATTTGCTAAAAGAGCTAGCAGCCGACCTCAAATTCCATTAGGGGACTTTGTGAAATTTTGAATGGACCGGTACCGGTACTGAGTAACACAGCTATAACTATTGATTCTCTGACTCTCACTGTACCTATGACTTTTGAATAGGATAATTTTTAAACTGTTTGTCTAATTTTTAAACTGTACTTATGTTTGTCTCACTGTACCTGTGACTTTTTCAGGACCATGCTTGCGTTCTTATCTCTCCTTTCGAAAAACTTCCCGTTTACTTCATTCAGAATTGTTATAGCTTTTTTAGGAAGTCTGGCTAGTATGACATCAGTGTCATTTCAGCTTATATAACACTATTTTTAAAATCTATCGAATCAATTTTAAACAATGAAATTTATAATTTTTTCAATTTATTTCATTAGTTGTGTGTTACATGCAAAATTTATAATTTTTTGAATTTATTTAGTATTAAGTCAAGCTGTCAAATATACTAGTTTTTAAGTTAATTTTAATGCATTCATTTTTCAACATTTTTGAACGCTTGATTTGATACTAAAATAACTAGAAAATATAAAAATTTGCATATAAACACATCCACTGATAAAATAAATCGGTTTGAACGGTTTGGATTAGTTGTTTAAAATCCATCCAATCAATTTTGTAGTTGGTATCATATGACACCGATATCATACTAGCCAGACTCCTTTTTAGGTTGCTTTGAGTGACAATAGGTATTGTTTGGATATTTTAATAATTGTTTTGCTAATACAGAATATTGTGAACTCATTAATCAGACGTTTAAAATTTATTGAAAAAAAAAATTCATTGAAAAAGATTAAATTTATTCAAAATTTTACATTTATTTATCATCACCCACAAAACAAAAAAAAACTGTTTGAGTTAGAATAAGATCCGTTAGTTATATATTAGCACGAATCTTAGAAAAACTTGTACATTAATAAGCTTGGACCATATTGATCCAAATTCTGATCGGACAGTCTGGATTCAAACTCAAACGGTAAGGTAATGCAGAGGATTCGAACTCATAGGAGAAAGAAACATCTCTCATTATAAACCTCAGAGAAACATCTCTCAAAAGTCACAACCCATCAATTTCTCTAATTAAATGGATGCCAAGAACAAGAACAAACACTTTGTACTAGTCCATGGCATGTGCCATGGTGCATGGTGCTGGTACAAGCTTGCTACTCTGCTAGAACAAGCCGGTCACCGTGTTACCGCTCCTGATCTATCGGCATCAGGCATGAACAGTAGAAAAATCGAGGAGGTCGAATCATTTGCCGATTACTGTCAGCCTCTGTTGGACGCCATCGCGGCTGTCCCGGAAGAAGAAAAGGTGGTCCTTGTGGGACACAGTTTGGGGGGTTTTGTCATTGCACTTGCCATGGAGACCTTCCCACAGAAGGTATCTGTTGCTGTATTTGTCACTGCTGTGATGCCCAGTGAAATGCTTTCCTGCTCCCAGATTGAAGAGGAGGTATGTGTTATTCACAGAGCAAGTTTGATTTCATGTAGCTCAAGATTAATAAAAAGAATGAAAAATTATGTAGCTAGTGAACTGCATAAAGAACAACCAGTTCTGTCAATATATTTGTCCGGTTAACCGTGTTTCTAGATATTCATGCTTTAGTCAATAATGTCATACATCACTAGCAAAAATTTCTAAGGTGACTCCTACTTTGATTTTCATGCTTTAGTCAAACAAATTCAATTAATCAACGACACATGGCAATATGGCATTAATCTATTATCTCAGATCGAACTTGCACCAACTATATTTTAAAAGAGGAGGGATTCACTTGCAATTTTTTTTTTAGTAACATCTGATTATATTTTATATTTTATATTTTTAAAGTTTAGACAGTCAATTCAAACTGTTTAACATGATAAATATATTAAAATATGCTTGCATATCAAATTTTACATTTTTTTTTTAATTTGTTCACTATATATTAAGATGGGTACAAAAATTCAATAGTTTGAAAACAATAATTTTGTAAAATACTTAATAAATAGTGAAAATTTTGATCTGCAAGCATGTTTTAATATATCCATAAATTTGAACGATTTAGATTGGTTGTTTAAATTTTAAAAATTTTAAAAATATAAGGTGTAATTAAATGTAATCAAAAGGCATCACTTATCAAAAGCAAAAAAAAGCAAAAAAAAGAAAAAAAAAAAAAAAGTCATCCAATCTTAATTTGGCATGGTGTCTATTTATTCAGATGTCATTGCTAAGAAAATCAGATAACCATTTGAGGAAAAGGCATCACTTATCAAAAGCAAAAAAAAAATCTTCTTGTAGAAGGAAGAAACCATTTGAGGAATCTAATAATTCCTAATCTTTGCATAAAGTTTTGTCCAAACCCTTTAAACAAATTGATAATGAATTGCAGATTTAAAATTTGATTGAGAATCTTTTGCGAATCTTATTTTATCTTGAAATAAATATGATAATGTACATTTCTTTTTCTTTTTTTATGCCAGTGCCTTAAGGAGCATCCAGTAGAGAATTCCATGGATACAAGCTTTTCCATGAACCCAGAAATGCCAGGACCTAAGCCTATAACCTCACTGGGACCCACTTATCTTGCCACCAAATTGTACCAGCTCTGCCCACCTGAGGTAATTAAATTTCAACCCACTAACATCAACAAAACAAATAAAATCCAAATTTTTATTAATACTATTTAAAAAAAAAAAAATCAAAACACCTCTGAAATTGGAGAATTCGAAAAATACTCGAGCCTCAAATTCAATATGCGGCTTCATTTTTGGGGGCTACAAATTAAGTTAGAGGCCCCTCAAAAATCTAAATATCAGTATATTTATTATAGTGCATTTTTTTTTTTTTTTAAAGGGTCTCCAATTCTATCCCCCCCCCAAGAAAAAAGTGAGACTGCAGATTGAATTGGCAGCCCTGGTATTTTTTTAATTCCACAAAAAACGTAGTTTTTGTTATTTTGTTTTTTTGAAATATGGTATAAATAAAAATCTCGGCAAATAAAATGAAGATGAGAAGCAGTACTTAACTTTTGCTACTTAATTAAGCAGTAAAAATAAAACAAAAGGTCTATCTAAGAGTGAGACTATGCTAATATCCATATTACGGATCCTCTTGTGTTATGTATGATTTATATATCTATTTTCAAAGTTTAAATAGTTGATCTGAACCGTTAAATGTAATCTTCATATAAAAATATACTTGACAACAAAAATTTATATTTTGTTTTGGAATTTTATTATTATTATTTAAATAAATAGAAAATCACTACTTTCGGATGGTCCAAAATTTCAGATCGCATTATTTTCTACCTATTTAAGAAATAGTAAAACAATTCTAAAAAATATAAAATTTGGTCTCCAAGTATATATTCATATGAAAGATCATATTTAACCGTTCATATCAACTTTGAACTTAGAAAATAAAGATGTGAATCAATAGTACAGATGGATCCATAATGTGCATATTACCATAAGCTTACTCCTGATCTAATATATATTTATACATTGCTATGGCTCAATATTTGAGTTTCAAAATTCTAACGGTCGATCCGAACCGTTCATCTTGTTTTCCATATTAATATGTGTTTGGAGACCAAATTTTACATTTTTTGAAAAATTTTTACTATTTTTTTAGATAGGTAGAAAATCAAATATCTAAATGGCGCAGAATTTTTTAGATCAAGTGATTTTCTAACTATCTAAAAAATAGTAAAAAAATTTCAAAAAATGTAAAATTTGGTCTCCAAACACATATTAATATGGAGAACAAGATGAACGGTTCAGATCAACCGTTAGGGTTTTGAAAACTCAAATATTGAGCCGTAGCACCGTAGCCCTCTATGCAACCCATAGTACCGTAGCCTTACTCATATATATATATATATATATATATATGGCAAGCAGATAATACATTATTGTAACAACTTATCGTTATTTATCATCTTGTTAAAAGGATTTGACCTTGGCAAAAATGCTGCTAAGGCCAGGAAGCCCATTCAGTTCTGATCAAGCAAGAAATGACATGCTCAGTAAACAAAATTACGGCTCTGTAAATCGGATTTTTATCGTATGTAAGCAAGACAAGGCTCAAAAAATGGAGTTCCAGAAATGGATGGTCGAGCAAAGCCCCGACACCGAGGTGAAAGAACTCGAAGAAGCCGATCATATGCCCATGTTTTCTCAGCCTAGAGAACTCTTCTCTTTGCTAATGGAGATTTCTAAAGAGCACTAGCCCTGATACCATCATTAACAAATGTGTTTTATTATTAGTGTACTTAATTATGATGTAATTATAGCTGTATTTCAATTGCAATGTAAAAGCTTCTGTGCTCTCCAATATGAGTAAGTGTTGATTTTATGAATTCTAAGGAGATAATATTTATTGAATATCAAGTTGTGTTTATTACAAGTTCCTACCTCTATTTATATACAAATACCTGTTATCGTTTGTACTTCTCTAAGTTACCGTTTACGGTACAAATTACCGTTTATTTTATTATCATAAAAGTCTATTTCCTATTTCTATTATTTTTTACCACTTGATCTATGATGAGTGTCCAAGATCAATTCTTATATATTTTTCATCTTTATTTTCAACATAAAGATTGTCAATTTAGTTCATTTGGGATTCAAATCCAAAATAAAGAGCAAAAATGAATAGGAATGAGTAAATGACAGCTTACATTTTTCTATATTTTCAGAAATTTAAGTTGGCTGTATTGTTGTTCTCAATTTCTTTTAAAGGTGTTAAGTGTTAACTATCACTTAGCAAGAAAATTGAAAATTCGCACGCACGAACTTTGATGCACAAAAAATAATGAACTGCGTATTTTTTTCGACGCACACACGAACTTTATACATGATTAATATTTTCTGACGCATTACCAATTGTTTGAAAAGAAAATTTATTTATTGATATTTATTAAAATTTTATATAGAATTCACACAGATTTTTACCTGGAAAAATTGCTAAAAGAATTCAATGCTTTTCCTTTATACGGTGTGCACAAATTTTGATGCATAAAAAACAACCTTATTCAAATTTTTAATATTCCGAAAAAGATAAAACATATACAAATTGTATATATAGGAAATAATTCTTTCCTGTGCATCAAAATTTATAAGCACAGATTTGTAATCTACGAAGGATTGTTTCTAAAAGGGAAATAAAGAGGTACATAAGCTACATAATGTAATAATATTAATCATTTTATTATGATTATTTTTCCCCTTTTCACTGCAATATACACAAGGAGACAAACCCATTTGCCCTAACCAGAAAATAACATCAACTCTATAGAGATTACAATGACAGTTAAGTTAACAACACAAAATACTATATAAAGCAACTATTAAAACATCTGTACAGGTAGCCGAGCAATGCTTCCGGCATCAAATATCAGATAGTCCGTCAAGTAATCAAATATTTGTACTTGGATTTCTCAACTGTCAACTTACTACTTGGAGTTTGTTGCTAGAAACTCGTGCCAAATTCTCTGAAACCGCCTGTGTCAGATTCCGGTCTTTAAATTTGTTATCCAAATTAAGGCTGAAAATATGTGCAAAGACAAGTATTAGTGAAAAGAACATAAATTATTGCCCGGCTTGAGACCAATAGAGAGAAAGAGAGAGAGAGAGAGATTACTTTGGGTCAAGTGATATTTTCTGAATTTCCCTGATAGCTGAGCTGGCAGCATATAGACATATCTTCTCCACCTGAATTTTAGAAACAACAATTTCAATTAAAAAAGCATTGTTTCCCTCGAAAATTTTAGCACAATTTCAGAATCAAGACGAGTCCTGCATGATCGCAATATATAGTATTTTATAGCATTGGAGGAATTCAGAAATAAAGGATAAAGCCAGCCATCTCAATTGCATTTTGTATCATTTCCTTATCTTTCGGATGTTTCATGAAATTATGAGGTTTACAAAAGTACTAACAATAAAGGTTGTCAAACTATTTCATAGTTATGAAGTAGTCATTATTTGGTACTGATATATCTCCATGCATTGTACCATCATATTTCCTCATTTTATTTTTTTCTTTCCTTTGTTATTTTTCTGCAGGAGTACATACAGTCGAGATACAGAATTTTATTTTTTAAGTAATTAGATTTATGTACCTCCAACATATTTAATTTTGCATGATGATCATTTGGGAGGCAACGAATCTCTTGGGCGATACGCACTGCCTCCTGTACACTCTCTGGCAACAAAAACTCAAGCTTCAATTGCACTGACGACTGCATTTTTTTTTCAAAAAGCATGGAAGAGAGAAATAAAGGCTTAGTGCTCAAATTTCCACACAAAAAAAAAAAAAAAAAAAATTTACTCTCCCATTTATGCAACAGCATGCTGTAGTCCTGAGTAAATTTCAGTACTAGTAAGATATGAACATTTTCTGACAGTCAAACAGGACTTAATTTTTTACTTATTGGTTGTTATGTGGTTACTTGAGGTTTATATTATGATCAAACAGCAGATACAGGCTGTAACAGTTAGGGGTGTTCGTTGGATCCAATTTATTTGGTTTTCAAACAAACTGACAAATTTTGGATTAAATGTTTTGGTTCAGTTGAATTTTCAAATTACTTTGGGTTTTTATATTTGGTTCGGTTTCATCTCTCTTCTTTTGGTTCAACCAAACAAACCGAAATTTACCTCATATTTACTGCAACTACTTTGGTTTTTTAGATTTGGTCTGGTTTAATCTATATCTTGATAATTAACTCTATGATTATTATATGTATTTGTGTATGTATTGGGTTTTGATCTTTTGAAATTTCATCTCTCTTATTTCAGTTGAACCAAACAAACCGAAATTTACTTCAGCTTTTTTCGGTTCAGTTGTTATTCAATTAAAAGTTTAATTTGGTTGGTTCAATTAGATTTTTGAAAACCAAATAAAATTTGTGTTTGACTATTTTAATTCGGTTTTATCCGAACCGACCAAATGAACACCCCTAGTAACAGTCTGTGCAGGTTTGGTTTATCTTGCATTCAATTGAGGTTCTTATGCTGGTAAGCACTAGTATTATCTCAAATTCTTTATACAAATAAAAAAATTATACAGCTCAACTATCATGTACAAGGGTATTTTGGTCCTAAGGTCAATACTATAAATGATGGGAATAATTGTGTAGGTAGAGAAGCATTACCTGAATATTCCTAACTTGAAAAGCACAACCAGCCGGTATAAAAACAGCATCACCGATCTGTTGTATAATCGACCAAGGTTGGATTCCTGTCATCAAGAAAAATATCAACATATAAAAAACAATAACACTGCGCTTTATCACAAAATTTATTCCAGCGTTGCAATACGGGTTAAAAGGTTCTATTTAGAGGTAATTTTCCCAATTATTAGATCATGTCATTTACAAGTCTAGATCAAATGGAAATTGTTAAGTTCAATATGTAACTTACCATATTCATTCTTCAATAATACTTTCATTTCTTCATCAAGAAAAATAGCCCCATCGTAAACAAGTTGCTCGACCTGTGAATCAAAATTTATAATCAACATAATTGTCCTTGATATGATTCAATATTGATTTTAAATTACCAGAGGACTAACATAGAGGACTAACATAGAAGACAACTCAAATTAAACAAAAAAAACATGAACAAATACAAATCATTTTGTTACAATAATGCAAAACCAAATTACCGCACGAGATTGATGTGTGGGTCCAATCTCCTGGCAATGAACTCTCAGAAATTCGTTTAATTTTGGTACATCCTCCCTTCGGAGAACATCCCAAACAGCTCCGACAAGGTTTTCTCTCTCCAATTCGATTGAAAATGAATCAATTTTGGAGCCATTGATGCTTTTGCTTCCTTCAAATTCGTGATTGTTTGATGTGGAAGTTTCTTTTTGTTGATGCAATCCAGTTGTGTGCATCAACATAAAAACCTGAAAATTTTCCATTAAACCATACGTTTATCAGTTTATAAAGATGCTCCATTGATAATAAAATATAGATTCTGTGTTATTTCAAAATAGTCCAAAAAATATAGTCTTATTCTTGTGCATGAGAAATCTTGCTATTTTGTATATAGTGATAGTTTGCTTTATTAAAACATAATCTGTGTTGCATGAGCATACCACATCGCACATATTGACTTGGAGGTTAGTCACCGAATTCCCATAAGAGACTGATAACCCGGGCCCCATCTCAGGCATGGAGCTGTCATGTGGCAACTTAGATGGGAGATTTATAACACCCCACTTGGAATGGATGAAATCAATTAGAGGAAAATTCACCAAAAATTCAGGTCTCTGACAAACAAGAAATTCTTCGAGAATAGCAGCCGATGGCCACCCTGTCAGCCTCAAAATCTGACAAGTCAACCCTCCTCTTTGTAGCATATTTCTCTCAGAATATCCTCTCAAAAACTCAGCTAGCTCAATCTCCACCTGTCAGAGTATAACACATACACAATTAATTAAAACCTATCTAAATAACTCCCATAAACTTATTAGACACAATACCAGAAATTATGTGCCAATCAGTTCCCCTATCGACAATGAACAATAATAATGCTAATTGACAAGAGTGATGTTATGGTACTATGCATAGCGCATATTGGTCTGTACTATGGATCAATATCTCTATTTTCAAAGTCCAAACAGTCAATCTGAACCGTTCAACACAATATCCATATGAAAATAGAAATTTACTTGATCTAAAAATTTTAGACCATTCAAAATAGTGACTTTCTACCTATCTAAAAAAAATTCAAAAAATGTAAAATTCAGTCTGCAAGTGCACTTTCATACAGAGAACATGTTGAACAGTTCAGATCAAAAATTTGTACTTTGAAAGCGAAAATTTTGATCCATAGTACGGACTACAAACCAATCTACACTATGCATAGTACCATAGCCTCGTTCAATTGACAAACTAAAGGTAAAATAACAGTTTTCTATTTCACTCACCTCAGATTGACTTTCACAGTCCATAGCCTTGACAACTAAGCTATCATCCATTTCTTCATCAATCGTCTCCTTTACTCCTCTCCATATGGTAAGTGGGTCCCAGCTGGAAGCCAGAGGCATCTCAAAAGAATGCCTAACGACAACCGGTACGCCATTTTCCCAATATTTAGAAAACCGACTGACCCCTTCCTGCTTTACCTCATCCCACAAGGCGCAATACGGTGAACTCACCGGTTCACCAGTCCCACATGATGGGTCCATTTGTTCGAGCACCTGGCACCCGTAAACCATCTCCTCAGTGTTTTTTGCGAGCTTTGAAATCCAGTTTATCTTGAGTATCCGCCTCAGGATCAGTTCTGACCTGCCACATCCACCTGACGTGTGGGGCCCACATGGAATGGTGCCACTTCTGCTGGCTTTCCAGGAAGGAAATAATTCAGAAAAACAAATTGAATTAGCACATGTTTCTTTGGGTTCATGTACGGCTTTTGATGCATCACGGATATCACGAGAGCATGCCAGGCACAGATCATAGGAGCAATCGGTGCAGTGTCTGTGGTAGTCAAAGATTGGCACCTTGCAAAAATCACTTGAATAAAAGAAAGAAAAAAAATTAGTACCAAATAGATGCACATAGGTTATGGTAACCTCAATACAGTATATGATTCAGAAAATTAATACCTACAAATTTCATCTACTACTAGCAAATATATAAGAACTTTTGGATAATTAGGTAATATACCCCAACTTGTTTGGGACTAAAGGCTTGGTTGTTGTTGTTGTAGGTAATATACACCTAAATTTCTCTCTCCAGGCTTGTCAAGCACTGATCCTAGAATATAAATCCAATTCCTGCAGGAACTAATTTGAGTTCAACTCCCTGTTTTGCTTATAATTGGTTCTAAAATAGAAGACACGTAAACTAATAATAAGCATAGGTAGAATGAAACTTTACCAGAGAATCTGCTGGTCAGGATCTATCTTTGCCCTTGGTATATCAACCTTAGATCCTAGGGGAAAAAAAAAAGTAAATTATATCACCACATGAGAGAACAACTTTATATAATGATCGGGTGGTTAGTTTAGATTTCAGTAGTACCTTGCATTTTGGCCTCAACTCCAATTTCAAAGCACTGAGAAGCATATATATGTTTTACAACAGGAAGAACATATACCAGAAGCCTGTGAAGGTATTTCAATTTCTCAATTCCACCCATTTCTTGCACCTTAGCCTGATCAGATATTTAAATTTTAAAAAGTTTTAGAGAAAAAAAAAGCACTAAATAGGAAAACTGAAGCATGGGTGCGACCAGACTGGTACCTGGCCCTGTATACATAAGAGAAATTAATTAACAAATCTATTACCTTAACCAAATTATCTCCTTGCAAGCAAATTTGACAGTTGCATATACCACGGCAAGCGGGACAAACATTTTTTATCTCATCCAATGGAATTTCAGGATACCTAGTAGTAACATAAAAAAAATTAGAAAAATGAGAGAACCCATTGTTTTGAATAACATTATTCATGAATATGCCAGTCTAATGCCAGTACAGTACTGGCACAGACTCCATTAGCATTGACCGAAATAAAAAAATGGTAAAGTTTTGTACCACTTGGAGATACAATTAGTGCAGTAACTCTTCTTGTTGCAACTGGTACACAACAAACCCCTAGCATTCTCTTGGCATTGGTGACAAATCAACTCAGTTGGCCTGTCAGGTACACCACAGACCTTTAAGGAGTTGTCTTCTGGCTATAAATAAAAAAATAGTTTTAAAAATTATTTAATGATATGTCCCCCCCCAAACTCAAAATTACATTTTGTATTCCAAAGAGCATTATATAATATATTATAAATAAAAGTTTATATAAGCCTCCAATTCTTAACTTTAGAGTAAATAACTGCTCAAAAAGTTTCGTCATTATATTATTATTCCATGGTGTTTCATGGTATCCACAGTAAATGATTTTTTTTTTGTTATCGTGTTTTCATAGTTGTATACCATACCAGTCATTACTTACCATGAAATGCCAGATCAAAAGCTAGTGAAAACAATATGCAAACCATACAACAACAACAAAAAAAAATATTATTTAACAAAAGAACAGTAACTCACCACAGGTCCAGGGCCAATGCCATTTTCACCAAACTCCCTGCTGTCCCCATTAATAATACAATTATTAGCACCAATTCCATTCATCAAAAATGCTGATTTCAACCCAGTCTCCTTATTCTCTCTATTAACAACAACACTACTGGCAATAGGACCCATCCGGTTAAACTTCTCTCCAAGTCGCCTAGCGGAAGAGATTGAAACCAAGTTTAAACCAGTACCCACAAACCCGTTAACCCTGGCCCCAATTACCTCCTCCTCCTCCTCCTGGGCCATTCGCCGAGCCTTTTTTAGGCTGGCACGTAGGGCTGAGTTGGCAGCTCGCTTCTTGGCCTGGATATAATGCTTCTCACAAACTGTCTTGTCAGGCATTGAGAGCGCGCTGCACCGCCACTGCTTGCCATCGGACCGTTTGCACCGAAGTTCCTCTGGGACACTATTTATCTCCTCAGAAGGCCCCACACTCAGTCTCAGTTGGTCCATCAATCGGAAATCGAAATTTCAAAATTCCATCAAGGAGCTTTTTATTCCTACCCCCAAATTGATGAGTTGCATCAAATTCTTCTGAGCACAAAAATTGTAAATGAATTAAGTAGCCGTTTGTTTCACCAAATTAGATTAGAAACCCTAAACCCTAAAAATTTCCGTGAAGAAAGCAAAATTTGTCCCGATCACAGAGAATTGAACTGCTTTCTACTGCCAAACTGACAAAACCCTAGCCCTGGATCAATAAATTGGCCAATTCCCAACGAAGGAACTCAGTAAAGGAGCTTCCTCAAAGCTGCAAACCCAATTTAAAGGAATTCAACAATCAGCACAAATTGATAACAACCTTTAAAGCAACAGAGGTGATTGAAGTCGCTACGTAATCACGATGCTAGGTTTTAGAGATCTCGTCTTTCGCGAGAAGAAGATGAAAACAAGGTAAAGTGTGAAAGAGGAGAGCGCAACAGAGGAAAGTAGAGTTCGCCCAAGTCGACTTGCACGGATATAGAAATGGTTGCGACCCGAGTTGCACGGAAACTGGACAAAAGGTCGCTGTAGGAAAAACAACGCACCCTCTCCATTCGTAGAAGCGAAAGAGAAAGAAAGGCGAAAGAACTAGCTGGTCTCTGAAGGAGATGAGAAATGACTAAATTGCCCCCGGTAAAGAGAAGCAGATGTGGAGCAATTAGAACATTTTTCTAACTGCTCAAGGGTATTTTGGGAAAGACGGAGGCTTGGAGCTGGTCGACTGGAGTTTGTGGGAAGTGGAGAAAATGTCTTTTTGTCTACTGTAACTAACCATAGGAGGAGAACCAGCGGGTCGAACTGAGCAGTGGGTCCCCTGTATATATGGTGTATGTGCCTGGTCTATCCAGTTCGCTTTCTCAGATATCGAATATTTTGCATTATTTTTTGGAAAATCTGAACCGTCCAAATACGTTCTGCACGAACCCCAAAGCTCACATAATACTGGCCCTACACCATCCCTGAAAAGACACCTGACACGTGGGTCACGCAAAATATGAGATGCCTCAGAGAATACACACTCATAATCGCAATCTTTTGTATATTCGACAGTGATCATTATAGCGGTTGTAGCTAAAATAATATTTTTTTTATTTAATAGATAAGAGTTTTAAGGTCAAAAACACAATAATGATGTAATATGTAATGTTATAGTGCACTATTTAGAACACTGAAATATAATGATAGTTTGATTTTTCTTTGCAATATTATGTTTATGTAATAAATCAAAGTTTACTTACAAAAGTAAGGAATTAGCTTAGTTATTTCTGGCTTAAGTTCTTTTAAGATTCATGCTAGTATACGAAACGAGTGGATCAAATCGAATGTAAACTAAAATGTTGCATTAGAGGATATGAATTATATATCACAAGTCCTTACAATAAAATTAAAAAAGAATCAACAAAAACAATCCCAAATAAACCCTTTTTCAAAAGTGTTCCCTATGTTAGCGTACAAGAAGTAAATACATAAACTAAAAAAGAATCAACACAAACAAACCCAAATAAACCCTTTTATCAAAAGTGTTCCCTATGTCAGCGTACAAGAAGTAAAATATATAAACTAAAAAAGAATCAACAAAAACAAATGAGTGAGTCTATGGTACTATACATATTACGATTTGGTACCGTGCTACGGTTCTATATTCGAGTTTTCAAATCCTAACAGTCGATCCAAACCGTTCATCTTGTTCTCCATATTAATATGTGTTTGGATACCAAATTTTACATTTTTTGAAATTTTTTTACTATTTTTTTAGATATTTAGAAAATCACTTGATCTGAAAATTCTGGACCATCCAAAAACAGTGATTTTCAATAAATCTAAAAAAATAGTAAAAAAATTTCAAAAAATGTAAAATTTGGTCTCCAAACACATATTAATATGGAGAACAAGATGAACGGTTCAGATCGACCGTTAGGATTTGAAAACTCGAATATAGAACCGTAGCACGGTGCCAAATCGTAATATGCATAGTACCATAGACTCACTCAAAACAAATTCAAATAAACTATTTTATCAAAAGTGTTTCCTATGTTAACGTACAAGAAGTAAAATAAATAAACACAAGCAAGTTTGTAGGGATTTCGGGTAGGTTATAGTGCAACAATTCGAAACAGTTCAAGATTTGTTCACTACCCGAAAACCAGAATCCAAGTATAAAACTAATCCTAGAATTAAAACAGAGTTTACCACTAGACGCGCAGCGGAAACTTCAAGTCTAGCAGTAGCCTTCTTTTCCTTTCCTTCGTGTCTCCTTTCCTTCGTGTTTCCTTTCTTTCGTGTCAGATCCACGCAACAGCCTAGCAGTCACGCCTCTATCAGTATCCACACAAACAAGTTGATAAACTTCTGTAATTCGATATGCTAGTACCGAATTAACAGCCCCTTCTTTTACCTGTCTCTCTTTCTGTTTTTCTGAAAAACTGAATTATAATGGCCAACCGAATTCTGAACAGGTCACAGCATATTTATAAAATATATGCACCAGTTCGTTTGAGCCTATTCATGGCATCAATTCGTTGAACCCTTTCAGAAGACTTATCCATTTCAGATCAAATCAAAATATCAGAAATTCGGACCTAGTCCAATAAAGAGTTGATCCATATTAATTATTAATATGACTCATAAATATTCTGGCCTATAGTACATTTCTAACAGTTCTCATACAATTAATGTATGCAATTAAATTCCACAATAGTATTAGAAGTAAAAAAAAAAAAAACTAAAAATGAACTTACACAAAGGACAGATGTCTCAGAGGATACGCACTTACTGCGGCCACCATCAAATATATGGAGGATTATAATTATAAGAAATTATAATTACAAGTGTGTATCCTCTAAAATATCTCATATTTTGCATGACCGATGTGTCCGGTGTCTATTCGGAGATGACACAGGGCCATTATTATTGAGCTTTGAGATTCGTGCAGAAATTTTCAAAAAATCACACAAAATATGAGATTTCTCGGAGGATGCGAATTCGATAGACCAGGCACATACACCATATATATGGGAGACCCACTCCCCAATTCAACCCGCGGATTATCCCGGAACCAATCCCTGCAGAGCTGTAAGGAGCTTTTAATTTAGTTCGTTTGTTTTATATTAGACGGATCAAATCAGATCTTACAAATTTTAAGAATATTTTCTTTTTCTTTTTAATTTGAACAAGATTTAATCTGATTTGTCCAATCCAAAATAAACAAACTAAATTAAAAACTCCATATAGCTCTACAGAAATTGACTCGGCAGAGAATACGCTTCCGATTCTCTCTCTATGGTTGGTTAGTTACAGTAGACAAAAAGACAGACATTTGCACCACTTCCCACCAACTCTCAGTCGACCACAGAGAGCTTCAAGCCTCCATCGCCTTTCCCAAAATGCCCTTGAACAGTTAGCAAAATGTTCAAATTGCTCCACATCTGCTGCTTTTTACCAGGGGCAATTTAGTCATTTCTCATCTCCCAACAGACACCTGCTAGTTCTTTCGCCTTTCTCTTTCGCTTCTATGAATGGAGAGGGTGAGTTGTTTTTTTCCTACAGGTACCTTTTGTCCAGTGTCGGTGCAACCGTGCAACTCAGGTCGCAACCATTTCTAGATACATGCAAGTCGACTTGAGCAAACTCTACTTTCCTCTGTTGCGCTCTTCTCTTTCGCACTTTATCTTGCTTTCATCTTCTTCTCGCGAAATTAAGACGAGATCTCTAAAACCTAACACCGTGATAATGTAGCGGCTTCACCTCTGTTGCTTTAAAAATTGTTGTTTTGGTTGGTTGTTATCAATTTGTGCTGATGGTTGAATTATTTTTATTGGGTTTGCAGCTTTGAGGAAGCTCCTTTTACTGAGTTCTTTCTTTCAGAATTGGCCAATTTATTGATCCTGGTGATATTTTTTTAAGAAAGAGATTAAGAAAATAAATTGTATTTGTAATATTATTTTTATTATAAATATTTATATTTATATTTATAGGACAGAGAGAGATTAAGAAATTAAATTGTATTGAGTGAGGTTATGATATTTTGCAATGCACAGATTCTTTGGTGTTTTGGATTCATATTTTCATTCTTAAAGTCTAAATAGTCGATTCGAACCATACAATATTATTATCATATGAAAATATACTTGTGAGATCAAATTTTATATAATTTTAAAAAAAATATCATTTTTTGAGACAATTAGAAAATCGCTTAATCTAAAAATTATGGACCATCTTGAAAGTAGTGATTTTCTACCTATAGAAAAAATAGTAAAACAATTTCAAAAAATATAAAATTTGGTCTTCAAATATATCTTCATATGATAATAATATTAAGTGGTTCAAATTGACTATTCGGACTTTAAAAATAAAGATATATCAATCCAAAGCACGAAAGGATCTACGTATTGCAAAGTACCATACATAGCCTCACTCAATTGTATTTGTAATATTTTTTTTATTATAAATATTTTATTTATATTTATAAGACAATAAAAATTAGTGAAATTGTTTATCAATTATTTTTTTAATGATTAATATCAAATCTTGACTAGAGGACGAAACAAAACACAAATATTGTATTAATTCATTTTAATTGAGGAACATCTTTTTTTCATACCGATGTATATGAATGCTCCAACAATTACATACAGTTTTATTATATGATTTGTGCGTGATAAAAGAAATATAATATTTCATCACAATTATATTTAAAAAAAAATGCATTCCAGGTATATTTTAATATGGATATTATTTGAGTGATTCGAAATGATAGTTTAGATTTTGAAAACGAAAATATAAAATATGAGATATGAAAGGCATAAACACCTCTCTCTCTCTCTCTCTATATATATAGTATGGCTACGGTGTTATGAATTGCATAGAGAGCTACGGTGCTACGGCTCAATATTCTAGTTTTCAAAATCTTAACGGTCGATCCAAACCGTTCATCTTGTTTTTCATATTAATATGTGTTTAGAAACCAAATTTTATATTTTTTAGAAATTTTTTACTATTTTTTTTATAGGTAGAAAATCACTTGATTTAAAAAATTCTGCACCATTCAGATATTTGATTTTCTACCTATCTAAAGAAATAGTAAACAATTTCCAAAAAATGTAAATTTTGATCTCCAAACACATTAATATCAAGAACAAGATGAACGGTTCGAATCAACCGCTAGAATTTTGAAAACTCAAATATTAAGCCGTAACACCATAGTCCTCTATGCAACTCATAGCACTGTAGCCTTACTCTATATCTATAATTCTCTCTTATAAAGAAATTTTCGATTCAGCGCACGGATGAATGTGTACTGTAGTAACGCAGAGTATCGTATGCTCGACTCGCAGAGGAATGTTATAATTTTGAATGTCAGGCCAGCTCCGATCTTGTTTTACTGTAGAGGCCCAAAGATCAAAGTTGAAGGACACGAATCAGATACCCACCAACAATTTTTAATTATTATTATATCATTGTTTCTCTTTCTGCGGTGTACAATGGCCGATCAACTATAGCAACCGCCTACTAACACCGCCTAAAGTGTCACCAATCATATCTCCAAATTTTCATCTCTGTTTTTTTTTTTTTTCTCAGAGAAACCCTGACAATTCATGGCGTACCGAGCATTAGACCTAACCTTGATCTCAGCCCAAGAACTGAAAAATGTAAACCTCATCTCCAAGCTACATGTATATGCCGTCGTGTCCTTGTCGGGTGACATGCGAACCCGGCAACGGACTCCAACCGATCGGCATGGCGGTGAAAACCCGACATGGAATCACACTTTTTATTTTCTGATACCAGCTGATGGTGACTCGGCAAGCCGTCTTTCCATCCATGTATTGCTTCGTGCTAAGCGCACGCTCGGTGACCGGGAAATTGGTAATAATTAATTCATATCTTGTAGCAATATGATAGGTTAAAAAATAAACCTGAGTAGATTTTCAGTGTGGAATATGATAGGTTAATTATATTTTGGTTCATTTGTGTTGTTTAATCTTGTAGCAATAATTCACTGGTATATAGGTTTACAAAGTATTGGAAGAAATAATTTTGAAATTGCTTGGTTAATCTCCTAATAGAATATATGTTGCTTCTCACCACCCTTAAATATTTGTTCAGATTCTGATCGGAAGATTAATTCTGTATAAAAAAATTATATCTGTTGAAATTAATTGTATATATCAGAAAGATTTCTTGAAAGTTGACACCTAGAACAAGAGAGTATATGGGTCAAGATTTTAACAGGATAGCTTTGGCTTCATGCAGCTCACAAACCATGTGCAGCTCTGTTTTGAATCTGTAGTCATTGCGCTGCATGGAGCCATACCTTATCTGTTAATATTTTTACCCGTAGACCGTAGTTAACTTTCTAATACATATAGCCATTTTGCTCCCTCTACTTTTGTTTAATTTCTCTGTACCAAGTGGTTGCTAAGTGTAGCTATTTTTATGAAAAAAAAAATTAAATTCTATTCTAACATATTCAAAAGCATTTTTGGACAGGCAAAATTAGGTGGTGAATATATAGTTTAACAATCAATTTGACCCATTTTCAGGTGAGACGCGTATCCCGTTAAAGGACTTGATATCCTCTGGCAGCTCCGATGGCACACAAGCCGCGCAATTTGTATCGTACCAAATTCGAAAACACAGTTCGGGGAAACCACATGGACTTCTTAACATATCGTATAAGCTCAGTGAGCGATTGGCAACTCCACCTATGATCCAGCCACAAGAGCCCGTCATAGCTTATCCACCGCCAATGCCAAGATACGCACAACCGTACGGGGCACCAGTTGGCGGTTTCGGGTACCCACCTCCCAGTTATGGGTATGGATATCCACAACAACCGCCCGTACAACAAGGTTTGCGGAATAGGAACAATTTTGGAATGGGCCTCGGGGCGGGTTTGCTCGGTGGAGCCCTTGGAGGGCTTTTGGTTGGCGACATGATATCAGATGTAGGTGCGTATGATGCCGGGTACGATGCGGGTGCGTATGATGCCGGGGGAATGGATGGTGGATTTGATTTCTAGATGGTGTCATAGAGCAACCAATAGTGAAGGAACTTGTTAGAGTTAATTTAAGAATGAGATTAGCAGTTTTTCTTTGGTAAGGGTTAGATATGCAAAATGTAATACAGTGGCTTTTTTCCTTTCGTTTTTGTTTTCCATTTTTTATTTTGGGTGTGAAATAATGAAACCAGCGACGACACTTGGAAGGCTTAAAATTATGTATTGCAATCGATGTTCAGTCGAAGCTGCTCGATCTGTATTAAGATTCGTGCGTAATTGATTAGCATGAATCTTGATGTGGATCAGACAACTTCGATGGTATCAGATCAAATTGCATCCGGTGTCTGATTGAAAGAAAAGAAAAGCATATGAACTACCAACACATACCACCTTTCCTGTGACTTCATAACAGATCTCCATATATTTTCCAGGCAGATTGCGCTCTTTATTTTATGAATTTCTTTTCGGATTTTTCTGTGGCGAAAATTATGCAAGTAAAGGTGTACCGAGTAATATATACAGTTACACTTTGTAACTGTATATATTACTCGGTACACCTTTACTTGCATAATTTTCGCCACAGAAAAATCCAAAAAAAAAATTCAGATAAGTCCAGTACACCTTACTGTATATATACTCTTTCTCTTTTCAATACAAGTGTAAGTGAAAAAAAAAGAGTAATATATATAGTAAGGTGTACCGGATTTATTTGAGTTTCTTTTCGGATTTTTCTGTGGCTTATTTCTGCAACATGTCATGAATTTTATTAGAAAAATAAAAGAAAGAGAACGTTACAGTAAAAGGTTAGATTTTTTATTTAAAATAAAATATTATTTTTTTACTGAAAAGAGAAAGAGTCCGGTAAATTTTAATAAGATAATAAGTAATGCTAGCATAAACATTGGCATATTGCTTGTACCGAAGAAAAAGTTCGGTACGATATTAAGAAAATAAATCTGCTGTAATTCTCGGCAAATTACGGGACCTATAATCTCGATTCCAACCGTTAGTCTTTATTGAGATGCGTGCATAAAACTTACTTTTCTAAGAATATTTTTGAGATCCACGTACATAAAGCTTGAACGGTTGATATTGAAATTTCAAGATCCTATAGTTCCTCTTTGAATTACAACAAATTCGGATTGTAGAAATGTAAACATGTATGGGTATAATAATACTTACACTATAGAAATGCTCTAATACTGAAACTTAACTGAACTAAGCAAATCAAAGTTATAATTCAGTTTTAAAAATAGAACTGAATTGAACTGATTTAGCATTGTAACTGAATCGAATCGAATCAAAGTTTTATTTTGGTTTGTTCAGTTCAAACAGAAATATATATATATATTTTTATTTAAAATAAATGATTTATAATAAACTAAAGTATATTAAGAAATAAATCGGGATATTAAGAAATAAATTGAGATATTAAGAAATAAACTAAAGTATTTAAAGCAATTAATTAAGAAATAAATTAGGACGGGCCATATCAAATTCATAATATATAAAAGTTTGGTCAGTTCTGATTTTGAAAATTCCAAACAGAACTGAAACGAAGCTATAATTTGATTTTAAAAAATAAACCAAACCGAACCGTTAAACTAAAAAAAAGAACCGTTTGATCCAAACTAATTCGGTCCGATTCAAAACTGATTAAACCGAATCCAATAGTAGTATTTCCAAGTTAATACCGCAATAATTTTTCAGTAGTATTTTCAAAGACAAATAATATTTAATTTCTAAATAATGAAAGAATCCAGAACTTATGCGAACATAGAAAAAAAAGAATATCTAAAGTCAATAAATTAATTATATGTGAATTAAAAAAGTAGTAGGGTTAACGTGTAAAATAGTCATATTATTTCTCTGTAGAATAAACCTAGAAGCAAAGACAACTCGCCTCCCAATCTCTTTTCTTCTCTTCTCTTCAACCTCGAGCTTCCCTCTGTCGGACTATTATCCATTCTCCCCTCCAAATTCCTTCAAATTACATCCTCCTTTCCCCTTCTCCCATGGCAACGCTCTCTATCCCTCCCGATCCAAACCCCAACTCTGATTCCAACCTCCCGATCGAAACACCCACCTCACCTCTCCTAGAAGAAGCAATCGAAACCGAACCTGAACCCGAACCTGAACCAGAATCTCGACCCGATCAAGAACCCACCTCCCCTTCTCCACCCGGTTCTCCGTCAGGCGAAAACCCTAACCCAAGTTCTCAACCGATCCAAACATCACCGCCTTCGGTTTCCAACTTGACCACCACCTCATCACAGCCACCAGCTCTATTACATCTGTCGTACAATCAGGATTATGGGTGCTTCGCTGTGGGTACTGCATCAGGTTTCAGGATCTATAATTGTGACCCGTTTCGCGAGATCTTTCGCAGGGATTTTGAAGGAGGTGGTGTTGCTGTAGTTGAGATGCTCTTTCGGTGTAATATTTTAGCATTAGTTGGTGGTGGGCCCACTGCAGCATTTCCTCCTAATAAAGTATATATGATTCATGTTGAAATTGTTATTTGTAATCACAACATATACAACAATCCGTCTTATGCTTCAAATATATTAGAAATTTGAAAAAGTTATAATTCTGTTACCTTTACTTTTTCATTTAGAATCTGTTTTAATATCTAGGTGATGATATGGGATGACCACCAGAGTCGATGCATTGGTGAGTTGTCTTTCCGCACTGAAGTGCGATCGGTGCGTTTGCGCCGAGACCGTATCATTGTGGCGCTTGATCACAAAGTCTTTGTGTATAACTTTGTCGACTTCAAGCTTGTACACCAGATTGAGACTGCTCCAAACCCACGTGGCCTCTGTGCTGTTTCTCAACAGCAGGGCCAGCTTATCCTTGTTTGCCCTGGTGGTCAGAAGGGCCAGGTCAGGATCGAGCACTACGGTGCGCGGCGCACCAAATTCATCATGGCACATGACTCGAGGATCGCTTGTTTGGCATTGTCACAGGATGGTAGACTGGTGGCAACTGCCAGTACTAAGGGAACACTTGTTAGAATCTTCAGTACATTTGATGGAACTCTTCTTCAAGAGGTAAGTCGTGGTAGTAATTGTAATTTATTTACTTCTTACAGATCCAATTTTTACTGTACTTGAACGTATCACCTGATGTTCTGGTACACTCAATTTGCAGGTAACTCCTGTTGGGTTAATGTTAGTTAGTACTTGGGGTGTCAATGGTACCCTTTTATTCATTTACCCGACCCGTATCGTATTCGATAAGACAGGTACAAGTTAGGGTAAAGTTCTTTTTCATTGACATAACGGAAGGGGAAGGGTAAGGGTAACAACTATTTTGTACCCATTACTCTATTCGGTAATTATTATTAATTTTTTTAAGTTATATATATATATATATATATGAGTAGAACTAGGGTGCTCGCTCACCAAAGTTTTGGTGAGCTTAACTCTAAAACTCATTAAATCGATTTCAAATGACGAATCGGAACCGTTGAAACCCGCCTACCTTACGTATGATGCATCTACATGTAAAATTTTTAAACATTCGAATTAATTTTGCATAAAGTCAAGCGGTCAAAAAACATTCAAAAATGAATGCACTAAAATTAATTTATTAACCTTCTAATTTTGACCACTTGATTTTATACTAAATTAATTCGAATATTTAAAAATTTCACATGTAGATGCATCACGCGTAAGGTAGGCGGGTTTCAACGGTTCGGATTCGTCATTTGAAATCGATTTGATGAGTTTTAGAGTTAAGCTTACCAAAACTTTGGTGAGCTTAAGAACACCCTAGTTCTACTCTATATGTGTGTGTATATATATATATATATATATATATGGGGATGATGCATGATATGGTATAGTTTTATTCATGGCGCTTATATATCTATTCAATGACACTGTTTTATCCGTTTATAAGACGGATTGTGTAAGGTTTTGTTTTTGTTAGTTTATTGGGTACAAGTAAAGTTTTTTTTTTTGTTTTTTTTTTTTTTTTGCGTTATCATAACAAGTCAGGGTATGAAAATGCTTCCACCCAACCTGTTTCATACCCGTTGGCACCCTATTGGTACTGAGGGTTAAGATTTGTTATTCTAGTGCTGACAATTTCACCCGACCATTGCTCATAATCTAAAATTTTGTAAGATCTAACCAAGCAGGTTAGGTACTATTTTAGTATGAATGGTAAAATAATGATTTCTTTGGTTGATATATGATTCAGAGTAGTATTTTGTCTTTTGTTGGTTTATAAGTTGACACTACCTTGTTCTTGTATCCATCATAAAAAAGAAAATATGATGAACTTTTTCTTGTGTATTGAATAGGTACGGAGAGGTGCTGATAGAGCAGAGATATATAGTGTGGCATTCTCTCGTAATTTGCAGTGGTTGGCTGTCTCCAGTGACAAGGGCACGGTCCATGTTTTCAGCTTGAAGATTAATATGGGCACAACACCAAATGACAGGCCTCGACCGGCACCTGAACCTAGTGTCCCCAATGCCGCACCACCTCTCTCTTTCATTAAAGGTATAATCATTATAGAGTAGAACTAAGGTGTGTTCACCAAGCCTCTTTGTGAACTCAACTCTAAAATATATTGGATTAACTTCAAACGAAGAATCTAAACAATTGAAACCATTATACATTACGAGTGATGTGTCTAGATGTGAAAGTTTTAAATTTTAGAATTAATTTAGTATAAAGTCAAGTGGTCAAAATTAGAAGGTTTATAAATAAATTTTAATGCATTCATTTTTTGAACTTTTTTTGATCACTTGGCTCTAAACAAAATTAATTCTAAAATTAAAATTTTTTGCATGTAGACGCATTTCAATGGTTTGGATTTGTTGTTTGAGCCAATCAAATAGGTTTTAGAGTTAAGTTCGCATAGAGACTTGATGAACTTAAGAACACCCTAGTTCTACTCATCATTATATATATTATTCAAAATTGTCATGAAGAAATTTGGGCATGGACCAGTTCTGTAAATAAATGAGTAATTATTGGGGCCAACACAAATCATAATGTTTAGGGACCTAAATGACTAATTTTAAGCTTAAGTACCAAGACAGAATATGAATGATTAGTGGGGACTAGTTGTGCAATTTATTTGCTGACAATCAATTCTCAGTACATTTCTAAACCTCTCAAAAGCTAGGAAATCCATTTTTCTGTCAATTATATTTTCTGACTGCTTGCTTGCAAAATTTCGGTTTGCTTTGTAATGACTACAATTAATATGTTGTACTTGTGATTTTTTTTTTGTATTGTCAGGTGTTTTGCCAAAATATTTCCATTCAGAGTGGTCAGTGGCACAATTTCGGTTGCGTGAAGGTTCACAATATATCGTAGCATTTGGTGACCAGAAAAACACTATTGTTATTGTTGGCATGGATGGAAGGTGAATCTTCTTCTTAACTGTCTAATTCCTAAGTTATATCATCATAACACAGAAAGTGGTATCAGTTCCATTCGTACTGATAGCTGGTCTTAGGGATGTAAATGGGTGTTGCGCCCTGACTAAGGTCACGTGCCGCGCTGCGACCAAGTCAAATTTTTACATCACGTGCTGTGCCATGACCAAATTTCCAAATTTGGAGGGATGCTGGTCACACGGTGACCACATGTGTCGTGTCCATTTGGTCATATTTAACTATTTTTTTGTAATTTTATTTAGTTTATTCAAGGTTGATCATTCAATCAAGATCTAATGGTCCTGATCACATGTGACCACATGATGTGCCATGACCAGACCAGTTTATGTGTTGGTAGGGTACTTCTGTGCTAGGTCTAGCCATGCCAAAGAATTAACTTATGGTCTTCATTTATTTTATGTGGTCTGCCATTCTGGGTATTAAAAAAGACAGCAAAATGAATTTTGAGTTTTCATTGAAGTTTATGGTTGTTTATTCAATAAAAACTTTCTAGGTCTTAGCCTTATTTTTAATTTTCTGTTTATATTCATTTTTTGTTGGGAAATTTAAAGTAATTGGTAGGTGATACTAGAACTTATTTTGCATAGTTATGGAATATATGATATAATAGAGTAGTTTATTTAGGGAGAAATAATTCTGTCCACGCCTTTAATCTAGGTCATATTTTGTGTATTATTATATTTCATAGCCATACGGTAACATGAGTTACCTGATTATGTTTTGATTCTACATTTATTGTGCAGTCTAACAATTTTGCGTAATTGCACCGTGTGCAGTTTTTATAGATGTCAATTTGATCCGACAACTGGTGGGGAGATGACGCAACTGGAGTGCCACAATTTCCTGAAACTAGATGTTTAGATAACTCTAGATATTTGTGTTTCTTTATGTACATTTTATTATCAAGCCTGCTCTATTGCATAGTATGACAGAAATGAAAAACAAAAAAGGGAAAAATTGTGATTGTATATATGTATTGTTGTTTTCGTATAAGGTGGCTTTGGTACTAAATTGCTGACATGTTTATTCTGAGTCCTGACATTATGTATACAGCTGCACTAATAGAAGTTGCCTTACTGATTTAGTTTCCCCAATTGGGGTTGCTTGGTGGACTCTTGGTATCTCCACCTTTTCATGCAGCGTTTTTGCAAAGACTGTATAATATTATTTTGAACATGGTTCAAATGTCTCGTGTCTTTTATGTCTCAATCGTGCTTTGTATTTTTATTTTCATTTTCAAAGTTGAAGGAATCTATACGAATTGTTCAACATGATCTCTATATAAAATATATTTGGAGATTAAGTTTATATTTTTTTGAAATTTTTTACTATTTTTATATAGGCATAAAACAGTTAAAATGTCAAAAAATAAAATAAAATTTGATGTCCAAGCACATTTTATTATGGAGATCTGTTGAGTATTATGGAGATCTGTTGAGTAGTTGAGATGGACTGCTTTTATTTTCAAAATGAAGATTAGTGTAAGACATGAATGATGCATGAAAGATATGAGCATTTGAACTGTACTCTATTAATTTATAGATATTTTATAGGAGTATTTAAAAAGTATTGATGTATGTAAAAGTAATAAATTTTAATGGATGAAATTATAAATTTTCAATTGATAAATTCCAGGCTTTTCAGCCCACTTTAGTCCAATATTTGAGCTGAGGCCTTTAAACTACCCTGGTAAAATTGAATATTTAAATGAAATGCTACGGGCGGAGTTTATTTATTTATTTATTTTACAGATGGCTCCATAAAATGCCATTTATAAGTTTCATGCGCCATCTTAATGATGCCCTTGAAACTTTTTCAGGTTTGAATATGTCACTCAATTATGTAATTTTACATAATCTTGCATTTAGCAAGTGAAGTAAAGTTAAAGCGAAATATGTACCAATTTTCTTGCTGATTGAAAGACTTTGACTGGGGTCCGGATCCCTAATGTAATCCAATTTTTGAGTTTGGATCCGGACCATCTGATTCAAATCCGAGCTACTCCGGTTCAAGGTGGAGCGCACTGACCCTTTAATTTAACAGTCCGATTCAAATCTGACGGTCCGGATTTAATTTAGGAGATCCGAACTCTTTCATAGTCAATAGACTAGACTCGAATCCAAACACCTCTTACCCGACGTAAACCAGAATTCGGATCCTCTGAGATATCTCCTATTTTGCGTGACTTTTTGGAGAATCTCAACCGTTGAAATATATTATGCACGAGTAGGAACCGAACACGTCGGTCACGCAAAATATGAGGTATCTCAGAGGTACGCACTCCGTTAACCAAACTAAAACCCTAACTACCCTAGCGCCTCTTTCCCACAAAACCCTCTTTCCTTGTCTCTCCACCTCTTCGCATCAGAAACCCTAGCTGCACCAGCCATGAGACCACTTGATGAGAAGGAGACGACGCTGGTGTTTGAAAAGCTGTTCAAGTTCGTCGGACCCAACCTCAAGCACATCATCGAGCGACCCGCCGTGGAAGGGCCTGATCCCAGTGGATACTGCTTTAGGCTGAACAAGAACCGGGTCTACTACGCCAGCGAGTCTCTTGTACGACGCGCCACCTCAATTTCCCGCCCCAAGCTCGTCTCTCTCGGTCTCCCCATTGGCAAAATCACCAAATCAGGTATCCTCTGGGTTTCTTCCTTTTTTAGGAACTCCCCTTAAAATGATTATAATGTCTGTAGTTCTAGGGAATTATATCTAGATAAGAGAATTTGGTTTGTTAGTTTGAGCGGGAACTGGAACTGGTATGGACGGATTAATGATTTAAGTTTAAACTGTTTTGGGAATTATACCAGTAAGAGTTGAAGATAATTTTTTACTGAACTATTACATTGTATAAGATGGTACCAGCATGAATTAGATGTATTATTATTATTTTTTTTTGCCTTCAAGGAATTACACACGGATACTGAGACAAATCAGTTAGTTGACCCTGTATTTATATAAAATACCAGTAAGAGTTCAAGATAATTTTTCACTGAACTATTACATTGTATAAGATGGTACCAGCTTGAATTAGCTGTTTTTTTTTTTTTTTCCTTCAAGGAATTACACATGGGTACTAAAACAAATCAGTTAGTTAACCCTGTATTGGTATTATATAACACTGAGATAAACACTATCACTGAAGTAGTACATTGTATAAGATGGTACCAACATGAATTACCTTTTATTTCTTTTTTGCCTCCAAGGAATTATACATGGGTACTGAGACAAATTAGTTAGTTAACCCTGTACTGGTATTATATAACACTGAGATAAACACTATCATTGGAACAGGTCAATTTCGTCTCACAATCCACTCGCTCGATCTTCTCACTGCACATGCAAGAAACAAAATCTGGTTGAAACCAGCTGCAGAGATGACATTTTTGTACGGCAATTCAGTGACCAAGTCAATGCTTGCCAGAATCACCGAGAACACCAAGGCGGGAGATGGGGTTGTGGTGCTGTCCATGTCGGATTTGCCACTCGGATTTGGTGTTGCTGCCAGGTCGACACAGGATTGCCGGAAAGCAGACACCAATGCGGTTGTCGTGCACCATCAAGCAGATAACGGCGAGTACTTGAGAAATGAAGAGGAGCTCTAAGTGCATGTGGTACCTGAGAAATGAATTAGGGTTTTTGGTTGGATATTGATTTGATATATGTTTACATCAGGCTGCATTGCGGTTTTGTATGAGTATCGATTTTGTTCTCTATCATAGAATTGTTTTTGGAATGGAGAAGCCTTTTATAAATGCCTTCATTTCCTTTGAATTCTTATTAATAATTCTTTGGACTAGTTATAACATCATGATTAACATAAATTTAAGTGCCAACTAATATAATTTCAAAATACTCTGGCAAACAGTACGTGTTCTGATAATGAGAACTTGAGAAGAGCTCATGACTCATGAGACTTGTTAATTTAATCAGCCAAAGAATGAAATTTTGTGGAGACCATTTACCCATGTGGGGGTGCAAACGGATCACATAATATCCGACATAATATCCGACAGTATCCAGATGTGTATTCGAAAATTAAATATGGATACTTGATATTCAAATATATGTATGGATACGGATATAATACGGGTATGTCTTTGAATTTTAATTATATGTATCCGAATAATAGATATATATCATATAGTTCAATATATATTATGAAAATATTTATGTATAAACCTACAGATATTTGATATCCGATCCGTATCCGTATCCGAAAATTAAAAGCTGATACGAATATGGTTTGCCTAAGGGTTTCAAATCAAAAAAAATAAAAAGATACGTATCATATAGTTCAATATATATTATGAAAATATTTATGTATAAACCTACAGATATTTGATATCCGATCCGTATCCGTATCCGAAAATTAAAAGCTGATACGAATATGGTTTGCCTAAGGGTTTCAAATCAAAAAAAATAAAAAGATACGGATATGGTTTTACCACTATCCAAAATCCAAAAATTAAAAGTTGGTACAGTTATGGTTTTACCAACCTCTCCAAATTTGTAGGAAATTGTTCAAAAATACCCCGTGGCCACAGATTGAGGTTATATGTTTAGAAATTTAGATGAACTACATTGAAAATATATCTGGCAACTGTTGTGACTTGGTTCCCTGGAATTGGGACTCTGATGGGCATTGGATCAACTTTGGTTCGATGCTCAGGACTGCGATTTGAATAGAGATTTGTGCTGATAGCTTCATTATTCATGCAAATCAAATTCATACGATTTTTAATGAGGATTGAACGGTTCTGATCAAACATCGAACCAAATTTGGTCTGATACCCATCAAAGCACCCCTAATTCCATGATTCCCTATTGGACCTCGACTCAACGGATTGACTTGGCTCAGATTTGTGCTGATAGCTCCATTCTGATTCCTGGCCAATCCTGATATTAGATCCATCACTTGTATTGATATGCAGTGGTGCCAGCTTGTCTGACACCATCTTACGAACTATTAACAGATCAGAAATGTCAGAAACTTTTACAACTGATGCTGCAGCTTTGTTGCTAGAACAAAAACTACTGAATTTTTTTCTGTACCATCAAAGAAAAGATTAAACTTATTTCAGAAACTATAGTTTGCTGATAAGCTTATCCAGGAGGAAAGACACGGGAGCGTTTGACAGCGTGACCACGAAATAGAAAGGATATACTGGCTTTACTAGCATGTCCAATTTCCTATTTAAAACGATAGTAGTTACAAATATCCGGCTATATCCCATTTTAAAAATCCAATTTCATATCTCATTTTCTCTAATATTTTTTTCTCTATTGGCTAAATCCTTCTCTCGGACAGATTAGAGCTGGGGGTGGCACGATGCTCACAATGTTGTGCTGCAATTTCTGCACGGTGCCTCTGATGATCATGACGAGGACATTGGTGGGATCGGTGATCCCTAAACATTGATCATGATGGGTTGGTCTTCAGTTTGAGGAGCGTTGAACGGTGGTTCTTGTCTTGCCTTGGGGGTTAAGTTGTTCTCAAGGCACAACTATGTGAACAGGGGCGGATCCAGTAAGATCTGGACCTCCACCCCGGGATTTTGAATTTTTATGGAGATTTATAGGTCCGGACCAACTTTGTCCTCCTTGTTTATTTTCCCGCTGAAAATTTGATTTGTAATTTGAATTAAATATAGTGTTAAAATAGGATAATTTTTTTGAATTTTGATTGGTAATTAGAATTAGAAGTTAAGCATTGAAAATTATAAGTTAAAGCATTACTTTTTATCTAGTACTCAATTAACTAATGAATTTGACCAATTAGTTATTTAAACCTTATTCGTTAATTTTTTATCTCCTTAGTGCAAATCCTAGATCCGCCCTGTGAAGATACCTCAAGTACATCAGGGTTGCTACTTTGCAACCAAATTCAGATGTTGTGTGACGTTATGATCTATTGAGAATCGGACAACAATTATATGGCTTGCATGTGTGTCCCATTGATACTTTTTTGGATTGTCGAGCACTACCCGGATCATGTTATGCAGCAGATCAGTCTCCAATAGAGCATATCACTAGAGCCGACTCAAGGGCCTAGGTAGATCCAGATTCACCAGTCATTGCAATTTGTCTCGTAGACCTTTGATAGTTTGATGCGATGCCAAATCAGCCCGCTCCCGAGGAGGTGGCATCAGCCGATGCTGACAAGGATGAGCAGGGCCAGTTAATTAAGAAGATGTAGGAAGCCAGTCAACAGATATACACTGAACTAAACTCAGCATTTCAATGGAGATCCAAAATTTTACATGATCAAGTACCAAGAATTATTGAACTGTTATTCTTGGTATTCATATGCTTTCTTTAATCTTTTTTTTTTTTTCCCATTTCTTGATTGTGAACTTTTCAGAAATTATATCAGCATGTAATGTGAAGTAATTTAATCTGACTTGTATGGATAATGTTTTTTTGTTGTCAATGCAGGTGATATTTGAACTTTCAATGAACTGTAACAATCTATCTTTATAATTTTCATGTATTTGGTTTGTTCGATCTGATCGGCCATAGAAAGATTTCAACCGGAGACAGTGCTCTCTCATCCAGTGCAGCTTCGCGTGCGTGAGATGGATCCTGCGCTATTGTTATCATCACTTGGAAAGAAAAAAAATGGGTTTCTCATGCATGCATGCTCTTATTTTCTCTATCATTTCAACATAAGAATTTTTTTCTTCTTTTTAAAAATGGAAATAAAATGTCTGTTTCATTGATCATGAAACAAGTCCATTACATGCAATGTTCCAACTATCAACTTCTATATAATATCCCCTTGAAATTTGAGAAAAAATAATCAGATGATCTCAGCACACGTACATAGACTGAAGAGTTGACATGCCGACAGCGACTGTACTAGAATACTGGTACAGGAGTCAGCTGCTAAAAGTGCTAAAGGTCTCATTCTCAGCATATCCATTTTGCATCAACATGAAAAATTCAATCGAACAAAAGGAGAATACTGGTACAGGATCATTTCTGTCATCTGATAACATTGATTTACCCAACTGGCAATCTAGTATCACAGAGAATATTTTGTTTATTTGTAAAACAAACATCACTTCTCTGAGAATGCTTGCCTAACAATAGTAGTACAATCTGTGCAAAGTAAGAAAAGTTGCCACAAGTTTAAAAATATGCAACGTACTAAAGTTGTATTACAAAATTCCTATATTGTGAAACTTATATTAAATTATTCTCTTTCTGAGGTCAGCCTGGACTCTAAGTTAAGTGCAACACATATTAGATAATAAAGAGATTCGAGCTAATTTATATTATCACTATTCTGGCACTGTTCATTACTTTATATGATTTATTTTGCATATAGCTACATGTCGTAATATTTAGTCCTATGCTACTTAAAACTGTATTTTCATATCTTCAATTCCTGAGGAAGATGCTTGTGTAAATGATACATTTCCAGAAATTTTATTTTAGCTAGGGACTCTGAATTACCTATTATTTGAAATTCAGCTTAGGTAAGAATACACATATATGATCGTTGAATCGATGTATTAAATATGATTACTCTTTACTAATGATGTATAACATTTCTCCTTATTATCTATAGATATGGAGACAAATTAAATAGATGTTTTAGCAGTGCAAGAAATTTGTCTCAGTAGTAAATTAAAGCTGAAAATTGTTGAAAAAAATTAATGGTAAACAATAAGCATAAACTAGTACATAACACATCATCAATGACGATATATCAGTGACGGTTCTTGTAATTAAATCATCATCATATATTCCTGGTGGAAAACTGGTAACTCTTTATAGAAATAGCTTTCACAGAATACTTGTATACTGTCTTATATACGACTTCAAACGATAGCAATCCATGTGCATGTATGATGTATGCATGCAAAGTGGATGCATATATATCTTAAAACATGCATGATCAGAATCAAGTACAAACTACAAAGAACATCCTCTCTCCAAATTACAGATGCACTCAAAACTGAAAATTCACACCAAACAACAACGACCCATCAACAATTGCTCAGTTGAGCTCAACCAAAGATCCTTAGTTCACAAGTGTACTTCTCAGTTATAAGCCTAGAACAAGCAATACACAACTCTCGACCTGACACCAGTGCACCAAGAGCTTTACGGATATATATATATATATATATATATATATATATATATATCTATATCTGAGTTAATTAACCATCAATGACCTTGAACATGTCGCGATTCTTGATCACGATATCAAACATGTGCACGGAGCGGAACTGGGAGAAGTCTTTTGGTAAGGAAATGAGGTCGATGCATGAGCGCTTGTGGAACTGCAGCAGGTTGGGGTCCTCGTAGTACCGCTCCCATCCAAGGTTCAATAGCTTACGCTCCAGTGAGCTGTATGAAGTTATCACTTCATTGCTTGGAAGGTATTGTAGCGCCTTTCGGCTGTCACCGGATGGCTGGTTCTCCAGACGAAAGCCAGTTTTTGTGAATACCCATACTCCTGACATTTTCAGAGATATATAAAAAAGAGAGAGATGTATATATGTATGTGTACTGTAAGTAAGGTTGATATATAGATAGAAAGAGAAGGACAATTAAGGGAATTATATACGGATGTGAGGTGGTGGAGGGGGTATATATAGAGTTTGAGAAGGGAAATGGAATTTATGTGGGAGAGAAGATGTGAGGTGGGTGCATGGGGCTTGTGGGGTAAGAAGGAATACTTGTAAACATGATTATGATGTCTGGCGCGCTCGGTGAGATTCTCATCTTTTTGTTGGTTGTTTTCTTTATGTTTGGGGTGTCATCGATCAAGGTTTTTTTTGTATTTGTCAACATAAAGGAAGAAGATGATTTATACGAAAGATATATATCATGATCACCTCATGATCTTTTAAATATGTTACTCGGCACCATTGATCAAGTGCCAAGTAAATTTTTTTTAATTTAAATAGATTTTAAAGTTGTTTCTTTTGTTATTTTGACATGTAAAATGGGAACATGTGGAAGACAAAACGCGTATATATATATATATAGTGCAACTAGCCCAACATCCGTACGGAATCATATAATCCCCCACCACAAATTAACGGTTTGTAGGGGGAGAGAGAGAATAGTCTCCAGATTCTCTCAAGAGATAAGCTATACTAAATATCAATACATACTATATAGTCTATAGATTACTGTGTAATTTCCCTCAGATATATATATATCTAGGCATGCATGATCATGCACCATTGATATATAATATCTCAGATATATAATTAAGTATATAGTGTCTTTTCTTGATTTATTAATAATCCTCGTACCATTTGTAGGTCAAAATCTTATACTTCTAATCCATGGTGCTCTTTTGGGTCCAAACTATATATATCATTGAATGTTTCAATCATGAAGTAAACTGTTATATATATGCATGGCTTGTTTAATTAAACTTACAAGTTGTTGGAAAAAAAAGTTGCAAGTTGTTTTTATGGATATATATGTGGGTGTGTTTAAGTATATATGTATAGAGAACGGATCGATACGGCTTGAAAATGCATGAGTCAAATCGGACCCAAAACAAACAAGATATATGTCATATTCCAAAATTTTAAAACAAGATTAAATTGCTAAAATGATCTTTACACTAAATAAAATTTTCTAACTAAATTAAAGATCGATTAGATTGTCTAATTAAGTTTATTCAAATCTAAAATTTCGAAATATAAACGAACTATGAATTATGTACATTCAAATTATAGGAGTTAGAAGTAAAACAATTTAAATAAATATATATATATATATATATATATATATATATATATATATATATATATATATATAAACTAAAATTGTGGAGATAATCGATTATCGGATTAAAAATACTAACTCAAGATTTAGAAATAAAAATTCTAGAACTTATAAAAGAAATTCGAATTATTCGAGAAAGTTTAGGGATTAATAATTGGAGTATATACAAGTCGCGTTGAATTAATGGAAACAAAATTTATTTAAATTGATTTGTATTAGTAAATAAATAAATTGAGTTCAAAAATTGGAAACGTAAGTATACGAATTATTCGTACAAGATAAATTATGAAATTTACATATTTCGTTCATTAGAAAATTATAAAGGTTTAATTAGATATATATATATATATATATACACACACATATAGATGATATCGAATTATTCGGATCCTAAATTGAAATATAATTACTCGAATAATTCGTAACAAATTTTCCAATCAAATTCATTGAAATCCAATTAACTAATCGAGTTATAACAATTAAGAACATCCATTTATTTCTAGAATTCTTTCACCCATTGGATCCCATCCAGCACGAATCTTGAAGCAACCCCATTTAATAAAATCCCTTCTCTATCTCTCTTCTCTCCCTCTCTGTCCGTGGAGCCCCAACCCACGCTCCCCCTTTCTCTCTTTTTGGCCTCCTCCATCCCCTCCCGTTCTCTAGCCCTAGCTCCCCTCTCTTCCTTCACTGACCCGCGACCCCACCCAGGAAATCCCCTCTCTCGTTCCTTCCAGGAGAAAGATCTTGGATTCGATTTTCCCCGCTCTCTCATGCAGTCCCGTCGGTTGTCAGAAAACCCATCCCCCGTGCTTGACTTGTGCGCGGTTTCACCTGCCCAGTGCGACCTTCGTGCCTTGCGCGTGCCTACCCTCTGACAGGGGCTTGGCAGTACCCCTCTCCAACCCTGCTGCCGTGTGCCTCCCTTCCCGGTATAAGTATACCTCTCTCTCTCTCTTGAGCTGGTTTTTGCTTTCCTATTGCTCATGTGTTGAGATTTTTGCCTATCCCCCTCTAAATTCTGAAATTTTGTTGATTGAGAGAGAGATCAAAGCCATAAGGCTTCCGATTGTGATCCCTGATCGAAACCTTTGCTGTTCTGGTGGTGCTTGCTTGGTGCCGTTCTGTTCTGTTCTAGTGTTGGCTTGGTGCTGTTCTGGTGCTGGCTTTGTGCTGTTCTGGTGTTGATCTCTAACGGCCGTGTTGCTGTTCGCCGTGTTGCTGTTCTCCTCGGTGCTAGCTCTAATCGGGTAATTCTTAGCACCTTACCTATTTTGCGGCTTGCTCGGGTTGTTGATTTTCCCTGCAAGCCGATGCGTTGGCCGCGTTGCTGTGCTATCTGACTTGTTGCCTTGGCTGTGTTTTCTTTGCTCTGTTGCCTTGACCTGTGCCTTGCGCAAATTGTGTGTGGCTGGGAGCTTTGCCTCTGGTTTTGTTGTGGCCTTGCCTGTTCTGTTGTGCTGGTTTGCTTGACCTGTTGGCTGTTTCTGGTTCGCTGGTTGCTGGTGTACCTGTTCTGATCTGACCTGGTGCTTGTTTCTGTTTTGCTGGTCTAGTTGGCTTGTTTTCCTGTGTGTGCTCGGTTGCCTTGCTGACCTGGTTGCCTTGTTCTGTCTTCCTGTTTTGCTGTTGCTTGTTGATGCCTTGTTGAGGCTGTCTAACCTGTGCTGTGGTGTTGTTATGCTGATTTGTGAAGTGCTGGTACAAGTGGTACCAGCCCAGTAGGGGTTTGCTAACGGGTTACCCATTAGGGGTAACGGGTAGGACGGGTAAAGGGGTAGGTCGGGTACGGGTAAAACCCGTAACGGGTAGACGGGTAATTTTCTCAAAACCTCTATCCGGTCCGTTTATTACCCGTAGCCGTTGCGGGTTGACGGGTACGGGTTCGGTCCGCCCGGTTTTTTTTTTTCTATCTTTTTTTTTTCTGTTTTTTTTCAAAAAAATTCAAAAAATTTAAATTTTTTTGAAGTGAAACGGGTCAGGTACGGGTAACGGGTATGCGGGTAGATGGGTACGGGTAGGCGCGTACGGGTAGGCAGGTAGACAGGTACGGGTATAACGGGTTTTTTTTCAAATTAGATTGTCCGGTCCGTTTATTACCCGTACCCGTTTACCCGTCTACCCGTTTGTACCCGGGCAACTGGTACGGGTAGCTCGGGCAAAACGGGTTGAACCCGTTAGGGGTTTAGCAAACCACTACAGCCCAGTATACTACTGGTACTGTGCTGATTTTTGTTTGTGTACCAGCCCTTGAACTGACAGGGACCATTTTGTGAACTTTTAAAAGTTTAGGGTTGAATGTGTAAAATATAGGCCCTTGTGATAATTAAAATTTAGTAGGATCTGTTTTGGAAATATGCATGTATTTGCACTTTGGCCCTTGTAAAATAAATAATTGGAAATGACTTTTGGGTTTTGGTTTGGATTACAATTATGGAATTTGGAATTTTTCCGAAATGCGAAATTGTCGGATAAAAACATCTAACCCGTAGTTAAATTAAAATTTGCGTTACAAAGTTTTAATTTCGAAAACATAATTTTTGTACATTGCTAATTGATAAGGAAATTTTATTAACAACACAAGTATTTATGTTATATGCATTTTTAAAACAACGAATTAGCGGTATAATTAGGTTAACAATTAAATATCGAATTTTGTCGCTTAAGTAGAATAAAATAACACACGTAACTTGAACTTTAAAATGTATGATTTTTAAGAGCAATAATCAATTAGTTGATTTAATAAACAAACCAAATTAAAACACCCAACACATTTAAATAAAATAAAAGTTTCATAATAAGTTTTTTTTTAAATTAAAATATTTCTTTTAAACATTTTCAAACTTGTACGAAAAATCATTGCTAATTAATAAAGGATAATTAATTAGCAACGATAAATAATTCTTTTTGAATTAGATTTGAAACGACTAATTACACGTAGAATTAGATTAGTTATAAAATAATGAATTGCTCGACTTAGAGATAATTAGAAAAACACGTAAAATAGATAAACATTTCTTCTCTAAAAACTTTGTAAGACTAATTTATGTGTCTAAATTATAATATAACTAAAAGTATATTTTAATACTATTAGTTTAGTAATAATTACATAAATTATGCATGTTTACAAAAATAGTAGCATTATGAATTTTTAATAATAAGTTAACTTTTGAAACCGCATTTCGACCGATTTAAAATAATTAGAGTTAAGCTAAAATAAATCAAATAGATAAGTAATTAGGATATATTAATAGGCAAGACACGTTTAAAAAATACTGTAACTCACAGATAATCATTTCGCAAATATTTTGACATTTGAAATTTTACAAGCAATATATCTTCAAATTAAATTATTAAAAACTATAAGTTAATGTAGATTAAAATTAGATTAAGTTAAATTAAAGTGAATAATCAATATCTGACGAAATTATAAATTAAGATTATTGCTAAGCTCAATGGCATGAAAGTAATGATTAATATCTAACAAATCGGATCAGTCCGACTGACTGAATCGGTAATTTTATATAACTGAAATAATCGAGAAATTGACTTGTGCATTAATTGGGACGAGGGTTAGAATTAAATTAGCGTAGATTTTAATTAGTTTAAATTACGTGATCACAGATCAGTTAACTCCGTACGAGTCTGACTCGTGGGCCGATCCAACTGACCCGCAGTTGGGAGCATACACAGAGCACGCTGATTATTAGCGACAGAGACTCCAGCCCCCTCAAGTGTGGGATATCTGAATTATTTTCTTTCGTGGGTGTACTCTTACTAGTCAATCCATCTGACCTGACATCCGCACTTTATTTTTAAGCAGTCGCATTAAAACTTTAGAGCATGTTTATCCTTTCTGCACTGTAGGTAGAATTGCATAAATCCTAAAAAATTCGAATTTACTGTATTTTAAGAGTAGTGTAATTAAATAATACTATATATATATATATATATATATCTTATTAGAATATTAGGTTATTAGCTATCTCCTTCTCGTAGAAGACTATATTATTATTTTACGTGCATATGCATGCATTGGTGAGAGCTGAGCAGAGCCGAGTGACTTCGTTCCGTCTTGGTGTCACTTGGCATGGGACGGCCCGACAGCCACTGAGCTGAGGATCACTTGATCCTTGGATGGCTTTAGGATTTATATTATATGTATAAACTTGGAATATATATATCTTTTCGATTCATTTTACCATTACGTGCGGGCCGGATGCGAGCTCTGAGGCACGAACGATTCGGGATTTATTCTTTCCCTACATTAGGAGCTACTTTGCCTAGAACAGAAGTTCCCAAGTCCAATGCAGGCCTTGAGGAATGATGTGCAAGCGCATAAGGTGGACGAGCCCCTGATCTTATTGGTCTGGCCGGACAGTAGAGTTCTCTCCTACTCATGAGGGAAGAGATTAACTTTTTACGACTTGCATTGTATGATTTCTCTTATTGGATATGTTTGGGTGATGAATCGTTAGGCGAGATGACACACCGGATTTTGATATAACCATCGGCTAGTGTGTTGTTCTTGTGGAGCAATGCGCGATGTCACTAGGCATCGTGTATCATTGCACTCTGATCAGAGTCCTTGGATTATATTATTCAGATTCTTTTTGGTAAAGGTATAACCATCGGCTAGTGTGCTGTTCTTGTGGAGCAATGTGCGATGTCACTAGGCATCGTGTATCATTGCACTCTGATCACAGTCCTTGGATTATATTATTCATATTCTTTTTGGTAAAGGTATAACCATCAGCTAGTGTGTTGTTCTTGTGGAGCAATGCTCGATGTCATTAGGCAACGTGTATCATTGCACTCTAATCACAGTCCTTGGATTATATTATTCGATTCTTTTAATACTATTGGCACGGCACAGGGTGATTTACTTTATCCATATTATTATTATTATTGTATTTGAGCACATTGTGCAATGAGTACTAGATTCTGATTTGATTTATATCTGATATTATACCTTGATTTTATTTTGGGTTTATTCCGCATGTTGGCATAATAGAATAATCGCATCATGACATCATTCAAAAGCATTACAAGTTATATTATATATTAATATAGGTTCACACATGTGCATATTTTTAATTGCATTCATTTTATAAATAAAAGTGCTTTGATCGTAGAGGATCCATGAGGGGATAATTCTGGGTCACATACTGGGCGATTCGTTGCTCACCCACAAGTTGTTTCGTGGATTTTAGGTACAGGTTCTAGCAGTCCGCAGCAGGAGATGTCAGGAGCTGTCCCCGAGGGCCACACCACTTGACCTAGCTAGGGTTAGGCTTTTTATTAGATTTACGAGTCCCGTATTTCATGTGTTATATATACGAGCTCAATAGATCATGTATCCCCTTTTATAGATGTTGTTATTTGGATCCGAGATGGATCGAATTATATGTTATGTATGTGTATGTTTATTGATTTGCTATGTGACTAATGCTTGATATTATATTATTTTGCTTCTGCTGTTGTTTGATTTATTATTTATGATTAGCCTTGCGTGCTTAATAACTAATTAAGCACGAGGCGAGGTTGATCACACCTTAAACCAGAATTCCTGATTTGGGGTGTGACAATATATATGACTCTTTTAATAATCGCAGAAGCATATATAACATGGATCCCAATTCACTCACATTTTGGCCTTGGTATTGTAAAGGTGGCTAAGCTATCTCTATAATTTTAAAATTTTAAATATGTATAATGAAATTTAATGAAATTTTATTTTTTTATATATAGTCCAACCCCCTCAATATATATCAAATGTTTACTTGTAGCCAAGCTAGTAGTTAGAGCTTTATTTTGTGATTGAGAGCACTTGAGTTCAAATCCACTCACCACATATTGTGCGTTTCAATTTGCATCTCTCTCTATCAAAATTTTCTAGTTCCGCTGTTGTTGGTGGGTTGGAGAACATGGACAGAGTGGGTCACGTTCCGGATTCCCCACGCACGTGGACGGAGTGCGTATCCTCTGAGATATCTCAACTTTTGCGTGACCGATGTGTCCGGTACCTATTTGAGGGTGACATAGGGGGTCAGTATTATGTATGCTTTGAGATTCGTGTAGACGTATTTAAACAGTTGGGATTTTCCATCAAGTCACGCAAAGTTTGAGATATCTCAGAGGATACGAATTCACGTGGACGAGTGGGGGTTATGATCCGAACTAGCAAATTTTTCTTTCAGTGTGTATGTTTTGCCTATAAAAATAGACCATTGGAATTCCATAAAGATGTAGATTTCATATTTTATGTTATTAGAGAGATTCTTGTCTGTTAGAATTTAATTTGTACTTTTACATATTAAATCTTTAGTTTTCTATACATATTCAAAAATTTGAGACGTTTGACATTTAGGGTCTGTTCGGAGTTTAAATGGGCTGGGGAATGGGCATGGTAATTGAACTGATTTTCACCGTGCTTATGGGAAAAAAAAATTCAATATGAGTGAATTTTTTTTTCCCACGCACACAGTAGCGCACCGAACAAGCCCTAGATTGTGGAATAGTGGTGTAGGTTCAACAAAATGTAGTCTATCTCCAGAAGGTGATCTGGGAGAGGCACACTTCGAGTTGGTGCTCGTGTAGATTCAACAAACGTGAAAACAACCATTTCGATTCAAAGAGACTTGCTGAAATTATATCATTACCTTCTATTTATTGATTTGAATTAACCAACATGAATATTATAAACATACATAAATGAAATGTCAAAATACAGGTTAAACAGCAAAAATGCTAGAAAAAAAAAAAGACAAAAAGAATTATATCTTTTTTTAAGCATTTTTTGCTGATTAAAGCAAGTCAAAAAAGGATGTGAACACCAAAAAGAGAGATATTTGAATTATATAGCAAGTTGAATAGTTTTTTCCTTTTCTCACATGAACCAATTACCAGTAACTATCTCCATCCCTGGTAAATGTCGGGCATGAGACCAAAGAATTAAAGCATTTAATTTATACAGTCAACTTTCAAAGTTTCAAAATTTCAAACATGCATCTTTCTCCCAAAAAAGAAATTCAAACATGCATGACTGAAAGACTTTTATATGTAGAAGAGGAATCAATTAGGTGATGATGCTAAGGTAGCTTCATTAGAAATACTCGTCCCCTTATATTGACAATTGAAAAAACTAGGATTTTTTGCTTGTCACCTTTAAACAAGAATAGTTGAAAACCTAACAAATTTTCCTTTTATTCATTATAAATCATGGGAATCAATTTGTTCATTTTCACAAAGCCAAAAGAGAGAGAAATCAACTATCATTAAACAAAATTTGGATTAAAATTTAAGTTAAGAACAGAAATGACAGAAATTAATGGTACTGAAGCAATGTACAACTTTGTTTTTTGCCAGTAAAACAGAAAATGTATAATTACTGTACATACTAATTAAATACTAGAGACATGCAGTAGGTGCTTTATATAAGTTTTTGAGACCCTTACATTTTGTTTTTGGGAAACATCTAACCAAGCTTTTAAACTACGGGTGCAAACGGATCAGATACGGATCGGATAGTGGTAAAATAATATATGTATTTACTTTTATTTTCTAGATATAGATACGGATTAAATATTAGACGGATACAGATCACATATCGGACATCCGTAGATTTATAAATAAATATTTTTATAATATATATTAACTATATGGTATATATCTACTATTCGGATACGGATAATTCAAATTAAAAACTATATCCGTATCCGCACAGATATTAGATATCTGTATCTAATTTTCGGATACGAATCCGGATACGGTTGGATATTATCCGATCCGTTGCACCCCTATTTTAAACAATATTAATGGAACTAATTAAACGGCAGAATGTCATTTAACAGTTTAAACGCTACTGGCACAAACTCTTGTACCAGTTCTTGGTGAATACAATAGGGACCAGACCCCTATGTTTACTTAAAAAAAAACAGTTTTAACACTTTCAAATGATATTTAATGGTCACTAAAAAAAAACAGTTGGAATCTCCAAACTTAAAATATATATATATATATAGTGATTTCTTGATCGGCAAGCTCTAGAACAGTGCTGAGGAATTATCTCAATGTTTAAGGGATAATTCGATTGCATAATAGATATTATCACAGAATTGCAATATTCTCAACCTTTCCTAAATTCATGGGCCATATAATCATTATTTCTAGCAAATTAATTATATATATAACTTTGTAGAGCCGGGATCCCCTAGGGTTTGGAAAAGTTGGCCACTTTGCACTCGGCCACCTTCCATTCCACCTCAAATTTCTAAGAGGCAATTTCATTTGTCCCCATGCATGCAGACCCAAAATTTGTTTATTTAATGAAAATTATTATATTTTTTTCTGGTCAAATTAATATTTTTCCCTACATTTTTCTTAATTTTATTGTTGTTGTCTGTGTCAAAAAAAAAATTTGTCCTAATTGGCCTATTTTTTTAAGCTTAATTATTAATTATTTTTTGTAGAGGTTTAATTAAGAAGTTAATTTTTATTAAATGAAAGAACTGATAGCTTGAAAGTTTCATAAATTTGCAACATGCAATCCTGTTCAAAACTTGTAGTACATTATATCCCTTCTTGAGTTCTTGTGTCAGCCATATATATTTTATTATGGTGCCAAACTATATATTAATCCTCCTTCATTATATGGTTTTATTTCCAAACCTATGAAGAAGATTAAAAAAATAATAAATTATAAGGTTTTTATTAGTTAATTCATAAAATCAATATAATTTGTAGTTATTAATTATGATTTTCAGGGTTATTATCTGAGATACAGGTGTAGATATTTTTTATCGACATTTAAAAAAAAAACTGAATAAAGTTGTTCTTCATTTTTTTAGACAAAAAAGGTACAAAGCACCCTTCTTTCGGTTTATTCTGAACAATCTTTCTACATAAGTTAGCAAAACCCTAATAAATTAGTTTATTAATTTCTGAAGCAAATCAACCCCGGCCTTAGTGCACCCTGGCCCAGATGGTACCTCGTCGGTACCATAGTGACAAATGAATAGTTTAGGTTTGATTCGGTACAACAAAAGAAGCCAAAAAAAAAGAAACTCCAAAAATATTAAATAAATAAATAAATTCGCATTTTTCTTGTAAATAATTTGTGACTCGCGTTTTATTCGCAAATAATACGTATTATACGTTTTTTTGTGCTTTATTCGGAGTTCGATTCAAAAACATCAAAAAAAACAAATAAAACACAAATTATTCGCCAATATATCTTGTATATTGTTACTATGGGCGTTACCAATAATTTTGCTTCATTAATTTAGTAATTTCTGAAGCAAAATGATAACTATTGCTCCTCTAATATAAAATTCCATTCATCAATGTAAAGTACAGCCTTTTCATAACTAGTTCTTGTAAATGATATACTATATTAGGAGCAGAGCTAGATTTCTAGACTATAAGAATCAAACATATATTTAAGTTAATCATATAAAATTTTCATGCTAAGAATGACATTATTTTACAGTACCGATGACATTTTACTTTAAATTATATAAAAAATCATACATTAATACAAAAAGATTAAAAAAAAAAATTGGGGTCAATTACAACTTATATGAAAGAGGAGAGATCACTTAGACAAAAATAATTATTGTAACAATTTTGACAATGAATTTAACAAAAAAGTTAAAAAAAAATTGGAACTAAAATGTAAATTTATAGATATGTTAATTGTTGTACATGTACAATGCTCACAATCAAATTTCATCTAGTGTAAGCATTGTTTAATGATGTATCAATGATTGATAATTATGAATTTTTAAAAACTCATTATATTTGCCATACATGATATGTGAATTATCTAATTTCAAATTTAACTTTATTTTTGAAAATTCTCAAAACTAAGACTTGCCAACTGATCCCTTGTATATGAAATAACTACACACATATACACACACATATATATACATATATACATACATACATACATACATACATATATATACACATACACACATATACGTATACCTATATATATATATGTATGTATGTATATGTATACGTATACGTATATACACGTATACATAGAGATGGGCTATGGTGCATTGCAATGCATGGAGGGGTTTGTGCATTGGACCATAAATCTAAAATTCAAAATCCAAATGGCCGATCCAAACCGTTTATCTTGTTCTCCATATTAATATGTACTTGGAGACCAAATTTTACATTTTTCTGAATTTTTTTACTATTTATTAAGTATTTTACAAAATTGTTGATCCAACGGTGACTGCTAATTTTACTGTTTTGTTAAGCCACCGTTGGATCAACAATTTTGTAAAATAATTAATAAATAGTAAACAAATTCAGAAAAATATAAAATTTGGTCTCCAAGCACATATTAATATGGAGAACAAGATGAACGATTTAGATCGGTCATTTGAATTTTGAATTTTAGATTTATAGTCCAATGCACAAACCCCTCCATACATTGCAATGCACCATAACACATCTCTCTACACACATACACATACACATACACATACACATACATATACATACATATACATATACATATATACATATATATATACGATTAAAAGGTCTCGATTAAGACCAAAGGTTAAATATTCTTGATGAAATATATATGGATGCTTAATTCTCTAGCTATGGCAGGCACATGATTGATGGTAATATATGCCCATGATAAGTGCATTAAAATGCTAAGCATAATTCTCCTCAACTTGATAATACAAAGGAAAATTATGCAAATTTACTTAAAAGAAATTTATAAATAGCTAACTATTTAATATTTATAATTAAAATTCTCATTTTAATTTCAAACATGCGCCTTCTATACATAATTAAAGATATTTTCTTCATAACTAAAATTAATATAAATCCACATAAAATACAATTGAAATGTCGGAAATCATGTCTTAGTTTTCATTTGAAATAATATTATAATCAATATCCTCCTGCAAGAAATTAATGCTATTATGGTACTTTCAACACATACATACATACATACATACATACTTACATACATACATATGTTGGTCCCAAAGACACCTAGACGGTGTGAATAGGTCTTTTTATATTTTTGATCTAAATAATAATATTCCAGCATGTCTATAAGTTATTATTGGCGGAAACTAGAGTAACTTTGTTATAAACTAAATGTAATGAAAATAAAGTAAATAGTAGAGTTTAGAGACACTTAACACAAGAGTTGTTTACGAAGTTTGGCACTAACGTCTACGTCTCCGGGACTTGCGACCTTCTAGATGGCTCGTCTTTCTTTACCCAATGAGAAATGAGTATAAGATTGAACTGATGAGTCCTTACAATTCTTCTAGGAACTCACATGACCCTAACAGGACAATTTGAGTCGCAAGGACTTCAAGAATTGCAAGATGAGCACAAAGCTCGAAGTAGTAAACAATTCGATCACGCATGATCATTCTAGGAGTTGGTTGATTGATTGAATAAACTTGAGATTGATTGTATATATTGAAGTTGGAGTGCACAAGCAACAACGACTTTCTCTAGATCTGTAAATACAAAATATTAAAATTGGAGGCAGCTAGAGTGATACTCCAAACCTTAGTGGTAAAAATGAAGTAAGTGGTGCTGATCATTGTAACGGTACAAGGGACCGTCACAACGATAGGTCAATCAGAGTGGTTTGGAGTATAACAGTGGTCACTGTTGATAATGGTAGATGACCATTACAATGGTTCCCACCATGGAAATCATATGGAAGGATTAGCGTTCGGTGACGCTAAAACCTATTTTATGCATCACGAGATTTGTACAAGATTTATTTATTCCGTTGTCATGATCACTGGACTGTGACAACGGTAGGTCTCACTTAGGTCAATCTCAAACTTATTTTACTAATCTTACATATACATTATCCTTAATCTTGAGTTAATGTTTTTGTTATTCAATGTTTTGCGCCTTTATGACTACATCTATGATGTTATATTTGCAGTATATTAATTTATGCTTGATGTATAGTTACTAATTATTCACTTGTCATGAACCTGCATAGATACTCGAGAAAAAAACTGCAAAATACAATTATATATGTTTTGCAAATCTAATCAAATAGATAAGTGGAAAGTTCCCAGAAGCTAACAACATATATATTGTTGAAATAACTTGTTGCATCTTATTAATCAGACATTGGGACCTCCCTGTTGCTCTTGCATGTATTCATTAGAAAATAAATTTAAAAATGTCTAAAATGAGAGCATGGTTATAGGCTTATAGCCGCAAAAAGCCTAAAAAGGAGAAAATGGATCAATTCCCCTCACCTAAAATGAGAAAAAGAATGTGAAAAGTTGGGGCGTTTGGAAAAAAGGGATTGATTCCAAATAAATTTTAAATGTAAGATAAGAATCCCTTATAACCCCTTATCTGACGTGAATGTCACGTGTCACTTGCTTTGCATATGGATATGTTCGCCTACTTTGCTCATAATTTGTGCTATACTTTATATAGGGTAACTTTACATTTAAAATAATTATCTAATTAATTTTTTTTTGTTATTATTAAAGGTTTATCTTTTAGTCATTTATATATAGAGAGAGATTGACTAATATACTTTTGGTAGCACTTCGGCCGAAGTGCTACCACCCCATTTTCAATTTTTCAAAATCCAAACAGTCGATCCGAACCGTTCATCTTGTTCTCCATATTAATATCTGCTTGGAGACCAAATTTTACATTTTTTGAAATTTTTTTGCTATTTATTAAGCCACTTTAAAAATCGCTGATCCAACTGTGAACCCCTGATTTTACTGTTTGGCAAGCCACAATTGGATCAGCGATTTTCAAAGTGGCTTAATAAATAGCAAAAGAATTTCAAAAAATATAAAATTTGGTCTCCAAGCAGATATTAATATGGAGAACAAGATGAACGGTTCGAATCGACTGTTTGGATTTTGAAAAATCAAAAATGGGGTGGCAACACTTCAGTCGAAGTGCTACCAAAAACATATTAGTCAATCTCTCTCTATATATATATATAATTCTAGCGTATATCTATCTAAATTTTATGATATATATTTTAAAATTTATTATTCAAATTAAAAAATAAAATTGTACATCCGAAGTTGCTAATTATGACATTTTAGCTAAATATTAATTTTCTGAAATTGACCTAAACTTCGCCGCAATACAGATGCAGATCCATTTTGAACAAGGGTGTATTATCCGATTTCATCTGGATTCGAATCCGAAAAATTACTTAAATTATCTGATCCATATTTGTATCTGAGACTATTTGTATCCGTATCCGTATCCGAAAAATTATAACGGATAAGAATATGGTAAGACTTTTAACTATCCATGTCCAACTATTTACACTTTTAAACTACAACAAATGTGCTATATGTTCTTAAATTGGTTTATTAAATTGCATATTATATCAATAATTTATTAAATTACATATAAATATATGAGTAAAGCTAATATACACTTAAGTGTACCAAGTGTACCGTACACTTAACCTTAGGGCCATCAAATTTCTTTAAAAGTCGTGCTACCATGACTTTTAAAGAAATCTGACGGTCATAAAGTTAAGTGTACGGTACACTTAAGTGTATATTAGCTTTACTCTAAATATATATCTTGATGAACAATATAACACTATGACATAATTAGTAACTAATATTTTAATAATATAATAGATGTTTTGTAACCAACAAGCTAATTATGAAAAATATCTGTGTCCGTCCGATATCCGATCCATATCCATAATGTTTAATATATGATCCGTATCCATATCCAAAAAATTATAGCAGATACAAATATAGTAAAACCACTATCCGATCCGTATCCAACCGTTTACATCCCTAATTTTGAATCCTTATGAATATAAATCCACATAAAACTAATTTCGTGTAAGTTTGAATATATTCATATTACAACTATATAATAAAATCCGATCCAAAAGAATGAAACAGGCTGTCAAAGTGTCAATTCCTTTCGCTGCACATTGAACGGTCCAAAAAAGGCTTAGTCTCAATCCTGGCCCTTAATTCCTTTTTCTTCTGCACAATAGACGGTCCAAAAAGAAAGAAAGAGGTCCTGTATTGTTATCGTTGTAGAACATAATTTTCTTGTTTCAGTCATTCATCAAAAAATAAAGTTTAGATTGACTATCAAATTTGATAATGAAGTCATGAAGTCCTCTTTCAAGTCGTTAAATTCGTATCAAGCTATCAAAATGTTACAAGTCTCACTATGATTTTACTATCAAGAACAAATTCTCTCTCCTTTCATGAAATAAATATGGTTCGTGAGAAAAGCATGATTGTTTAGGTAGGATCCATATCTGTTGCGATCCTTCACATGTGAACAATACTATGAAATTCCTGCTTTTCTGAATCTAGCTGTCAAATTGACAAATTTGATAATGAAGTTAAGTCCTCTTTCAAGTCGTTAAATTTGTATCAAAGCTATCAAAATGCTACAAGTCTCACTTTGATTTTACTATCAAAAACAAATTCTTTCTCCCTTTCGTGACATAAATATGGTTCGTGAGAAAAACATGATTGTTTAATTAGGTAGCTAGGCACTATATCTAAGTTCCACAAAAGTTCAAAGCTGTTTGAAATTTATAAGATATATTCCATTTGCATGGAAGTCCAGATGGGGATGCCATGCCAGTAGTCTATTCTAGAATGTGAAAACAGTGTGCCAGAAAGAGATGTTGCTCAATTCATCCTCAAGTTCAGATCTGGTCAAGCAGTGCATTCCGTAGAATGAGATCCGAACTGTCCATTTTTATCGGACATGAATTCTAAAGAGGCCCCGTTATTCTAAGGCGTGTTCGTATAGAATTTGACTCGACATGTATGGTACCATAGGCATGAAACCTAATAATCTCAAGTTGCATGAATTAGGAAGAAATTTTGAATTTGTATTAAGAATATTGTAATAACATAAATAAAATTTTATGAAGCATTTTAGTTTGAAAAGTTATTATTTTAATTATTTGGAGTATATATACTGATGAATTGCAGAATATTTGTGTTGGTACCACTTAGTGGAAATCATAACTGGAAATTCCTTGGATATATATATAGTTAGCAAACTAATCAAGTTAACTGAGCATCTTTTGCCTAAAAGTAGATGAAAATGAAATGCACTATTTTGATTTTCCACATCAACCAACCGTAATGTACTTTGCTTTGCTTGATGCTACCAATCTTTCTTTTGACAAATCTTGTTTGCATAAGAGATTAAGCCTAATCTAAAAAGCTTTGAATCCTATAACTTGTGTTTATATATCCCACATTTCTTAACCAACAAATGAAACATATAATGACCACATTAAAATTAATTTATTAACCTTCTAATTTTGACCGCTTGACTTTAAACTAAATTAATTAGAATATTTAAAGTTTTCACATGTAAACATATTACTCATAAAGTAGACGGGTTTCAATAGTTCTGATTCGTCATTTGAAACCGATTTGACGGATTTTACTTGAGTTCAAGAACACCCTAATTAAGAGTAGAGAGTATAACTATGATGCTTTGTAGATATGTAATTCGGTCAGGGAATTCTTTTTTTTTTTTTGTGTGTGTCTGTGTGTGGATATCTTAGATTGAGATGCTGATTTGGAACTAGAGTTCGTTCTTGTCATTCTACTGTATTTCCAAAATATATATTCCATACTTTAAGCTGAAAGAGAGGTGAATATGTACTTATATATATATATATATATATATATATATATATATATTCTTAGATTTGAGAATTTGTTCCAATAGGTTTGCATATATACTTTTCCAAGCGGCATCAAATAAAGGTTTTTTTTCTAGATAAACTTATGATGCCACAATTGATCACAAAACAATTGTTTATTTTGAAATGTGAAATGTACAAAACCACATCAATCTACAGAAGTGGCATTTTTTTTTTCTTTTTTAGAAATTGACAAACAAATTTGTCAGGAACAGGTTGATTTTTTATTTTTTTCTGCAAATATTTTCAAGAACATTTTTACGAATTTCTACCGAATATTTCTCATAACATTTTTTTTTTTTTTTGCTCTTGCAGGATTGAGATTTTTAGTCCGAATAATTTTAAATTATTTCCAAATTATACCCGAATTATTTTCAAATCACGAACTTTTAACATCGCCTAACTGAACTTAAGTAATTCATTTGTCACTATGCTCACATGTACCGAATTAATAGTTTAATCGTTACAATTTTGGAGTGGGAAGGGGGGGAGCCAATCAATACGTTTCGATTTTACAATTTCTTTAAAAAAAAAAAATGGCAGTAGATTCTCCGCCAACTGAATTGCCTTTAATTTGCATGACAGATTTACAAATTTGTGGGCATCTAATTAATCAAATGTCTTTTCAATGTTCTGACATTTTATGGGTGCTGATGTTTCTTCATTTTAAAATTACGCATTATCAACAATAGCTTTACGCTGGCACTGGGCCTGCTAAACGAGTTGGGCCGACTCATGGACTATGAGTTGGGCTTTGAAATGAGTCCAATTGAGCCCAAACTCCAGTTCTCCGACTTGTTTTTGAGTTGGCTTAATTTCCCTCTCTTCCATCCCCGTCTCTCCAGTCTCCAGGCATGAATCAATGTCGAAGAGTGTGCTAACGAACCAGCAGCACGTGCCTGCGGAGGTGACGCACGTGATAGAGCAGCTTGAGCAGCATTGCCTGGCACCGGATGCTTCTCTCCTCTCCAATTCCGCCTATGACAATCTCCAACAAGGAGGGGTGCAAACAGATCGGATAGTGGTAAAACCATATCCGTATTTGCTTTTATTTTTCGGATACGGATATGGATACAGATCGGATATTAAACGGATATGGATATCCGCTTTTTGCAATAGTGAATTGTATAAATAATTTCATAATATATATTAAAATATATGATATATATCTACTATTTAGATACGGATAATTAAAATTTAAAACCATATTCGTATTCGTATCCGTATCCACACGGATATTCGGATATCGGATATCAGATGTCTGTGTCTAATTTTCGGAAAAGTGCACCCCTACTAACAGGTACTCTTCCATTTTTTTCTTTAGTTCTATAAAGATCATATAACTGGTACGAGTGGCGCTCTTTGGGAACCAGATCTCTTGTGGTTGGATCTGGATATAGCGAGATTTTTGAAGTTAGATTTGATTAATGGTGCAAAGGAAATGGCGTGGAGAATTTGCTATTTGCTAAATTCGCATACATTTTTATAATCGCTTGCTCATATCATATTTAAGTTCATTAATTTGTTTTGTATATGCTAAATCATCAGCATATATTTGCATAGGCCAAAGAGGATCGGAGTTGTTAAAGGAGAGAAGAAACTACTTGGAGGCCATGCTGATTTCTCGTTTCTCTTTTCATTTTTCTATGGTAATGCAAAAACCCAGATGAAGAAACCAATTGTGAAACCTATATTTTAAAATCCAAAAGCCAGAAATCTTAAATATAAATTGAAGCAATTAAACATCGACCCAATATGTCACTTTATCCGCATATCTTAATTAATGCATGTATTGAATTAGAGTTTTGTCATGATTTTGACTATGTGAAGTGATGGCTCAATTGTTATATTGTAGGCAGTATATTTCGAAGCAATAGCAATGGTCGAAGAATACCAACAAGCTGCATCGGCTTCAGCAGGAATTGGTAGTGGATTTAGTTCTTTAAAAGACTTAACGGGTTTATACCCACATCTCAAGTTGAATTGTTCCCCTGAGGTTCTCCCTCTCTCTTTCCCTCTCTTGCTGTAATTATAAAGCTTTATGAGGATACTCTTTTGCTCCTTTATTTGGCACTTTAGCCTTACGAGAATCTCGTTACAACCTAATTTAGCCTGAATTCACGCTCACGTGTACTTTCAGGCAATCCAATTTAACCCCCTTTATATTTGCCTCAATATACCCTGGCTTGCTACAGTAAGAACCCAGTGACAGTGAGCAAAATAGAATACTGGTTCTATGGTACAAAGTACTTGCAATTTCAGTGAGAAATAGTCAGATAGAAAAAAGGCCAGTACTGATGCAAACAGTTTAAAAAAGCAAGCTAAATAATGGTCAAACTAATATTTTGTGGTTGTTATTATGGTGATGCACACATTTGAAGCAGTACTTCAATTAAATTAACTGCATTAATTTGTTTGTTATGTGGGACAGGAAACTCTCATCTAGTGGTTCATTATACATATATATTTTAGATAGGACTTTGAGTAAGAGGTAGACTAAAATCCTTACTTTACTTCACATTTAAGCCGCCAAATAAGAAGTAAAATAGGAGTAAGATAGAGTAACAGATGAATTAATATGAAGTAAGTTAAACCACCTCTCTATATTGATTAACTTACTCTATACTTAGTCTTCTAGCCGGATTAATTTTAGCCATGAATTACAACTACTAAACGAGGTGTAAAATTTGAGTTGTAAGATGAAGCAAGCAATTTAATCTTCTGTAAATTTACTCAAAAATCAAACATTTTTTTAAATTTACAGTGTTTTGGAGCACCTTCTTTTACATCATACTTACACCAAGGACTCGGTGCCAGCACTTCTTAGGATTCAGTACAATTTTCATTACTTTATTTTGAGCTTGTACTAAAATGGCAAGTGGTGTAACAGCTAATAAGTAATATGTAAGTTGTCAATTAATACAGAAAGTTCTTCTCGAAGCAACAGAGGAAGCATCAATTTCATACAACAAAGCAGTATGTTTCTATAATTGTTTATTTTTGTTGCACAATTTATCATTCAAATCATTAATGGGTATTCAATAAAATTCTTTTACTGAGGTTACAAAGAGTGATAATATGTACAACTCTTGTTTGTATAAATAAATCTTTCATCTTAGGTTAACTGATTAAGGGAGTATCAAGGAATGGATCCCCATTTTGACAGTATTGCGAGGCAGTATCATGACATTGTCAAGGTCAGTTCATTTATTAGTTTTGTTGGGCTTGTTAGAAAATATTCTTTTCCAAAATTGTATTTTCTATTAATTTTTACAAAGAAAAGATCAATTACCCGAGTATTAGAGGGTTTGTTATTGTATTTGTTTTTGAAGACAATGCAGAAAGCAGTATTTTTTCTGTATAATTTGACTAATTTGGTATATTTTCTTCACAAATATTGCATTAACAAAATGCAGAAATCGGAGGGAATGCAATGGACAATAGACCAAGTCGAAATAGACCTAAAGCAGCCTTCTGTTGATTACCAGAGCTAGCTGATTAATTACTTTTTAAAAAAATCAATGTAGCTTCTCTTTTACTACAAAAATCTGATGTGATATTCATATTATGTATTGGTTTGTACAGAGTAAATTACTATTAATATTGCTTTTTTACTGTTATTGACTTATTGTTGTTATAATTTTTTCTCAAAACAATCAATTTTATTTTTATTTTAGAATAGCAAGCAATTAAGCAGATAAAAATTATACAGCACCATCGATCAATTTAATATCCCACATGCATTAAAAAAAGCCTGTAACTCTTTATCTAAAGTCATACCAGCTAACTCGAGTTCCTTCTTTAACTGTGCGCACTTCCCGTATCGGCCTGAAAACGAGTAACCCATTATCAAATCCCTGTAAATTTCATAACCAGGGCTAAACCCTGCCTCTTTCAACCTCATAAAGTACCTCGTAGCCCTCTCCAAATCATTTAATGCAACACATAACCGAATCACAACCCGGTATGCTGGTATGTCAAGAAGACAATTTTGCTCCTCTATCTCCCAAATTAGTGCCATGCCTTCCCTATACCTCTGGTTACAGTACCTACTGTGCATCACAGTGGTATACATTACAATACTAGGGCCTTCTGTACCTCTATCTCTCTTCCGGTACCACTGAAAAAGCCGCTCGACAATTTCAAACATTCCTAATTTGGTACAAACTTTCATTAGTGAGGTGCAATCTCGGGAAGACAAATTAAAAATTTCTCTCTCCCCGAGCTCATGGATCAAAGCTGTCGCAAGTTTATATTTATCGGGTGTGTGAACTGCTGCAAGAACCAGTTTTACAAAAACTGAAAGATCAAGTGTTCTGTTTTTTTCCTTTGCTAATAACAAAACTCTCCTTGCCAGATGCAATTTTCTAGCCTTTATGAATCCCTTGACCAAGGATTCCAGAACAGGCCGAGTTGCATTGAGGGTCCACTTTTCCAATTCATGTTCGATTTTCAATTTATCAAACCGTGCCAGTACCTCAACTGTAGATGCGAGAACTCGGTCATCTGGAAACAATGTAGGTCCAGGTTTTGACACCTTTGTCCTATTCTGGACCCAATTAAGGATTTGAAGCACTCGATCCGGGCGACCCATGTGACCCAATTCACGAATAGTCATAGAAAGAGATCCCTTGCGCAGAAATGGGGCCCACTGGTCAAGCACCAGTGACACATCAGATTGAGAATCAAGGGCCTGAATTTCTCTTGCAATGCCTAACAGAACTTGAGGGTTTTTGCTCACCTGGTCAGTGAAGGAATTGCGTGGAGAGAGAAAAGTTGTCGAGACAGATCGAATGTGGCCCTTTGGTGTTGGAATTCTGTCTGTGGACGGGATCTTATGAGGCAACGGAAGAGGTAGAGCTCTCTCTTTTCTCTCTTTTCTCTGTTTTCTGTATTTCTGTGGAGGTAAAGGTCTCTCAAAAAGAGATGATATGGCATCAAGCTCATCCTGGGTCCAATCTGAATCCAAAGTGGTTTTCCCAGTAATTTTATCTGAATTATCAGATAATTGGACATGGCACGCAGTGTATCTGAAATCAATTTCCGAGACATTCCCAATTCGAATCGGACAAAAAATCCAATTTTGAATTACTCTACCTCTACCTTTTCGGTGCCAGCTCCTTTGCATGCCAATTGGAACAAAGGCAAAGGATGTACGAGAGAGAGCCATGCCCATACAAGGAGAGGTTTGTACAGCTAAGGCTAAGGGGAGCATAATAGAATTGCTAGAAAAACCAAACTGAAAACCAGTATAAATAAGATAACTGTCAGGTAATGCAAAGACAAATTAGTGTAAACTGTAAAGTAAACAAAACCAGTACTGGTATATGGAATAGAACAAAGTCAACAAACATTGCAAAATACTGTTATACCGCTACCCAAAATTTTATAGTAATCCAACTTACAACTATTTGCTCAGACAAGACAAGCATCAATCTAAGAGAACTTTTAACTTCAATTGCAATTGCAATTAAGCCAAATTATCTACAATTAGCCAATTAAACACAAGCACCAAACAAACAAATTATCAGAGAACACTTGTTTGATTGATTGAATAGTCTGATACAGAGAAGCTGTTTACAACTTTAAATTGTAACATTTTTAAATTCCAACTAATCTGTAACTAACATTTGTAAATTGTAACTAACTTGTCTAAACAATTTATGAATTTACAAACACAATTGAAGAGAGGAGAAAGAAAGAGACCTGGAGAGGCACTGGGGGTGATCGGTGGAGAGGCACTGGAGGAGGAGATAGGCGATCGATCGGTGGAGACTGGAGATTTGAGAGGAGCCGCTGGAGGAGAGAAGCGTCAGTGGTTTTGGAGGAGAGACGGAGATAGGGTTTGGGCCGACTCATGGACTATGATCTGGGCTTTGAAATGAGTCAAATTGGGCTGAACTCAATTCGAACTGAGCCCAAACTAAGTAAATATACGAAAGACAAAACCATTTTCAATTCGAATTGAGTCATAGATGTATTTGTTTGTAGGTAGCCTATTTTGCAGGAACCCTGTTATTTGATTATATTGTAGCTTCAGCCCAATAAAGCCCAAGCCATTTTTAAAGCCCTAAATTTGAGCTTCCAGTTGGATTCGCTGCCCCTGATGCACCCACTTAGCGTTATTCTATGTATTTTATTTTTCTTTAATCAAGGAAATATAGTTTTTTTTTTCTTAATTAATTATGGTTGATGATATTCTTTGTTATACTTTATTTATTGCACAAATTGTATTTTTTGGGGGCTCTGTACGATAATCTGTCATATTAGCATTTGAAATTTTAAAATGGGGTAAAGATATTGACAGAACTAGTTTGGCTTGGCGCAGCGTATGATCAATAGAGAAAAAATGAAAAGGTATATGACTGATGCGTTGGGTGAAGTCAAAATAGCTCTGTCAATATCTTTACCTGCAACTTGACATGCATCCTTTTCAAGATAATAGCAATTAAGAACAATTATTGAATACAAATCCTAAAAATAGTCACGGTCAACAATTCCAGTAAAAATATAATTCCAACGACAAAGTAAGATATAGCTGTTATGTGATCATACAATCACATATTATTTAATTAACTTAAAAGACCCTGGCAAATGGCAACCACCTTGCTTCTATTTTATACCAACTTAACACAAGTCGCCCTCTCATCTCTCTCTTTTTCTCTCTTTTTCTCTTAAGCTGAAACCACCATTGATGGCTGAGACTTCTCCTTCTCCCACTTTACCAACCACCATTCCACCATTAGTACTGGTACCAATTTCTATTTTCTTTTACCAGAATCTATGTTTTATATCTTCGTCAAATTGCCTATATGACCTTGTCTAATTTATGTCTTTTCTATACTTTTTTATTGAAGAATAAAGAGCATTTCCAGCAAATGGGAGAACGAATTGCGGTAAGATGAATATAATTTATTACAGTTTTCAGTCTTAGAACAAAAAAAAATCCACAAGTCAGAAAAATGCAATTGGTGTACTCAAGTTTTTAGTTTGTTTAGGGACTAACCTGCAAATTTCAAAAAAGTATAGGAATTTACTGTTATTTTCTTCATTGAATTTTAGGAACTGGATGGATCTCAAGCAGAGCTATTATCCCGGATTCAGGGATTGAAAGAGGTACATTTTCAATTTGAATTTGCATTCACTTTTCCGGCCAATATGCATTGCAAAATAAAATGCATGCCCCTTCCTCATATCATTTTGTCATTCTTGTTTAGAAGGGGGGTATTTATGAAAATTGTAACAAATTTCTAGTTTTTTTGTAGGCTTACTACTATATTGCCATTGCTCGGTCAAATTACACTTCTTTCAGTTTTATCGGTTATTTTACAATATAGAATCAGTCAAATTACTCTTCTCTCAGTTTTATCAGTTATATAGTTACTTTTTTGGGGTAGATATCAGTTCAGTCCTCTCAACCTAGCAATTTCTAAACAAAGCATCATTTCAGCTGATACTTGTACCAGTTTATAGATGTTTCATCGGTTTGTGTAGGAGGTACAAAGATGGAGGCTCAATCTAGACAAACAAGTAAAGACTTACAAAACTGTAAGCTAAGCTTTTGCTTCTACATATCATTTTACTAAATTTAGAATTTTAGAACGCCTGAGAAATGGAACCATCCAACAAGTTCATCTCTCCTCTAAATGGCAAAAAGTTAAACACCCAGAAAAATAATCCTTTGTAATTTATAGGAACTTGATGAGCTCAAGCAGGAACTCAACTCAGATGTGGACCAGTTGAAATCTGTAAATGCTTTCTTTCAATGTTTTATTTTTCTACAATTTGGAGTTCTTAATATATATTTTTCTTATTTATTTATTTATTTTGAGCTATAATCCTGTAGGAAGTCAAAGAGGTGAAAACTACTCTTCATTCGCGCCAGAATAGCTGGGCCTTTAATCTCTGGAACTTTGGAGTAAGCTTTTGTTCTAGTTTTCATGAGTGAAGCTACGGTATTATGCATAGTGCAGATCGGTTCAAACTATTAACCGATATCTCTGTTTTTAAACTTCAAACATTCGATCTGAACAGCTCAACATGATCTTCATATGAAAATATACTTGGAAACTAAATTTTATATTTTTTAGAATTTTTTCCTATTTTATAAATAGGTTTAAAATCACTACTTCTGGATGGTCTGAAATCTTTAGAATAGTGATTTTCTACCTTTCTAAAAAAATAGTAAAAAAAAATTTGGTCTTTAAATGCATTTTCATGTGAAGATCATATTCAATGGTTCAGATTGACTTTTTTTTTTTACTATGAAAACAAAGATATTGGTCCATAGTACGGACCGATCTGCCCTATGCATAGTACCGTAGCCTCATTCTACTTTTCATTATTATTTGAAAAAAAAAAAAATCTCAGTTCACCTGGCTTCAAGTAGTTTGGTTGTATCACTTCCCCTTCAGACTTCTGGTTTACTATATACCTAAAACAACATCATATATAGTATGCAATATATATATATAGCAACAGAAATGTAATATTTCTCTTTCATTCTTATTTGAATAATAGATGAAGGATGCATCTGAAAATGGCAATCAAGAATTAGGCTATGACACTGTTACAGAGATGATAGCAGATACAAAACCTTCTTACGCATTAGAAAGAAAAAATTAAAAGCATGATCAGATTTCCAGGAGTCCGAATCCTCCGTAGTACTCTATCATGCCGTTCAAATCTGAGTCGTTGTTCCGCTGCACGACATGGAATCATGACCATTGAGTGTATATTATTGGTATTTTGCTCGGATACTCTGCATGGCACAATTCAGCATTATAGAGGATATGAGACTAATTTTGTTAATATTCCGAGTCATTTTTTTTTTTCTTAATTTGTGATTGCCTTGGATGTAAAAAAACCTGACTTATATTACAGCTGTTTATGTTAAATCATTAACACAGACATAATGAGAGAATAAGTTAATATATGAAAAAAAAAATATAAGTACCTTGTTTTTCTTATTAAAAAACAATAAATTGTACTATACACCAAATTATCAACATATAAAAAATCTCTAACTTGAAACATTTTTACCATGAAGGCTTCCTGCAAGAGCAGCATATAAAAAATCATCTGGGGTAATGCCCTCTGCAATCATTTCATCGTAAAACCGAAATGCCTCATCCGACCTCCCTTCCTTCGACAACCCTGATATTAAAGCTGTGTATACCGCCCTATTTCCCTTTATACCCCTGCTTTTCATTTCATCGAACACTTTCAGTGCAACACTGATCTTCCCACTTATACAATGGCCATGCACCAGTGAAGCATAGGTATACACATCTGGTAGCAACCCTTTTTTCTCCATCTCTTTTTTAAACCTCTCTGCCTCTCTCACACTTCCCTTTTTGATATACCCATGCATGATCGCATTATACGTGACTAAACTAGGATGTTCACCTTTTTCACCCATTTCCCGAAATAACCTTCTTGCCTCGACCATGTTTCCCTCTTTACAATATATACTAATTAACGTTGTATTAGTGACGTAATTAGGCTTAACCCCTCTTTGAACCATTGTAGTTAGAACTTCCTTTGCTTCACCAAATTTACAATGCTTGCAGAAACCACATGCAAGTGTATTGTATGTGTACACGTCTAATTCAATGCCGGTTTTCTCCATAACAGATGTTAATTCAAGTGCCTTTTCTACCAACCCTTCTCTAACATATCCATCTAACATTGTATTAAATATAACTTGATTAAAATTAATTCCTTTGCATTGCATCTCACTCATGAGCATCTCAGCTGCCTCCATTTGACCTAATTTCACAAACCCATTTAATAAAGCAGCATAGGTATGTTTATTAGGTACAATCCCTTTCTCCACACACTCATCAAATAACATGGAAGCTCTTCTCATTTTCCCCACCTTGCAGTTGGCGTTTATTAATGTGGTGTATAAATACACATCTGCAATCACTCTTTTCTTGTTCATATCTTGAAAAACAGCTTCAGCTTTTTCAATTTTTCCTAAATTGGAATAGAAGTTGATTAGGATAGTGTATGTGCCAATGGTAGCCTCAACTCCTTCACGGGTCATACGATCAAGAATATTGTTAATCATGTCAACATTCATAGTCTTTCCATAGGCCTCAATCAAGCAGTTATAACACAAAACATTCAGCTTGATCCCTTTGTGAGACATTTCCTCAAACAACTCGTGGGCACTCTCAACATTTCCTTTCTTACACAACCCCTGAAGAACAATTACCACACTGAAAGGCTTCACATCCACAACATTTGATTCAACTATCCGACGGAGGAAATCAATCGCGGAATCAAGTTGACCCGCCTTCTTAACCGCCATTAAGTACTCTGCGCATGACCTTCCATCCACACGGCCAAACCGTTCAAGCATTAAATCAAACACCTCAATTGCATCCTTGGTCAAGCCTAGTTGGGAGTAAACCCGAAATACCATGTCAAATACTTCATCTTGGGGTACCTTCGTAATTTCACATGAGTTTTGGATACATGGGGCAATGGAGCTAAATGGGTAGCTGGGTTTTTGGGAGGAGAGGATGGATGTGAGAATGGATTTGGCAGATACGTATCGCTTTCCCTTTATTAGGGAGGAGAAGGTGGCCAACTGGGACTGGAGAGAAGGAGAATCTAGCAAAGTGCTCGATTGAGTTGTAATGGCAATGGTGAAGATGGTAGGTAGCGATACAAGCGGTTTCTTGTGAAGTTCAGAGAGGTGCTTCAATAGATGCATTGTGCGGTGTGTGTGTGCGCGCGCGCGCGTGCGTGAGGTGAGCGGGTGTGCCGTGCGCCAGAAAGAGAGAGAGAGCACCGGAGGAAGAAAAGAATTCATATTTAGGGTAACAATTATGATTAAATTCGGGCCGTTCGATCCAAATACGCACGCATATTAATGTTTAATCCATCAGGAACCGGATTGCCCGGATTCTCATCGGACGGTCCGGATCTAAACAGAAATATTTTGTTACACGAGTCAAGAGTGAGTATCCTCTCAGATATCTCGTATTTTGCGTGACCGACGTGTCCGATGTCTATTCGGGGGTGACGTGGGGCCCAGTATCATTTGGGCTTTGAGATTCGCACAGAACGTATTGCAACTGTTGAGATTTTCCAAAAAGTCACGCAAAATATGAGATATCTCAGAGGATCCGAATACAGTCAAAAGTCGAAGGATATGAATTCACGCCTCATCCTCTTCATTACCTGATAAAAAATCTTTTACATTTACTAGATCTGGACCGTTATTTTTAACTTGATACGAATCTCAAAGCATAATAATACTGCCCTCTATGCTAGCCCGATTCTCAAACCAGTTAAAATTTATCTCAAACCGTAAAGTGAGGGTAATTCTCTACAGTACCTGAGAGGATACGAAGCCCGGAGGATATGGAATCCCTCCCTCCTGGTAGGCCGTTCGATCAGAATCCGGACCGATCCGTCCAATGGTAGAATATGCGGGACCCTTTAAGATTCGTGCCCCAGCAAATCGGACCACCCGGATCTAAACTCAAATTTTGAGTTACCTTGGATGATATGAATTTCTGATTAGCATGATTTTACCGAAAATCACAACCCTTCAAATACGTTCTGCACGTATCTCAATGCTAAAATAATACTGGTCCCCGGCGCTACTTCAAATAGGCACCGGACACGTCGGTCACGCAAAATATGAGATATCTCAGTGGATACGTACTCGTATCGGACTCGGGTTCAGGAAAAACGGACAAGAGTAGACACAAATGAAATAATTGCGCATTTTAGAACCGAATAGAAATAGGCCCAATAGCCCAATTCCAAGCTTTAGAAGAGTTTCTTCGGGCCTAATTAAGGTACGTTAAAAGGCTTTTATAGACCCGGTCCATACAAACAATTGGGCCTTTTCTGGCGGGTTTTAGAAAAAAATTTGATTTTTCAATAATTCGTCACAAGACACTAGAAAATAGATATTCATGTTTAATCGCTATTGGGCCTTTAGATACGATATAATAGCTAGAAAAAATTCACGATAAAAATATCGGGAACAATTGTTGGGAAATAATATAATATAATATATTGAGAACTATATTTTTAAAAATATAAATCGTGTTAAAAAAAATAAATATAAAACAATAAAAATTAACAGTAGTTTTACAAATATCAAATAGTTGAGGAACAAATTCAGAAGGAAAATATCCTGAAGAGAAAATAATTTAATAATATAATATATTATACCCATTTTGATTATTTTTATTTGATGTTGATGGTACTATTTACTATTAAAAGTCATTGAGAAGCGTGTTGAAAATAGGCAAAAAGATAAAAAGGGGGTGGTGAATTGTGAAATGTGAATTGGTGATTTAGACAGGCTTTTTTGATAGCCGTTGAATTAATGATGAGAAAAATAGAAACCTACATTATTAGATAACCTTTTCAATTACAACCTATAAATTTGTCAAACTCTAGTCACCTTTTTTTCTTTAGGCCCTGTTTGAACTTATTTTGTACTGTTTAAGTGGAAAAAAAATTAATTTGGATGAATTTTTTTTCCACATAAACAGTAAAATTCAAACAGGGCCTTGATTTAGAGTTCTCAACTTGAGCTAATTTGTTTTTTGCAATCTTGATGATGAGTTTGAAAAACAGTATTAGCCCAAATAAATTTTAATGTATTATTATTATTATTATTATTATTATTATTATTATTATTATTATTATTATTATTTCATTCTTTCTAATTTTGGTAAATAACCCTCCAAACTTGTGTGGATAAATGATAATTATCTACCAATCTATATTGAAATTATTTCATTTAAATTTTGCACTAGCTTTACATTATCTCAAAAATTATTGATTTTCAAACATAATATTTTCCAAATTATTACATTATTGATTTCCAAAAATAAAATTTCACTCCTAAGTTAAATTTGTGAGACTTATTTAACATTTTGATTATTTTCATATATTTTATTTTTAAAACTTCAATAGACTTTACAAAACAAATTGTACTTGTTAACGTGACAATTTCAACAGTGTTGCTAAATTGTAAATTGGTTGTCATACAATTCAAGTTATAATTATCTCATTACATATTTAATTGCATACATGGTTCTAATTAACGTTGAATTAAAAAAAAAAATACCATATTAAATTTGACCTATTGACATTGGTCGGTAATTTCAGAGATAAAAATTAGGCTTAAAAATTTGACCTATTAGTACCTATAAATCAATTTTAAAATCATATCATGTGTTAATAGTGACAGCTATATATATATTTTGCGCTGCTACTAAAATTTAAGAATAAAATAATTATATGCTGTGTCAGCATTTGAAACAGAATGTAGTAATAAATATATATTTGTGCTGTCAGCATTGACAATTCTTATCCCAATAATGCAGACAAATTATCATTAATTGTTCAAATCCTAATCTGCTTCCAAATGGGCAACTTGCAATTGCATTTGTTTTCTGCATTAAATTCCGTTAATATCTTTTCTGCATTCAATTCCGTTAATATCATCTACTGTAACTACAGTGAATTACCAAAAAAAATGCAGCGTATTTGACACATATACAGATATGTATACGTCTAAAAATATGGACAAATACGTGTCTGTATTGTGTAAGGACGTGTCCGTGTCTTTACAAATAATGTCTCTAGTTTTCAGAAATCAACATGTTTAAACATGATCATGCATTGACACGTCCAAAATACGGCACACCTTAACACGCAATTGATATCACAAGACATGACGATTAAAAAAAATAAAAATAAAAAAAAATCCAACGATGGTTTGTGAATAGGAATGCCAACAAGCAGATTTGTCACGAGTTGGGTTCAGTTTGAACTTGTCGATTATGAGTTGGTTTGTCCGAATCACGAGCAAGCTAATTTTAGAGATCTGAGTTAAAATCTCAATTTGAAATTGTGACAAGCTAGACTGAGTTGGCTCGTTGGGTCTAGTTGGACCTTGTTGTAAGAAGAAAATAAATTTTATAAAAAATTTGGACCGAGCTTAACTAAGCTAGATAGTATAAAATATACACAAATTCACAAAAAATCATAAATTGAAGCCTAGCTGAGTTAGCTTGCGAACTAACGAGTGAGCTAGGCTCCAACTTGAACTCATTAATTTTGAACTGAATTAGTGGCGATTTGGATCGTTAACAACTCAGTATAGTAATGAGTAAGTTATTAGCGAGTAAATCATATGCGAGTTACGATCAATCCATGAGTTCCAAGATATTTTGCCATCCCTAAATTATGAATTCAAAACCAGCCAATAACAGAGTGCCACATGGCACCATCACGACATGTCAAAACATATGTTAGCAAACCATATAGTGTCAATAAATATGTTGTATACTTGTGTTCATCTCTAATCTATATTATACAATACAACACAACACATATGCAAATTTTAAAATATAAATACAACACAACTTCAATACATGTACAGTACCTAATACATCATCTGTAATCGATACTATACAGTACAACACAACACGTCTCAAAATTTTGATATATTAACACAACACAACTTCAATACGCAATATCTAATACCTCATCTGTAATCGATATTGTACAATACAACACAACATGTCTCAAAATTTTAAAATATTAACACAACACGGCTTCAATACACAGTACCTAATGCCTCATATATATATATATATATATATATATATAGGACGTGGCTACGGTGCTATGAGTAGCTAAGAGACCTCCATGCTACGGCTCGGATTTCGAGTTTTCAAAATCCTAACGGTCAATCCGAACCGTTCATCTTGTTCTCCATATTAATATGTGCTTGGAGACCAAATTTTACATTTTTCTGAATTTTTTTACTATTTATTAAGCCACTTTAAAAACCGCTGATCCAATGGTAGTTTCTGGTTTTACTGTTGGGTTAAGCCACCGTTGGATCAGGGGTTTTCAAAGTGGCTTAATAAATAGTAAAAAAATTCAGAAAAATGTGAAATTTGGTCTCCAAGCACATATTAATATGGAGAACAAGATGAACGGTTCGGATCGACCATTAGGATTTTGAAAACTCGAAATCCGAGCCGTAGCATGGAGATCTCTTAGCTACCCATAGCACCGTAGCCACGTCATATATATATATATCTTCTTTCTTTTACCTGATACTTTCTTCATCACAATATGGCATTGTCCAAATTAAGTAAATATACGAAATACAAAAGGTATCATGTCATTTTCATGCACGACCAAAGGCTCATACAAGTGCGTAGTAAAGTTGAACCCTAACTCTCTCTACATGCATGATGTGACATTTTTATATATATATTCATGTATTGTCGTTTTAACCTTACTTTTCTTCATGCAGATACTAAGAAGTCTATACAGCTGTTTTAAGGAAAAAGTTTTGTATTTCATCATCAACCTTTTCTCTTTTTCCCTTTCACTTCTTTTAAAGAAAAAGGCGCTAGCTTCAATAAGAACTTTTGGTTTTTAGAGTTTACAAACCATAAGAAATCAAACATTAGGACAGCTACTGCTAGGAACATTTTTCAAATATATATGTTAGGATATTTTTACAAGAATAACCGAATTGCCACTCCAGCAAAGTATGCTAAATGTTATAAGTGCAGTGATCAGGGGCAGAGCCAAACTTTTAAGTAATGGATGTCAAATGTGAATAAGAGTCAATTATATTCATATATAATTTTTATGTTGCATATGGAGATCAATTTACAGTATGCACAATATTTTTCACTAAATTATATAGAAAATCATGAAGAAGTACAAAAAATTTGAAAATAAATGAGGGTCAATTGACCTCCATATGCATCATGTAACTCCGTCTCTAAGTGCAGTTAGAGATTGAAATATAATTTCTAGCAAGGACCGAATCGAAAAATTTAGATTGAAGGGCTGGGTGTAAAATTTATAATAGCAAATGAAATTTAGAATATATAATTTTGAGAAAGGACGGAATCAGTGAATTTGGAAGGGCTGAAATGTAAAATTTATAATATGTGGTACTTAATATTAGAACTTAAGTCTCTACAACTTTAAAATGAAATTTTAACCGTTGAGGTACAGGTACACGTTTAACATTTAAAGAGAAATTGAAGTATATGTACATTTTAAGAAAATATAAAATGTTAAGAATAAAAATTTTAATCTGTATTTATTATGATGGCTTAGTTACTTCTGGACTCCCTATAAATCCTCCCCTGATTTCAAAAAAAAAAAAAAAAATTTATTTCACCAAATGGATCAGTAGTAAGATTTTTGTAGTTCTTGTCAAAAAAAAGATTTTTGTAGCAATATAATTTTATATTTAAAATGGAGTGAATCCATGGGACTATGCATATTGCATAGTGATATGTACTACTGATCAATATTTTTATTTTAAAATCTAAAGAATTGGACTGTTCAACGTGATCTTCATATAATAATATATTTATAGATTATAGATTAAAATTTTATATTTTAAGAATTTTTTTTCTCAAGATAAGTAGAAAATCACTTGATCTAGATATTCTAGACCATTCAAAAGAGTAGTTTTTTACCAGCATAAAAAATAGTTAAAAATGAAAAAATGAAAAATTTATATAAAAGTATATTTTTATATAGAACCCACATTAAACAAATCAGAAGAACTATTTTAATTTTGAAAACGAATATATTAATATGTAAGTGGTACGAACCAATCCACGTTATGCATAGTACAATAATCAGGAGCAGAGACAAACTTTCAAGCTATGGAAGTCAAATACTACAATGGATGTCAATCATAAAAAAATTCATAATGTGAATAGGGATCAAATATACAATATTAATAATATTTACTCTAAATTATAAAGAAAATTATATATAAACAATAAAATTTTGAAAATAAATAAGAATCAATTGACTCATTCAATCGTACTAAATGCGCCTTTAATAATAACCTCACTCATTTAAAATGAGAATCATTTACAGCCACTTGTTTTGACGTTCTGCCTTTAATGATTTTTTTGTCTAAATATCCTTTTCAAAATAAATACATATTTTTGTCTTAAATTGTGTCCTAAATAAGTTAATTGTTTTCATTTACAGGCGGCTTGACTTGTACTACAACTTATCCAGTGAATAAAGAAAAAGTATTGAGAATAAAAGAGTCAATTCTGAATATCAAGAGGACGGTTTAAATGTATCATGATTTTGTATTTCAATATGCTTCACATTTTTTGTTTATATTTTTAAAGTTCGAACAGTCAATCTAAATTGTTCAATATAATCTTTATAATAAAAAATAAGTGATATTGTACTTATTTAAAAAATTCTAAAAAATATAAAATTTAGTCTCCAAGAATATTTTACTATGAAATCATGTTGAGCGGTTCGAATCGACTATCCGAACTTAAAAAAGAGATAAATAATGTGGAGCATATTGGAGCACAAAATCATGATGCATTTGAACCCTCTTTGAATATCAATATTTAAATTATTTAAATACAGACTTACAAACAAATTCTATACTAATTACCAGTGTTGTAAATAAAGGTATGCAGTTGTTGGACAGACAAGATACCGTCAAACAATTAATCGGGAATAATCAGTCATATTCGGAAATAATCGTCCTATTAGTTAGAAAAATCCATGACAGTTTGGTCACCGCCAATGACTAATCAGCTTAAACGGACGTTTTTTATAACTCTGCTAATTAGTATTGGTTTTTGTAAATCATCCGCCATAAAAAAAATAATAAGCGTCTCTTGTAAAAATAATAATAATTAGTGTCAATCTTCTCTCTCAAAAAAAAAAAAAAAAAATTAGTGTCAATCAAACTGTTGTAACATATGAATCATCATTAAATGCGGCTAAATGAAATGTGCCAAATTAAGCAATATCAAAAATTTATCTGACACTAATATATTATAACAATTGCATTCACATAAAATTTCGTTTGGAGGAACTTGCTTTGAGATAAGTTATGGATGACCAGGCGCAAAGCCAGTGGATATGTTAAAATGTACAATTATGTCAATTATACAATTTTCAATTATGCAATTGTCAATTATGTCAATTATGTCATTTAATTTTTTTGTCTTCCTCTGTTCAATTTCTATCTCCTCCCTGTGAATGATATATAACACCAAAACCTCAATATTTTTTAATATACATTGCATCGAGCAAACTAATAATTTTATACATTACATCTTAGATCGTGTGTGTATAAGGAGGATCACACTTACAATCATTTTTGGTGATACCAGATTACTTCTTATATATTCAAAGTTCAAACAATCAATTCAAACCATTTAACATGATGGATATGTTAAAATGTACTTGCATATCAAATTTTACATTTTTTTTAATTTTTTTACTTTTTATTAAGATGAGTATAGAATTTCAATGGTCTGAAAACAACGATTTTGTAAAGTACTTAATAAATAGTAAAAAAATTCAAAAAAAATTATAAAATTTGATCTGTAAGCACATTTTTAATATATCCATTATGTTGAATGGTTTAAATCGACTGTTTGGAATTTGAAAACTATAAAAATGAAGAGTGTAATTCGGTGTCACCAAAAAAAAAATGTAATTGAATCCCTCCTCTATACACACATGATAGATATATCAATAATATTTCTATTGGCATCTAGAAGAACTAAAACAGTACATTTATTGCCAGAAAGCAAATCTACTGCGTTCCTAAAGGATCGCAAAGGATCGCAGGATTCTGCGATTCCAATTCCAACTATTCATTTATTAGAATGTAGGAATCTCAAAAGGAGATAGTTATTGTGCACAAATTTCAAAATATATAAACGGTTGAGATTAAAATCGCAGGGAACCTACGATTCCTTGTAATAGCAGATTTATTTCCATTGCCATTAGGATGATCGGATTGGTGCATAGTACATTGTGAGGTGACCATTGAATTAAAATGGTACAATGAAGTAAGATCAATTTTCCATAACAAATCCAAATTTTAATTTGCACCATTTGATTTGGACAAGGGGGCTTATGATAATTATGACAGCAAAAGCATCAATTTTATGATAGTCACTGTGAACTAAATGACAAATTTTGCTATTTTGAAAATTCATGGCTAATTATTTTAAGTCAAAGGATTAATTTGTGACAAATAAATTTTTGGGAATTATTTTTTCTTTTCCTCTTTATGTTTAAGAGCCAATTTATTTTAAGCTAGGAAATCAAATTTGAGGAAAATTAATATTTAAGAAGCAATTAGTTATCTTGTCAAAAACAAATTAACAGCAAATGTTACATGGTTGATTCAACTAGTATCTCTCATCATGCCGAAATTTCTTTTCCCAATTTATATTTAAATAAAATAATTCAGTGTAAACAATACCTAGTTTAAAGCAAAACTTTTATATATAGATTTTTTTTGGGTAAATATTACCGCAAGTGATTGACCTTCGTCCTTTCTCGAATTGGTCATTTAAGTTGGATTTATCTCTCTATGACTACAGAATTTTTAATTTGTCCAAACTAAATTACTTTATAATTTTTTCATTAGTATTTTGAATGAAATGAGCGTATTTTCTTTAAAAAATTATGAAATAAGTATATTCAGCTATTATTTTGAATATAATGAACATATTATGTAATAATGCATTATTTTGTAATATTCTAGCATGTCTGTAAGTTATTCTTGACGGAAACTAGAATAACTTTGTCCTAAACTAAATGTAAAATAAATAGTAGAGTTTAGAGACACTTGACACGAAAGTTCAGCACTAATGCTTACGTCTCCGAGGCCCGCAACCTTCTAGATGGCGTGCCTTTCTTTACCCAATAAGAAAGGATTACAATGTGCAACTGGTGAGTCCTTACAAACTTATGGGAAGTCACACGACCCTAACAGGAGCACTAAAGGCTCAAAGGAAACAATCTGATTTGCGAGGACTCAAGAATTGCAAGGTGAGCGCGAGGCTCAAGATAACAAAGGTTACAAGATGTTTATAGTAAATAAAGATCTCTCACAAATCACTCGGGTTGCTGAAATTGATTGAGTATGGTGGAGGAGATCTTCGGTTGTTAAATGAGTATTGAAATTTAAGGTCTAGCAACCATGGTGACTCTCTTGTGAATAGAGGAGATGAAGTTTGGCACCTGGAGCACACACTAGAAACCTAGCTTTGGCTTCTATATAAAGGGAGAGAAGCAAATCTAGGTTTATTCTTGTTTTCATATCTGAAGTTTGGCGGCTGGAGCACACACTAGAAACCTAGCTCTAGCTTCTATATAAAGGGAGAGAAGCAAATCTAGATTTATTCTTGTTTCTATATCTGACATCTGTCTTCCATGGCTTATACCGATCCATCCATTCATATTCTGAACAAGGTTAAAACATAAAGTTGTATATCTCAGTCTCATGAGAATTTCAAGCTTTGATTCACTCAAAACGGAGTTCTTATGACCAAACAATGGCCAAAATACGAAAGTTGCGCAGCCTGAAAAACCATAACGGTCCGACTCTGACTTGCTTAGCATTTGTTGACGCTAAAAGGTATTTTATGCATCATAGAACTTGTACAGGATTTATTTATTTTGTTATAACTCTTTCTGAACCATTATAACGATCCTTAGCGTTCTGGAACTTAAGCATTCTTCAAACAGGCATATCTTGATGCTCGAGTGTTCGATTTCGGCATATGACCACTTTTCAGAAAGCTTGTAAAGAGTAGATGTTGATTATGAAGTCTTGGCCTTCATTAGAATATTTTTATATCTTATGAGCCTGCGCACATCTCAACTCAAAGAAACTTTTAAATGCAATTTATGTATGTTTTGCAAATTTAGTGAAACATATAAGTCGAGGGCTCCCAAAAGCCAACAGAAATATTGGTTCATAATATAGTTACAAGATTCGTGAATTATACCTGAAGAATTCATTTTTTGGGTGATGCCAAACCGAACGCCGAATTATTCGATTGACTGAATTTTGACCGAAATAAACCTGAATAATTTGCCAATCTTATGAATTATTTGCGAATTTTTCCCGAAATTTCCCAGAACATTTTTTAAAAAAAAATTTGCTCTCTTGGAGGACTGAGATTTGTGGAAAATAATTCCGAATTATTTCCTAATTATATCCGAATTATTACCGAATCACGAACTTTTAACCTAGACGAACTGAACCCGAATAATTCATTTGTCTCTATGGTTCAAAACAGAATAAATATTATTTTTTTTGCACAGTTGAGGGAATAATGACCGAAATTTTTATTAATATACAAAAAATAAAGAATTTAAAAAACTATCAAGTTTTTCGAGTTATTTCAAAATCTACTCAAGCCAAAAAAAAATTTGCATTTTTTTTTCAAAACCCTTTTCGCAAATAATTTTTGCAGTTTTTCCTTTTTTAACATAAAATTTATAATTTATTTATTTTTTATATTAAAATATTAGAAATATTTAAAATGTTTCTTTGAAAATAGATAGAATATTAAATTTGATTTATTAGAAATACTGCGACAATAACCCGGATCAACATTTTTTCGGCCGAATTTTTCAAGGCAATAAAAAAATTAATATATTTCTCTGTGTTATTAAAAAAAAATGCTTAGATTCTAAGTTATTGATCGCAGTTTAAATGTCACTTTTAGGTAATACACAGAATATTGTAATCCTTCTAGTACATTTAATTTCTAAAAAGTTGCATCTATTTTGATAAAAAAAATTTAATAACAATCATTAAATAACATGAAGTTTTTATTTATTTTTTCAAAAATAGATACAACTTTTTTAAAATTAAATATACTAGAAGGATCACAATATTTTCTGTATTTACATAGAAGTGACTTTTGAATCAAGATCAATAACTCAGAATCCAAGCATTTTTTTTCTAATAACACACAAAGAAATATATTATTTTTTCTTACAGCAGTGAAAAATCTAGCTTGAAAAATATTGATCCAAATTATTTGTCGTAGTCTTTCTAATAAATCAAATTATATAATATTCCATCTATTTTCAAAGAAATATACTAAATATTTCAATATAAAATAATTAAATTAAAAAATTTCTGTTAAAAAAAAAAAGACAACCGCAAGAATTATTTGCGGAAAGTAGACTTGAAATTGCAAAAAAAATAATTGCAATTTGGGTAAATTTCGGAATAACTCGATAATTTGGATAGTTTTTTGAAATTCTTTATTATTTTTAGATATTAATAAAAATTTTGGGGGTTAATGACGAAGAATGATAGATACAAATCCGTACTGAACAGGACAAATATTTTTTTTGGCAAAATTGAGAGGATAATGCCGAAGAGATGATAGATATAAATCCGTACTAAATGCTGCTACGCTCAATAATTAGGTACACTCCAATAGTAATAATTGATAACTCACATCTAACATGGTACAGTGTGGGTCTGCCAATCTTTTGTTTTTCTAGTAATGATGATGATGCATGTGATCATGCTCCCCAAATCAATTGTCACAGATTCACTGTACAACCATTTTCCCCAATATTTAATTTAATTACTTATTTAAACCATTTTCAGAATTTCATTTTTTTTTCATTCATTTGTACATGAACTCACAAAAAAAAGGAAAAGAAAAAAATTGCACCAAAAAAGCTTGGTGAGTGTGTATTTTGGTTGAAAAATTATGTTGTCAGAGTGTTTTGTAAGTTTATTAAGTATTTTTGTGAATTCAACTTTCAAATTTATCTGATTGATTTTAAATGACGAATTTGAACTGTTGAAACTCGTCTGTCTCACGAGTGATATGTCTACGTACAAATTTATTAAATTTTCAAATTAATTTTGTATAGAATAAAGTGGTAATTAAAAAGCGTTCAAAAAATAATTTCATTAAAATTAAATTATAAAACCTTTTAATTTTGACAATTTGACTTCATACTAAATTAATACGACAGTTTAAATTTTTTATATGGAGATGCATCACTCGTAGAGTAGATGAGTTTTAACAGTTCAATTTGTCATTGAAAGTCAATCCAATAAATTTTAAAATTGAGATCACAAAAAGTTGGTGAACTTAGAAAAACCTTGGTTCTACTCTAATCCTTGACACATAATCCATTAATCAAGTAAATACATAAAAAATTGGCAGAATTGAATATGCATCACACTGTCATACTTTTTTATTTTATTTTGCTCATGCGTATTGTCATATTTCACCATGAACAATATGGAATTATGAGCTGTAATGGTGGATAGAAAGCAATTCATATCTAGATAATAAATATTAACAACTCTATTTTGACTTCACACAATACAAGAAGTATATACCTTTTCCATTTTTTACTCTAATTTTGTGCATTGCATGAAGCCAAAAAATATCTGTTAATATATTTACTCTTTCAATTCTTTTACTTTTATTTTTGCTGCAAAAAAAGTACAAAGTTTGACTTTAAGCAGGAGTTATATGTTTTTTTTTTTCTTTAATAGATGTCAATATCTTTACCTTTTTTTTTTGGTAAAAAGAAGTACCAAGTTTGATTTAAAAGGTAATATGGGTGGAGAATCCAAAAGGATCCTTGTGCTGGATCCAATCTTTAGCACTGCCACTGAAGTGAAACATGCATTGTCCCTTGGATTGCTTTGGTCAATGCAAGCTCTGTGCAAATCTGATCTTACCAGTTACCAGTCCCTTTAATTCATTGGCGTGTCCACCTAAAACACCCACACAACACAACATCACAAATGCCCCTACACATTTTTAAATATCACCAGTAAATGTTACATATTCAACTTTTTTCTTTCTCGAGTTGTTTTATTTGCATCTGAACCCAAAATTTTATTTATACCATATTAAAAAAAATAAACCAAAAACCCATAATTTGTGGAGGTTTCCAAAACACTCAGGTCGCAGAATGGTTTGGCAACTCCAGGACTGTGAATTAAATATATTTTAAGTGACGATACTTATTAAATATATTTAAGGTTTTGAAAGGCCTTCAAACTAATCTGCACTCCTTAAAAATGGAGCCGCCAAATTATTCTGCAGTCTGAGTATTTTTGAAAATTCTCAGAATTTAAGGTGTGTTTTTTTTTTTTTTTTTTTTAATTTTTGCATCTGTACTGAATACTGATTCTGTAGTGCTGATAAATTCATCAATGTTCTTATGATTGCTGTGTTGTCACATTCAGTTGGCATCATGTCTTTGTTTCAAAGTAGGCCATAAGCCCTTGATTCATTTTTACTTTTTAAATAGTATGAAACACATGAAAAATATATTTGGCAACAGTATCGATTTAAAACGTTTTCAAAATAAAATATCATAGAGCGACCGACATTTTTATTTTTATCCTTTTTTCTAATATATTTTAATAAAAATAATCAAGATTTTGAAAAAAAAATTAAAAATACAGAAAGGCGTAGAAAAATCCTGCGACTTGATATTTTTTTTCCTTTTTTTTAAATTTTTTTATTATTATATTTTTTTTTGTTGGGACTCGGATTTAAGGCCCCAAGTCGCAAGAAATTCCTTCGACTTGGGATTTAATTTTTTTTGCACTATATCTCTTTGAATTTTGAAAAAAAAATTATGGTTTTTTTTTAATTATATCTCTTTGAATTTAAAAAGAAAATTATCGTATAAATGACTTATATTGAATAATCATAGATAATTTTAATGATCTTTGAATAATAAATGAAACCATAATCTATTCAAAAAAATAAGTAAACACACATAATAAATAGTAAATCTATTTTAAAATAATTATATGGATAATTCTTGAACAATCTCTTATGTTTTTGACTAAACAAAATACCGATCGTTGTATTTCTACCGTTGATAAAAAACTTGCACTAAATTTTTGAGGCACTAAATGACTTTTTTTTATGCAATTCTAATGCTTCAAATGCCCGGGGGTTTCCTCCTCTCTTTCCGAATTGTGGTCATATGCACAAATCCGACTTTCCTAATCAAAGTTATGGATGTTTAAAGTTAAAAAAAAAAAATACTTTCATGCAAAAACACCAATAACTCACTGATACTTTATGCCCGGCTTAAGACAGCATAAGTGCGCATTAATGTTTCATTGTGAAAACATCGATGACGTATCCATGCTTTCTAAACGGTCATAACTTTATTATTGCAAAAACGTCGAGGACGTATTAAATTTTTTCAAAAGCCTAAAAAATTATTAAGAATTATCCATATAATTATTTTAAAATGCATTTGTTATTTATTGTATATGTTTGCTTATTTTTTTATTGGATTATGGTTTTATTTATTACTCAAATATCATTAAAATTATATATAATTGTTCAATATATGTCCTTTACATGATTATTATTATTTTTTTCAAAATTCAAAAAAAGGGTTTTATAGTGCAAAAAAAAAAAAAAATCCCAAGTCACAGAAATTTCCTGTGACTTGGGCCTTAATTTTGAGTCCCAGTAAAAAAAAAAATTTCCAAGTCGCATGATTTCCTTGCGACTTGGATATTTTAAAAAAAATTAAAAATCTTGATTATTTTTATTAAAATATATTAAAAAAAGAAAAAAATAAAAATGTCGGATACACCGATCTTTATTGAAATTTTTATTTATTCCATATTCCAAAAAACAATTAAAAATATACATTTTCTAAAAAATTTCAAAGATATCCATATTGCCAATTCAATATGTAGCCCCATTCTTAGAGGTCTGCATACTGAATTGGAGGTCCCTAAAAACTCAAAAATCCACTGTAATATACTGATAATTAGGTTTTTTGGGAATCTTTAATTCAATATTTTTAAAATTTTTCAATTTCCGCATATTGAATTGGTAGTCCGATATTTTAGAATTTTCCAATTTCACACGAGTTTTGGGTCTTTCTTTTTTTTAAATGATATGAATAAAAGTTTCGGCGATCTTTGTATTCGTTGTTATACTCAAACTGAATTTTAAGATAATGTATTTTGGGTTCGAACCGTCTAATTTATAATTAATATATATTGAATAATTTATCGATCCGGATAACACGAGCCGATCGATGTGACGCATTCGTTCTTGATCCAATGGTACAGATGGCAAATTAAGGGTGACAAAACAAAAAAGTATATAACTAATACGCTGCGTGAAACAAAAATGGGGATTCAGTATTTTTTTTTTTCAAAATAAATTCATCCAATGCGGATCAAGAATAAAAAAAATATGAAAATTCTTATGAGCATTATTAAAAAAAAAAAATCAACGCTAAATGATACGAACCGGACAAATTGTTCATTGTATTGTATTGTAAAATTGTGGGGAGTGGGGACGAAGGATCAATTGATTGCGTCATGTAGCATTTATTGCTATTTAAAAGGACAAACTCATGGCATCTGGTGCTTCTACTGGGCTCCAGTTTGCACCAAATGTTAGCGAATCACATAGACACGACAAGGTTTCATTTGGACCGTGTAGATTCTTCATTTTATTTTATTTTCCTAATTTCTTAGGAATAATTGTAATTAATAATTACCTGCAATTATTCGGAATAGTTTTTTTTCTCTATGAATTTTTGATAAAAAAAGTTTATGTATTTGACTGAAGCTCTTAAGTTACACATTTCTAAAAATAAAGAAACCTCAAAATTACTAATTCGCCATCAAAATATTGCACAAATTGAAAAACCATCCCAACATATATCAAAAAGACAAAAAAAATCTGTTTATTTTTATTTTTATTTTATATAATTTCTAAACGTAAGTACAAAATCATTTGCTCCGAATAATCTAGACCCTCCATAAAAAAAATCACTATTTTTGAAGGCTATAAAATATTCAGATTAAATGATTTTCTATCTATATAAACTAATAATAAAAAATAAAAATTGTGAAAATTGATCTAGAAGTACAATTTCACACAAAGATCATGTTGAACGGTTCAAATCGGTTGTTTGAACTTTAAAATGAAGATTTTAATCCTTTGTCGCTCGTATTTTTTACTTTTGAAAGAAATAATATATATCCTTGTATTTCATCATAATTTCCAAACATTGTAAATGCTGATAAATCCACAGGGGTGAAAACAAAGCAGATATGGAATAGATAGTGGTAAAACTATATTCATATCTCTTTTTCATTTTTTTGAATACAGATACGGAACAAATATCAGACAGATACAAATACAGGTCTAGATCAAATCAGATATTTATTAAAATATTATAAAAATTATTAAAAAATATTAAAATTTGTAATATTTATCTAATTTTATAATAGTGAATAACGTAAATTTTTCATAATATACATTAAAATATATAATATATATCTACTATTCGGGTACATATAATTGAAACATAAAATCATATCAGCATCCTTATCTACACAAATATTAGGATATCCACGTCTAAATTTTTGAATACATATCGAATACAGATCAGATATTATCCATATCATTTTTACCCCTATAAATCCACCACGGGGAACTGCCAACCTTAAAAAAAAAAAAAAAAAATCCACCATAGAGTTTCTCAGAAATCACAATATCCTTCAACTTTTGTAATTTGAGGTACATATTATCTATACCGTTTTCACCCCTAAAAATCGGGTCCGGATCCCCCAAAGTAACACAACTTTTGAATTTTGAATCAAGACCGTCTAATTTGAATTCATCACTTGAGATCACTTCAGAATTCAAATTCATTACTTGAGATATGTACGCTCCACTTCAGACGATCCAGATCCAAAACCCAAAAGTTGAATTACTTCACTGAATCTTCAACTCCTATAAATTCACCGTGCAAATTGTGTGAAGGCTCATGTAACGAAACGAATCCGTTAGCTGCGAAAAAAATGTGGCGCAACGCCAACGGTGAAAAGCAAGCAAGAAAAGGCAAGACGCTAAAAAGTCCGGTTGTACATGTCTATACGCAATTTTTTTTTTTTTATGAAACAAAATACATAAATTTAGATCCGTCACATTATCTGAAATTTGTTTTCCATAATTGTTATCACACAAAATTTTTTATTATTATTAATTTTTATTTTTTTATTATTTATTTTTGCAATTTTTACTTGAGTCAAGAATTGGTGATAGTTTCATTTATAGTTTCAGGAATGTTTGATGATTTTATAAACAATTTTTCTAAAAGAAATTGTTTTTAAAATGTCATGTTGATAAAAATATTAATTTTTCTTCGGTCATTCATCTAAAAAACTAACTGCATAAGTGCAGTGCTTTGAATTAACATTAAAATAATTGTAATTATTTTTATTTTAATTTCAGTTTAATGTCATAAATACAGATGTGTGCAAATTTTATGATATTATATACATTTCACAACCCATTTTTTATTATAAAATCTGAATAAAAAAAATCAGCAAACATTTTCTTTCTTTTTTGTTAGAATGAGTTTTTTTGGTTGTTTCCCAACTTAGTATTATCATTATCTCAAAGGATAAAAGTATTTTTTACTGTCGATATCATCGTAGATAGGGGTGAGCAATGAGCGAGCATGAGCGAGTTAGGGTATGCTCATGCTCGCTCGTTTAATAAATGAGCGAGTTGTTAAATGAGCGAGTTCAAGCGAGCGGATAAATGAGCGAGTCGGAAATGAGCGAGTTTTAAATGAGCGAGTTATGAACGGCTCACGAGTTATGAGTACTAAAATTTAATAAATTGTCATAATTCAATTAAATAAAATAATAACAAAAAAATCAACGGTATTACAAAAATATAATAATAACAACATAAACTAACAATAGCATCAACAAAAACTAAAGCAGCACTAATAAAAATCTAACATAAATCCAAAAACATAAACTAACAACAACACACTGTTTTGAGGCGTCTGTTTAAAAAAATAAATAAATGTATAACCTATGAATATTTGGGATTGAATGTGGCGGTGGGATTAGATGTGACAAATTTTAAATGAGCGAGTTATGAGCGAGTTGGGGCATGCTCATGCTCGCTCATTTAATAAATGAGCGAGTTGTTAATGAGCGAGTTTAAGTGAGCGGATAAATGAGCGAATTCAAGTGAGCATTTAGTGAGCGAGTTGTCGTAGATATTTCTGTTGATAACAGTAATATTTTTGAACATATTAATTTTTATCGGTATATTCTCGACAAATAGTGGTAAACTCTTGTCATATTAATTTAATTATATATGGATATGGATATGGATATGGAAGAAATTAAGAAATGTGATAATTGTAGGTTAAGATGCTAGTAGAGAACACATGTATGTGCCTACCTTAGTCAATCCTTATCATGATCCCAAATCCAAATGAATATTCAAATTTGAGGTTGTAGTCAAATAGCCATCATGATCCCACAATTAAAATTAATATAAATCATCTTAGGTCAAGGGTCACCATCTCTCAAAGTGTAAAGTTGGTCCCACAAATACAATAATTCAACTAATCACCTACATTTGCATAAACATCCTCTTCAATTGTTTTCTTGATTTAGTTTTTGAATTGGAAAATCAATCAAAGGGGCCATTTGCATAAAACATCTTCTTCAATTGTTTTCTTGATTTAGTTTTTGGCAAATCAAAGGGCCCACACAAGAAATTGATCTGTCTCTTGTTTTAACATATGGACCATTTTGTGAGAGGTTTAGCTTTTCAAAATCATGTGTTATTTTTCTGCATTAATTGTACATGTCAACTCGACTGCGACGGTATTTTTGTAACAATTGATTGAGAAAATTGTTGGAAAAATTGTTCTTCAAGTAATGTCTTTTGTGTCAGAGATAGTAGTTAGAGAGTCCGCATCGTATGCATTAACTCAAAAAAACATCTTTTGAGTTAATAGATATAGCTTCATTGGAAATTCAATGTGAATATTTTAAAAAAATTTTTTGCTGGAAATATCAAATTTTGAATGAAAAGCAAAATTCATAATAGTGGTGGGGTGCCAATGCATTATTTTAGATCAAGGACAGTATGTTCATAAATTTTGAAACTTTCCATTTATTTATTTATTTTCTAATTGTATTATTTATGGGCTAAGATGTTTTTTAAAGTAAAGAGTATGCGATTCACATTCATATCTCAAATTTTAAAGTTCAAACAGTATGTCCGAACCGCTTAATATAATTGCATACCATTTGAAAATCTTTTCACACGGATTTAACACAAATTATATATGTAGATAATATTCAGATCTATAAATTCCATGCTATCTAAAAATAATGATTTTTTTTATATATCTAAAAATTCATCAAGTACATTTTCATATAATTTTTTTTAGTAATTCAAATTTACTATTTGAACTTTAAAAGTTGAAATATAGATGTAAAATAAATATGCTCTGCACTTAATAAAATTTACTATTTGTAACCTTGGTTTTTTATAGAATGATATCGTATGATTATTATTTTTTTAATATTGAACATTTAATTTATAACAAAAAAATGGATCGAGATGTTGACAAAAAGTCTATTTCGAGATGACATCAACAAATCAATGTAAATATCTAATACATTTAATTTTACATCGTACGGTCGAAATTATAAAATTTAACAACAGAAATATTATGTGTATATACAAACTCAACAAGTCAGAGACATGACAGCCTGTTAATTTTAAGTAAGATAAAAAAAATAGAAAAAAAATCAAATAAAAAATAGGGATTTGATTTCTTCTCGATAAAACAAATGATTCGATAATAATTGCAGAGTGGAATTAGAAATTGAGTTTGTGTACAGTGTGATTTAATTTTATAAGGACAAAATTTAATGCATAAAAAATTATCAAATCTATTAAATTTAATTTATCAATTTTCATAGGGGATTTATCATTTTTTATTTTAAAATTAAAAATTAATTTATCAGAAACAATTTCATTGATTCAATCACATTGGGAGAGTCCAATAAGACCGAAGTGATTTCCACAAATTACCGCACCAACGGCCACACAATGTATCAGTGTGGTGCCAGCATGCTTCTGAGTGCGTATCCTCTGAGATATCTCAACTTTTGCGTGACCGACCTGTCCGGTGCCTATTCGGAAGTGATGTAGGGTCAGTATTATGTGTGCTTTGAGATTCGTGCAGAATGTATTTAAACAGTTGAGATTTTCCATAAAGTCACGCAAAGTTTGAGATATCTCGGAGGATACGAATTCCATGCTTCTAATCAACGAGATTGAACGATTGATTCGGTCCCATTGGCCCCTCTCCAATTTATTCCGGATGGAAGATAGAAAAGAAAAGAGAGAAGAGGACTTGCAAATTTCACGATCCAATTTCAATTCTTTTCAAAACTTTTTAGCAAAAACATGCTCCGACCATTAGTCTCTTCCTAATAGAACTGAATCATTAACATTGTTCCATCTATTTATCATGAAAAATAATGATTTTATTTTTGAGAAAATTAAAATTTTAATTTCTAAATAATAAAAAATTTAGCTCATTTTCTCTCCACTAAGATCCACACATGTAAATGTGTGAAAAGGGATTCAAATCTGCTCCTTTTCTTAAGAAAAGGAGCACCCTCCTATTCTTCAATCTGAACCGTTCAAAATCAATCGAACGGTTTCCATTACATCTAATTCATTTTAATAGATTATATTGATATAAATGAAAAAAAAGTAATTGGAGCCGTTTGATTGACTTTAAACGGTTCGGGTTGAAGAATAGAAAGGTGCTCCTTTTCTTAAGAAAAGGAGCAGATTTGCATCCCTGTGAAAAGAACATAAAACTAACTCAGCCACTTAGACACTATAAAGAATTTGCAGAATCACTTAGATACTGTAAATAATTTGTAGAAAGTTTTGAAAGCACTATTTTTACTCAAAATCATGTTGGAATGTCACGAAATTACACAGAATGAGATTTGACAGGAATGGGAATTCACTTTTGAAAAAGTGGGAACTCACGGATACGGATATGCACGGTGTTGATTATAAAATACGGTAAAATGAGTGTTCGTCTGTATCGTAGAATTTAGTTGTGAGAAATCTTAATTTATTTTAAAATATGTATATCTATTTAATTTTTTTAGTTTAGTTTAGTCATAAATGATTTTATTATCTAATCATTGATTTTACATCATCTAACGTTCTATATTGATTTTAAGTTTTTAACTAATTAAGTTAAAGTTGGCTTAATATAAAATTCTAATATTTGAAATAAAATTCTAATGAAAAAATACTATTGTCTCACCACAATGGATCAGATTTGGTTAGGGCTTGCTCGGATGTCACTGGATTACACGAGATGGGATTTGACGGGAGTGAGAACTCATCGATATGGGCATGCATAAGAATTTTTGTAGGAATTTGCTGAAATAAGTGTTCGGTTGTACTATGGGATTAATTGTGAAAATTATATTTTTTTTTCTAAAATATTTAATTTAATACAATTTTTTTATTAATAAAATTATCAATAATGCAATTAAATAAATAGATTAAATAATAACATAACATTACTTATTAATATTTTTTATAATTAAATGAGAAGTATTTAATAAGATGGAATAAAAAAACAAATTCATTCCGTTTGAATAAAAAATTTCCTACGATTTTAGACATCGTGGGAATAAATTGGGAAAATACGATGGAAAAAAAAGAAAGCAAATTGGGGCTGCCGAATTGGGTCAGGGAAATAAATCATACTTAGCTGAAATTCCATCTATTTTTAGACTGCCGAACAGGACCTTAGAGTATTGATTTTAACAATATATTAAAAAAAAAAATGTTGTCCGGAATCATATTTAGTTAGTTCCACAATTGATGAATAAAGCAAAACTAGAATAGTCACATATGCATCCAAAATTTACTGTCGCTGTAGATAGAAAACTGAAGAGAGAGAGAGAGAGAGAGATTGTGCACAGAGTTGGGAAATTTTATGGGAAATAAAACAAAAAATGATGGGAAATTTTTTGAGGCAATTTTGAGGTAATATAATGGGTTTTGGAATTTAATTTCCAAGTAGGCTCAATTCCCATGAATTAATTCCAACGGTGCCTAAAAGTTGTGAGAGAACTCAATATTGTTTCCTATTAAACGAGGCATTGATGTCCAAATAGGATTCAAACACTTAAATCACCATGCTTATATATATATATATATATATCTATATATTTCAAATAACCCTCCACTTACAAAAGGAGACCTAAATGAATAAATAAGTCTCCATCTCCTCCCCACTTTCTCTAAATTAATAAAAAAAATTAACAAATATTAATCCCCACACAACTTTAAAAGGCCTTCTCAAAAGACCCATCCCAACCTCTCTCTCTCTCTCTCTCTCACTTGCTTTTGTTCCTCATTCTCTCCAAAACAAATTAAAGCTTGCTCCAATGGCGGAAGCAAGTAATGAAGCTCTCAATTGTAAGGTACAAATAACTAACTAGTCATGCAAATTGTTTTGTTTTTTTGTACCAAGATATAATCTTTTTTTTATTGGTTCTTCTCTGGTTATTAATTATTTCTTTTGCTTTTAGACTTTGTATCTGAAGGTCTCTATACACTGCGAAGGATGCAAGAAAAAAGTGAGAAGAGTTCTCCAAAAAACAGAAGGTACAAAGAACAAAATGCTCCCACATCCCTATTTAGTTACAAAAATACAAAATAATATACCAGTATGAAACAGTGTGCCACCTTTTTCCTTGCTAAATCAAGGCAAAAACCCATTTTTTTGGATACCAATCAACCCATTTCAATCCCTTTTTCTCTTTAGAAGAATGAAGAAGAAATTGTGCTGTTTTTCTTTTGGGAATAAAAGTACTGCCTTCCAATAAATAATGAAGAAAATTCATCATGAGCTGTAGTTTCTTAAAGAATAAAAAGAAAAAAGAAAGAAAAAGATACTCCATGTTTGTAACACAATTCATTTATATAAATAGCTAATTGTTTGTTATATAAATGTTTAATCAGGGGTTTACAAGGTTGATATAGATTCATTTCAACACAAGGTAACAGTACAATGCAACGTTGATCATCAAACGTTGATTAGAAAATTGCTCAAATCCGGAAAACAAGCCTCGATCTGGCCAGAAGTGAACAAACCTAGTGGCAACCCGTTGTCAAATGATACCAAAAACCAAAACAAAGAATCCAATAGCAAACCCAAAAATAAGGAACCTAAAGAGAGTTCTGAGAACCCGAATTCGAAAGAGAAACAACCCGAACCCGCTAAAGGGGATGAAAAAGAGAAGGAGAAAGAGAAACCTAAAAATGAAGATGAAACAAAATCCAAACCCCAAGAGAAGGAGAAGGAAAAAGAGAAAGATATAGTAAAAGAGAAACCGAAAGAAAAAGAAAAGGAGAAGGAGAAGGTGAAAGAACAGTCGGAACAGGAAGTAAAACCGAATAGTGATGGCGGAGAGAAAAAGAAAGACAAGAAAGAAGAGAAAGAGAAGAAAAATGAGAGCAGTGGCAAAGAAGGGGGACAACATGTGGAGAAGGGAATCGGCTCTGGGCCCTTGCAACCGAAGCAGGAATTCACATACCAACCGTATCCGCAACCGTATTCGTACCCGTATGCGGCGCCACAACCAATCATGAGTTACCATGCTGCGCAACCGAGCTCAAGCCAAGCTTACTACCAACAACCACCGATGCCTGGTACGCAAGGTTACATGTACCCGTATCCAGATACAAATCCTTACCAGTACCAGCATCAGTACCAGTCACCGTACCAGTACCCGTATGGAGCTCCATCTGAGTTCAGTTACGGTGCAACTGAGTCGTCTACGCGGGGGGAGGATCATCTGAGTTATTTCGACGAAGAAAATGCGAATTCGTGTAGTGTAATGTGATGAACTAGCTAGGGTTTATATCCTTTTGTGTTTCTTTTTTGTAAGATTTATTATTAAGAGGTTGAAGTGGTTGTGTAGATGAAATGTGGTGTAAGATGTTGAAGATGACATCTCTGGATCGATGCAATGTCGGATTAGGGTTTGCTTAAATTTAATTGAGGTTAAATTAGGTTTGTAGTGTTATTATCGCGATAACTAGAAGACTAATAGGATCTAATTATGATTTCCTACTGAGTAATTTTGCTTCAAAAATTTCACTCAGGCACCATTATTAGAACTTTTCTTGTAGAATTATAAATATAGAGTTGTTTTTATTTGTGATATTTGCACTTTAGTCTGAAAACATATGCAAAACAAATTTTTTTGAATAATTGAGAAATTAAAGAATTGCTGCATCTCCAATTTTTTTTTATCTTAAGCTATTATGCTCTAATTTGATTGTATATACCAGATGGACATTCTTTCTAATTTGATTTTAACATAAACCACTTGATCAAAATCAAACAATTCAAATCAAAATCTGACTTGTATGAAGAATACGAAAACACATACAGTACAACCTCTTTGAAGGGGATGTTGATTTAATTACCAGTAAAATTTTGACTCAAACATGACTCCCAAATTTACCAATTAGCAAGATTTTTTTGTTCTGTTTCTATCTTCCTTTGTTTTTTGAAAGAGAATATGCTCTGAGCAAGTAAAGACAGCAGATCCTCTGAAAATAAGTGCATTGTAACTATTAGCTTTTCTTTTTAAGTACTATTTTAATATCAGTATATTTGTCTATATTACACATGTTGTTTTCAAATTCAGGTCATGAGAAAGACCTCTTTTAGAGGATAGCTTGTGTGATTAATGGAATTTTAGGTCATGCCAAGCTGGTTGAGTTGTTTGCTTGTGTGATTAAAATAAAAGACATAAAATAAAAACAAAAGAAAGAGTTGTTTGCTGGCAGATTTCTATTTCCATTTTTTTAAAAAATATATTATTCTTTGAAAGTTCATTTGGAGGTGTCTGTTTGTAATGATTTGGGTTTGCTAACATTCCTTAATGAAGTATCACAGGGAAGTGAAAAGACTTGAATATCCCTCTGCATTGTACAACTTTTTCCCCCCAAATTGCATGGCATTGCACTTTCTTAAACTAAATAGCTATTTAGTTAAAAAAAAATATAAAGGCTTGGGTGCTATGGATAGTATAAGGTCATTCATGCTACGGTCTCAAAAATTTATTGTGTAAACTTTAAATTTCGATTTAATTAGCTCAATAAATTAAGTATATAATAAACTTGTAGAATACTAATTTTTATTATTTTTGAATTTTTTTTAGTATGTTTTATGATATGTGAAAGATGACAAAAAAATGACTTAAAATATTGACAATTTTATTTTATTTTTAGATCATTTTTTGCCATCTTTTTTAAATCATAAAAAATAGTAAAAATTAGTAACTTACAAGTTTATATGATATATATTTTTGAGACCGTAGCACGAATGACGTTATGCTATCTATAGCATCAAGCCTTACTAAAAAAATATAATACTATAAAATTACACAATATTTATGTATAATTTGAAATTTGCAAAACCTAACATTTACACTAAAATCATCATTGCATGGAATAGAATAAAATGTGATTGCAGAGGAATTGGAGGGATTGATATTAGTGCGGTGGAGGTGACAAAACAAAATTAGTGGGGTATAGACTATAGAGTGTATAGCTAAGTGGGACTTGAACTGTACTGCCCCATTAAATTGACATTAATTGCTAAGAAAAATAATGGCACAGATTGTAGAGTAGAGGTGTTTTTGGTTAGTGAGCCTTGGATAGGTTCTCAGGCAACCATTAACCACCTTGGCTGCTGCGCCAGAACCACAGAATATAAAATTTAGGTAGACCTGGTCTATATAAACATTCGGTCAAATTTTTTATGTTTAAAAAAACACGTCAATAAATAACCAGATTTTGTAGATCTATGTTTCCTGTATATGTGTACGGCTCTGTTCCAGGTGTTGTTAGTAAATTTCCATGGAGAATTTATACAAGTCCGTAGAATTAGTTACGTACAAAGGTGGTTGGTGACATGTGGTGGGTCCCAATGGACATAGGTATATACTGAGTTGATGGCTCGAAGTTTATCTGGTAGACTGGTACAAACCTGAAACTGCTACTGCAGCTACTAATACCTTTTTTTTTTACTATAACAGTACCTGAATACTCAATAGTCAATACTGACATAAGAAAGAGGAGAATTCCTTTTGCAACTTTGTATTATTTCTTGTATTTTTATTATTTTGCTTTTCACTTTTTGTGCCCTGTAATATATTACTTTCTATTTCATTTCAAAAACTAAGGGGTGTTTTTAGCATTATTTCCAATTTGCAGAATCATATTCAGGATCTAAGGAGCTTAAATGTTGTTTGGCAAACTTAAACTTAGAAATTAAATTTAAAAAATGCTTAAGTGAGACTACCAAACAACACTTTAAAAGTGTTGTGTCTACATTTTAAATTTGACACCCAAAAACAGAGGAAATAAATCTGCTGTTATTTTTTGAGATCTCAACCGTTGATCTTCGTTGAGATTCGTACATGAAAGACTTTGTAAAAATCGCCTATGTAAAAATTTGAAGGGTTGAGATCTGATCATCTGAATCATATAATTCTCAAGAAATAACAACAGATTTATTTCCAAAGACAAAAGTGTTTCCCCCCAACCAAAAAAAAAAAGAACCAAAATGAATAAGCCAGAAAGTTCTGATCCACATGCGCATACTTTTGTCATCTAATTTAAATGGAACCTTTTACATTTGTTTGATTCTTTGTTCACAAGAAATGCTTTGAATTTTTTTGCAATGTCTTGTAGCGACTAGTAGCAATATTAGAAGTTTTCATGTTTTATTTAATTCTTGTAGACAAAATTGTAATGAAATCAAAATTTATGATGTTCTAGAGGTGGGATGAAAAAAGTTTTATTTAGCTCTAAATTATGTATATTATATATCACTAGTTCATTGTGTGTCCCATTTTTTTCGTTTATTAGCTTATAGTTTAAATATGGATGGCACAAGTTTTTATTTTTCTTACATATTTATATCAAATATTTGCTTTCCTAATGAAAAGGAAAAAAAAATGAAGTTTTTTTTGTTATGACAATATAAAAACAGTTTATTTTAGAATATCTACATCATAGCAACCAAAATGAATTTCTAAATAACTGTTAACTTTTTTTTTAGAAATTAAAATCTCTAAAGTTTCTAACTCTCATATTTCCGAAATTAATTTTAGAATTTCTATTAAGCCACATCAACAATGAATTAAAAAAGAGAAATAATTTGAGCCAATAATTTAGTTAGCATGGAGTTTATAAACAGTTTCTTAATAACAAAACTTTTCTGCATAATTTCTAAATAATAAACTCTTCGATAATCCTGAACTGAATTAAAAACTGCCACATCAGATAAAAAACTCACATAATACGAGGGATGTAAACGCTCTTACACATATGTAAGGTGAGATTCTTGAGTAGAGATGCAGTAATTTGAATATTTTAATGGGTATATTAGTCAAAAGAGTATCTTAATTAATAACTATTTGCAGCAGGCTCATGGCCTTTAATATATATAACAGTAAGATTCCAAAGACACCTCAGACGCCATGATTAAAACCATGAAGCAAATCAATCTCATTGTTGGCAGCCTTTTGAATTTTAAAAATGTACTTATTTTGTCATAACAATTTACATAAACTAGGTAATTAGCGTCTCAAAAGGTAGGATTAGTTTTTTAATCAGAACGCTATTGTTTAATTAATTATTGCTCCCAAGCAGTTTAATTATGTGTTCTCAGATCTCACACTTTTTGAGATTTGACTGAGGTATTTCCCTATTCTCTTCTATTATGTCTCTAGTAGTATTGTTTTTGCCAACTTGTGTATTTTATACAACTCTAACAACTTGTTTGATCATTTTCTTGAATATTCTACCAAATGTAGGTAGAATGATTGTTATCATACATTATACATTTTATATTTCAGCTTTTCCAATAGTTTCATCTAGGGGTGTTCAAACCGTTCGGTTTGGTTCGATTTTCAACTGAACATAAAAATTTTGGTTTAAATTGTTCAGTTTTTTCGGCTTAAATGGATCGGTTCAGTTTAGATTTTTTAAAACCGACTAAACCGAACTGACCAAATTATACTGGTTCAAGTATAGTTTATAGTTTGTTTGGTTCAATTATTGCTTCCTTTCTTTTATTTTAGTTTAAACATTTTAGAATATTTACATATTTTGTATGGAATTGAACAATTAGTGTACGAACATGTGTAATTTTCATTAATAACGGCATCAATAGGTTTACTTCGGTTTGAACCGGACAAACCGAAATTTACTTCAGTTTGTTCGGTTCGGTTCTTAATCGGTCTATAAGTTTAATTGGTTCAGTTCGATTTTATTTTTGAAAAAAAAAAAAATTAATTTAGTTATTTTAGTTCGGTTTTAACCAAACCGACCGTTTGAAGACCCCTAGTTTCATCCGTGTCTTACAAATGTCCCTTTTACTCTATGAGAAACAAGTTGAACTATAATAAAAAGGTTGAACTATACTTAGTGCGACCAATTTTCAGAGCAATTAATTGTGAGAGGTTTGAAAAGGGTAAAGGTTTCCTACAAAGACTTTGATTCAAACAGAAGAAAAATTAAAGAAAGGATAAAAGGTTGGAGTCTGACAAGGGATTGCGTTGGCAGTGACTGGGATTGAAAAGGAGGGAAATTAATTGGGCCCAAGAAATGGTAAAATTGTGAAAAAGAGACTACTTTTCGGCCCATTTAAAAGCCATGGTAGATTCTTAGCTAAGAAGAAACCAAACAACCAAGTTTAATGCATTAGATGGTGATATCAATATCATGGCAGCTTTATAGTTGGTTGGTTATATTTTTATTATCATGTTAATAAAAGCTTGGTTAGATTGGTGACACCAATATCAAGGCAACTTGTATTAATGGAAGCAAGCAATTTGGATTGGGTTCTAAATATTATAAAAATTTGGGTGTTTTTTGTTGTTGTTGTTGTTGTGGGTCCAAGCGTTTATTTCTTAATTATGTAATTAGTAATGAAATGATTTAGGATTTTGTTTTCTCAATTTGATGTAAACAGGGCTGAAACTATAAAATTAAGATTTTGAGAGCTAAATAAGTTATTGTCGTATAATTTTATTTTATAAAGAGCTAAAAAGTATAAGCTGACAAACGAAAAGAAAACAAAATTTTAATTTATAGCAATGACTAAGACACCCCCAGCAATGCTTAGATCTGCCCATGAATGTAAAATTGTATCTTTTATATTCTTTTGTTAACATAAATTTGTTGTTGTTAGATTTTATTTATTTTATGAAGAGAGATCTACTTATAATATTGTAAGTTACAACATCTTAGAACAATTTGATTTTGTGATTTTTAAAGTCTAACTAGTTGATATAAACTGATCTTTATAAAATGTGCCTGGAGATTAAATTTTATATTTTTTTGAATTTTTTACTATTTATTAAGTATTTTACAAAATTGTTGCTTTTAGACAATTCTAAACCACTAAAAAACAATAGTTTTGTAAAATACTTAATAAATAGTAAAAATATGATCTCCAAGCACATTTTAATATAGAGATCATGTTGAATGGTCTGAATCGACTGTTTAGACTTTAAAAATTACAAAATTAAATTGCCGTAAGATATTGTAACTTACAAATGTTGTAAGTAGATCCCTCTTATTTTATTACTTTTAGTATGATGTAACATCCATTTTAGGTAAATTTATAGATTTTAGTAATTTCTGATGTCTTGTACCTATCATTTGGAAGATTTAATATATATAGTTAAGCATGAATAGTCAATTAAAATGATGAAAAATAGAACATCCGTGAGATGGTTTGACTTCATTTGCTTCAAATGGGCACCAGAGTATCATACATCATACAATGATACAAAGTACCAATAAATTAAATATGAGTTGATGGAAACTTGGAAAGGCTAATCACTTCAAAGCGTCAACTTAAAGATTTCTTGCACGTATCAACCTTTAGCCTTTGTTCTGTTGTGGTCATTTCACTCTGAAATTATTTTTTCTGAAATCCAAATATGCAGAACATATTATTAGTATGTACTTAGATTTTGATTTTAGAAGGTACGAGAGGTTAAGTAAAATTAATTACCTTTTTTTACATAACTACTAAGAAATTAATATTACATTAGCTGAGTTTAGATTTATTGTGATAACATACTATTGGCTCTCATGTTAATAAAATTACAAATATATTGATTATTTCCTTTAAAGATTAACACATTCATCATTAAGAATTTAAGATGGAAATATTACATTGTACATATTTAAATAGTACCATATCTCATTATCATCCATTTTAGTATTTCAGCTTAAGGAAGTGATCCAACAATCAAACTTGATGTCTTGAATTTTTTTCTAATGAATTGACAACACACCTTTGAGAAAATTTTATGAATAAAAATTCTAGAAAACCAGTCAGCATAATTTTTTATTTATTTCAAATATTGGTCAATCTTACGTATCATTTTACTCTAAAATATATAAAAAATCATATAAAAATAAAAAATAAAAAATTAATAGAGGTCAATTGACCTCAATTCACCACACATGGCTCTGCCCCTATATGAACTCCAACCTTTCTAATAGTTTAAGCCTAGGCAGAGTCTTCTACTTTTCTTGCTCAATCCCTTTATTTACAAGTCATACAAATTAGAGTTTTATAAGTAATTGATTAACTTATAATTCTTTGAAGGTTTCTTTGACATAATTAGAGGGCTGAAACATAAGATGCAATTTGTAGTAGCTAGAATTTGAACTTCAGTATTCACAATCAATTATAAAATTAAATTCTAACCACCAAATAACAAGTACATATTTAATATTTTATGAGGGGGATTGAGATATAAAAACTTAAAAAAAAATTTAATTAAATTTCAATATACATAATAAATTTTTTTATAATTATTATTACAGTGACTAAGCACTTTCTTGCTAGGCTGTAGATCTGTCCCTGCGGAAAAGACACATAGTTTGTATAATTTATTATTTTTTTGAGTTGGATAGTTTGCATTATTTACTTTCTTTCAGAAAACTAAATCCATTTGGCATAATTTATTCTGAGAGAAAATCAAAACTCATCTTTCTTCTGAATTTTGAGATTTTCAGTTTGCCTACAACCACCTTCTCAGGTTTCCAGAAGTCATTACAGAATTCTTATTTATTTTTTCTGCAACCTTTTTTTGTGGTTGTGTCTGTTATGAAATTATCAACAAATTTCTGAAGAACTCTGCAATTTACTATTATTTATATAGGTTACATCAACAATACATAATTTTCTTTCAGTAGCATCAACAAGAGAAAATGAAAAATTAGACTCAAATAGTAGAATGAAAAAAGTGAGGTCCAATTCCAATGCTCATATGAGTCAGGGATGTTCAATTCGGTTTAAACCGAACCAAATTAGACAAACTAATGTTATAATTTGGTTTTAAAAATAGAATCTAACCAAACCGATTTAACATTGCAACTGAATCGAACTGAATCAAAATTTTATTTTGATTTGTTTGGTTTATTCGGTTCAAACTGAATATATTAATTTTTTTTATTTAAAGCAATTGATTATAATAAACTGAAGTACATTAAGGAATAAATCAGAGTATTAAGAAATAAATTTGGATATTAAAAAATAAACCGAAGTATTTTAAAGTAATTGATTAAGAAATAAACTGGTCCAGACCAAATTCATAATATATAAAACTTTGGTCGGTTCGGTTATTTTAATTTTGAAAATTTTCAAACCGAACCGAACCAAACTGAAGTTATAATTCGGTTTTAAAAAACAAACTGAACCGAACCATTAAACCCAAAAAACCGAATCGTTTGGTCAAAACTAATTTGATCCGGTTCAAAATGGACTAAATCGGACCCAATGAACACCCCTCCATATGATCATATAATAGATAACTAGGTATGGCGTATTAATTAAAAAAAATTAAATGTAATAATCAAACAGTTAGGAGTGCAATTAGTTAGAATAAACATGACTATCCTTTTAAGTATTGTTTGGAAAAAGATTCTTTCAAAAAATCTAGCATCCTGCCTAACAAAAAAAAATCCCAACTGTAAAATGTTCATGTTAGTTCGGCCATATTAAGCCCCAAATCAGAACTTGAATAATGCATGCTTTGTTTGGTCAATTGGACAATATATATGTTCAGATTTTATTTTCCATATAGGGATGCTTGCCAAATTAAGCTTAGTCAAGATGTAATAGTAAAAAAAGATTGTGCAAGCCCATTTACAAATTGTGGCCATTTTACACATCCAACCCAAGATATAAGGAACTTTGAATTAAAGCCCATTTACAAATGTAAATGTGGCCATTTTACACATCCAGCCCAAGAAAGAAAGGGTTGTTAAATTATAACATAGGTGCCTTTTGCTTTTCAAGTTTTTCAAAGGAGATGAGCATCACAGGCACAGCTCACCTATATATTCACAGAATGAGGTAAACCAACCTTTTCTTTGAATTGTCCCTTGACAGCACAAATTTGTGACAAAATTCCAATTAAGCATCAATTTCCCTTTCAAATATTAATGTTTGGCTACCATTTTGCTGAGCAATTCAGAAAGGAAATTATTGAGCAATATTTAATTCTTTTTTAATTGTTCCTCTCAAGGGTCTATCAAAATTTTCTTTCAGGCTCTGGGCATGTTTATTCTTTAAGCCCCTATTTTTTCTTTGATGGGATAAAATGGCTTTTTTGCAATCTGAGCCATGTAGTAATATACTATAAAATGTAATTTTTCTTTTCTTTTATGAAGAAATTTCATGAAAATTTCAAAATTATATATTTCTCCCTATAAAATTCATAATATCATATTTACCTTTCTAGATTTCAAAAACTCAAAATTTTACTCAATTTATTACCTTTTCTATTAAAACTCATTTTAAATTTATAAAAGACCAATTATACCCTTTATTAAAAATATAAAAAATGTGTAGTATGTTTAAGAGAAATGTTTAGTTTTCTAATTGGTGGACTGTGAGGACAAATGATATATTTTCTTACTTGTGACGCACACACAAGCGTGTGTGTGTGTATGTGTGTATCTAAACCGTTAAAACTTTTGAAATAGTGTTACTTCCTAGAACAGTTTTTCTGATTTCCTATCCATGTATTTTTTTTTCGCCTTTATTTTTGTAAGAGCTCATATATACAGAGGCAAAATCTCTATTGTTTAACATCCCTCTCATTACAGGTTAAGAACAAGAAAACCAGCTTGTAGCATCTGAAAAGCAAATACAATTTGTTGAAATTCTAGTACACATATTTACTTAATTATGGCTGTATGACAATCTTTTATGTCTAGTCTCATTGTACCAACCATTTAGAAGGACAGTATCACAGACTGTTAGGTTTACCAGTCCATATAAAGCAGACTTTTGAAGTCATCTAATTATAAGATTATGTACTTGGTAAATTGATAGAAAAAGGCTACCTACCTGTAAGTTGAATGTTCTCTAAAAAGTGAGGCTATGATACTATGCATAGCGCATAATGGTCTATAATATGAATCAATGTCTTTATTTTCAAAGTTCAAACAATAGATCTGAACGATTTAATATGATCTTTATATAACAATGTACTTGTAGATCAAAGTTTACATTTTTTAGAATTTTCTTACTATTTTATTAGATAGACAGAAAATCACTTGATCTAAAATTTTTAGACCATTCAAAAGTAGTGATTTTCTACCCATCTAACAAAATAGTAAAAAAAAATAAAAAAAAAAAATAAAGTTTAGTCTGCTAGTACATTGTCATATAGAGATCTTATTGAACGGTTCAGATCAACTATTTGGACTTTAGAAAATAAAATATTCATCCATAGTACGGACCAATCTATGCTATGCATAGTACCATAGCCCCACTCTTCTCTAAAATATATAAAATTATAAAATGGACAAAATAACATATAGAGGCAAAGTAAAATAGTTAGGTGCAGAACTTTAATTCAAAACCTCATATTTTGAATACATATTATGCTGTATATATGTGCTATACATATATAGATCAAGGACTGAAAGATCTATCAAAGGTCCCAAACTAAAATAAAGTCTTCATGAGCAAAATAATAATAATAATACCTTAATAAATTTGTAAAACCTATACCCACTTAGGGGTGGCAACAAACTGAACCAAACCGAACTTACCTTAGGTTTGGGTTTGGTTTGAATTAATTTCGAACCGAACCTGGTTTGATTCGTTTCGAACCGAACCCATTTCGAATCGAATTAATTGCGAACTACACATTTTTCGAATCGAACCCGAATCGAACCACAAACTAAATTATTTTTTAGCAGCCATAGTTATACCAGTAGTTTATACATTAATTTTTTCTCACGAGACAAAATTCACATAGCTTCCTTTTACCGGTATGAACTATGAAATGAGTGTTTTTAAGTTAAAAAATTATTTATGAAACAATACATCAGAGACGGCTTTCTTGGTATGAAATATGAGAGACGACCGAAGAGAGAGGAGAGACAGTCATCTAGGCCAGAGAGAGGAGTGACAGTCGGGGAGACAGCTAGTCGCCGAGAGCGTCGACTAGATTTTAGAGCTAAAGGGAGAGTGAGTTAGGGAGAGGTGGAGAGAGAACTAGATTAGATTTGAGAGCGAATGAATGTCAGCTAAGTTAAATTATGACTCTCTATCCTGGATTTTAATTTCATCAGGTAAATGGATGGATGGTGATTTTATGAGATTCGAACCACAAAAAAATCATGAACCTATTTCGATCGAACCAGGCTAGGTTTGAGTTTGGTTTGAATTAATTCCGAACTGAACCTGGTTTGGTTCGTTTCAATTCAAACATATTTCGAATCGAATTAAACTCAAATCAAACCCGAATCAAATCACGAACCTCGAATTTTTTTGCCAGCCCTATACCCACTAATATATTAGGGATTAAAAATTCAAGATTTTGATAAAAACGTGTAAACACTTCATGCAATAACTCACTAAGATTGAGTGTTTGACAAGGCAAGAAAAACTAGAATCTATCTCATTTATCAAGCAAAAATATATCAGGAAATCATTCATATATTATAATTAGATTTTCCATGCATGTCATTGTTTTTTAAGTAAAGATTGGATGTCAGATCATCTAACTATTTAATGTTCATAAGGGATTTCCTATATGAGTTACCAAATATTGACTTTTTACATGGAGTGTTGTCTTTGCTACTAAATAAAAAGCTGGTTTTCTCTGCATGTCATTGTTGATGTCTTGATCGAAAAATAGTAAATATAGAGGCAAAGTAAAATAGTTAGGTACAGAACTTTAATTGAAAACCTCATATTTTGAATACATATTATGCTGTATATATGTACTATACATATATAGATCAAGGACTGAAAGATCTATCAAAGGTCCCAAACTAAAATAAAGTCTTCATGAGCAAAATAATAATAATAATACCTTAATAAATTTGTAAAACCTATACCCACTAATATATTAGGGATTAAAAATTCAAGATTTTGATAAAAACGTGTAAACACTTCATGCAATAACTCACTAAGATTGAGTGTTTGACAAGGCAAGAAAAACTAGAATCTATCTCATTTATCAAGCAAAAATATATCAGGAAGTCATTCATATATTATAATTAGATTTTCCATGCATGTCATTATTTTTTTAGTAAAGATCGGATGTTAAATCATCTAACTATTTAATGTTCATAAGGGATTCTCTATACGAGTTACCAAACATTGACTTTTCACATGGAGTGTGTTGTCTTTGCCACTAAATAAAAAACTGGTTCTCTCTGCATGTCATTGTTGATGTCTTGATCGAAAAATAGTAAATATAGAAGTGAATCCAGATACTTTATTGTGATAATTAACTAAAGTAATATATGTGCAATCTTTTTTTTGAGAAAAAAGAAAGTGATTTATTTAATAATCATATATATTGATCACATCAGGTTAAGATAATTGTCAGATGAATTTGCTGTGTTCCGAGTAGAAATTGGAGCATGTGTTTTAGTGAAGAAAAGAATCTTCCTATTGTATTTTCATTTTTCCAAATATAACCATGCAAGGTTCCGAGAACACAAATGATATAATTGAGAAAATTGCCATGAGATTTGAGACACATATATATATACTAGTAATATAACCATGCAAGGTTCCGAGAACACAAATGATATAATTGAGAAAATTGCCATGAGATTTGAGACACATATATATATACTAGTATCATACCCATGCGTTGTAACGGGGACATATTATAAGAAACAAATATATCAATGAAAATAATATTATCTAAAAATTAAAACACATGTTAATAGAAAATTTATATGCTTATGTATTTTTAATTAACTTTAATCGTGATATATGATAACAATTTGATGATGTGATGATTCTTTATTTTTAAGTACTAATGATATCAAATAATAGCTCGATTCGAATCTAATATCAAATATCATACAACAATTCAATATCAACATATAATATGATATCAAAAAACATAAATAAAAAGTGTTATCGTTTATATGTATAGGACACACACACACACACACACACACACACATTATAGGAAAAATATATATTCACACACACGTTCCAATTTATATTCTTCTTTGTTTCCAATTTAGAATACATACACACATATACACATTGATATATTATATATTGGAAATATATTCTAAATTGCCCACACCAATATGTATAGAAACAACGAAAGAAAAATAAGAAAATAAAAAAAATGATTTCCATTGTGATTCGTATAGAAACGAAGAAGGAAACAATAAATAAAAAAATGAAAGATGGAGTCTTCTCAATTGAAGAGGAGAAATATGGAAATAATAGAATAAGGAAACAAATAAATATATCGCTAAATTTTAGAATTTGTTCATTTTAAATTGTAACGTATCGTGTGGAAGCACATGTGGTGAGTATGTTTTTAACTAAATTTAGACTTCTATACATAAAAGATATGCATTTAATAAAAAGAAGACAAATTATATAATTGGAGAGCTGAGATCAAATCTGAAGTTTCATCTCTCAATCGTTGCCGTTGGCGGATCGGACACCCAACGTGCTTAATAATAGAATGGAGATACAGAATTACAGAGAGTTATTAATTAACTTTCTGTTTTGACTACAATTTTATTAGACAGGACAAATATATACAATAATCCCTCAATTAGGAGATCTAGCCAGAGCCAGTAAGGTAGCCTAATCATATGGTAATGTGGTAGCTTTTCTGAGAAAAAAGAAAGTAATATATATACGTTTGTTCCAAATTTGTTTGTGGGCTCGTTCTCCACACATAACCTTAACATTAGACTATGGATTCTCTCTTTTGTTCCGTGGAGAGAACGACGTCGAAGAACTTCCAGTGAAGAACAAAAAAAGCACCTCAGCTGATAATGATAGAACACAAATCACTGGTGAAATTGTAATCTCAAGGAAGCAGGAATCATTACAAAACTCTTACATATTTTTAACTCATATTTTGTCTCTATTGTATTTCTTTGTAACGAAACTTTGCAAAACCCGACACCTACCATGTCTTAATTAATCAAATCTAGAGCTTGACATCCACATGTCTTGTCAAAAGAAATGCATTCTATCTATATAGGATGGTAGTTAGATTTCAAGTATAAATTTTATGACCAAAAGCCCCATGCGTGCATGATCAACGACCTCATACATGAATGACTGGTAGAAAATGATCAAGTCTAATTATTATAACTTTAAAAGTTGATTTGTGCTGTTATCTACCTATAAATAAAAGCACCACTGGGACTGTTTGCTTCACAAAAAAAAAAGCTTCACCATGGATCTAACCATCTACTACTTTCTTTGGTTCACTACCTGTGTTCTCTTTTCAGTCTCAACTATAGCTTCAATGCCACCAGATACCAGTACAAAACCCAAAAGCCCTAACTATCCTCCATTTGGTACTTGTCCTATAAATGTATCAGAAATACCATTAACTCAATATATCATTCCATATGATGACGATAGTCCGAGATGTGCACCGATGCCGCCTCGTACAGCAGTTCCAGTATATCCATATGACAAGCCTCCATTTCACTTCGCGCTGAACCTAGAGTTTACGGAAGCAGAATGGTTCTTGCATGGCTCATTGGGCATTGGGCTTGATCAAATTGCACCGGAGTTGGCCCAGGGCGGGCCGCCGCCAATTGACGGACGCAAAGCAAACTTGGATGAGGTCACACAAAAGATTATTACAGAGTTTGCATATCAAGAAGTTGGTCATATTAGGTTTTTCTTTTACTCCTCTCTACTCTGCATATTACTTTCTTGTGTAATAACAAAACAAATGTACTGCCAAGTTGCAAACAGTTACTTAATTTGGTTGCATATCTGATTAAGAGAAAAATCAAATCCATATTAATTCACCTAAGTTGTGATTTAACTTCTGGATTCAGTAGAGTGTGAGTTATGAAACCAATCATTTTGTATTTGTTATGGAAACATAAATTGTGCTTACATTCTATAAGTAGAATAAAAAATTCATTTTGAAGATAGAAGTGTTTTTTGATTCATTTTTCAAAATGCCTCATGATACCTCCAACTTTTGTCATGTTCATTTTTTTATTTTTTATTTTAAGGTATATTGAAGCAATATTTGGTCCAATCAAACGGCCTTTGATCGATATAAGTCCGGCGCTTTGGGCGAAGATAATGGATATGGCATTTGAACACAAGTTGGATCCTCCATTCGATCCATATAGTGATAGCCTCCACTATATGATCGCCTCATATTATGTGCCTTATGTAGGTCTTAATGGTTACACAGGCGCGAACCCAAACCTCGACGGCTATTACTCAAAGCGGGTACACAAAACAGTGTTTTTTTTTGGAAGTAAAGTCGGGGGCCAAGCCACCCAATTGATTTAATATTCAGAAGGGATCTCCCATTCGGATTTCAAACCTAGAGCATTGTCTTTACCATTAGACCAAGTCTTTCTAACTACTATTAGATATGGTTTTGATAATTAAACATTTAAAGGGCATTAATTAGTGATGCCCAGCATAATTCCAAGGTGTATGTATCGTTGTACATTTAGCAAGAGGTAAGAAATTAAATGTGTAAATAACACCATAGAACACGAAGACCTCTACTATATTGAAATTTATAGGGACCAAAATGGCAATATGATGATAATTTAAAGACCATAATTGTAATTTTCTCCAATGAAAATAACGAATTTAAACCTAAATTTATGTAGGCTTTAGCAGGATTGCTAGGTGTGGAATCGGCTCAAGACGCTATTATACGTGGCTGGCTCTTTGAAAGGAAGCAAATAATTGTCGAACCATACACTTATACAGTTGCTGAGTTCACTGATAACATGTCAAACTTGAGAAATCGCTTGGCGATGTGCGGGATCAAAGATGAGGGTCTCATTGTACCCCCTGAGCTGGGTGCAGAAATGAGACTTTGTACCAACGTGATCTCGGCAAATGCTGACTCTGTCTCGTACAGACGAACTCCGAAGGAAATCCTCAGGATAATGTATTTAACTGGAGATGAACATATTCCTGGTGGGTTTTATCCAGAAGGCGCTAACGGAGAAATCGCGAGAATGTACCTTGATCAATTCCGATCGCATCCACCGGATCAATACCCATATCCTGGATACGATTATGAAGAATACCCATACTTAGATCCGCCACCGTACTATGGAAAAAACCCCTTATAAAATGACACCATAAAGAATCCCCTAATGCAAGCAAAACCTAAAAGATGATATTGTTAATGTTAGTGTTATTGGTGTTATTATTTTTATGTAATGTCTTTTTTGTTAGAATAAAGGATATAAGATTGTTTGGTTTGGACCTTAAAAAAAGATTGTTTGGTTTGCCTAATGTCATTATCTAAAAGAAAGATAGACAAGGAGTTGAGAAGAAAAATCTGAACATGTAAAATAAAAGTAGCTCACAACTACAAACTTTGGCGGGTGCCAAAACAATCCAATCCTAGCTAAAGAAGGAGAGTTTAATTTGATTTTTTTTTTCTCTTTTTTTCTCATGATTGTTTGGAAATAAAACATAAAATTATGTTTGTAATATATTTTTTACAATCTTTTTACTAATTATAACCAGTTCCCATATTAGTTACGGAAATAATCTCGGGTAAAACATTGAAATGGATTTTAGATGAGATGAAACAGGGTCGGTTTTATGTGATTGGGGAATGCTTCTGGACCCAGCAGCAAATTATAAGCCCGGCCCATTACGAACTTCTTGTCAATAGAAAAAAGGCTTCATGTGCCTCTCCCCCATGGGCCCATTACGAACTTCTGGGCCCATTAACAAAAACATCTAGATATTTCATTGATTTCTTTTTGGAGGAATGGGAGGCAAAAGCAGCTGAATTATAGATGAATTTGACACTCATTGTCTAATCTTATGTGATAGCTATTTTGTACCTTTTTTTATAAATTCAATTGCCTACGGGTTTTCAGCTAAAAAGCAAAGAAAGAAAAAAAAAACAGAAGCAGCTGAATTAGAGGTGGAGAGACATTTGACTGTGAATTAGAGGGTGACTGAAAATTGGAGATGGATTGGGAGCAGAATTGTGCCTTGAAGGTGTTTGATGGAATGCCACAGTGAGCAGATAACATAAGAGGCTCTATATTACAAAAATTTTTGCGCCCAGAAGGTATCAGATTTATTATATATAGCATTCCATTTGACATATATGTCAGCTATTAATTTGGTTGTCAGGGGTCAAGTTCCCTGTTACCAGCTCTGGCACAGTCCCGCTACGTTGCCGCTGACTAACAGGTTCCATGCAATTTTGTTATTCGTGGAGCGTGCATTAAATACTAGTAAGACCCTCATATCAGTCGAGTCTGTATCCTCTGAGATATCTCAAATTCTCAGTTTATCTAAAGCCGGGCCAAAATTTTCTTGGTGCCTATTCATAATGCAAGGGCCAGTATTATTGTTCTTTGAGATTCGTGCAAGAAGGATTTGAACGGTCTGGATTTTCTGCATATCAACTCAAAATTTGATATATCTCAGCCACTATATTAGTAAACTGTGCCAGGGAGACCTCTAGGGCTAATTAATTTTCTTGTGTCAGAGTGATTTGTATTGCTTTTGTCAGACATTTGAGGAAAATTTTATTCAAGAATATATAGCATTTGCAGGATTTGTTGAAGAACAATAGATAAAATTACAATTTTTATCTGATAAGCTGACTAACTGATCACAAAAGAAAGAAAAACAAAACCGACAAAAGCATCACCTGACTATCTGACATGCTAATAATATTTATTGACGGCACAGGAAGAGTAAATGATACTCGTAGCTTAAAAATTTAATTACTAGTAAAATTTATATGTGATCCTGCTTTAACTGTTGCTTATAACTCTAACAAGAAAATAACCCCCAAAACAAGCTGACGTCTCACTGCACTTCAAAAATTATATTTGCTCATCCACTGATCTCCGATAAAAAAGAAGGAAAGAACAAAAAGAAAGAAAAGATATTTTTTTTGTTATTTCTCTTCACAATTAGGCACTCCAAGCAGGGTCTTTCGGGCTGAAGAAACAGCCCTTAACCTTAGAATTGAGTAGCCCCAATGCCGGACCTCCCTCAATGCATCTTGGTGTTTTGTATTGATTAATTGAACTTCCTTGGCTTATCAATAGATCCATCAATGCCTCAAAGGTTCCGCACTTGACCAGCCTGATCTCTAAGGGCCCCACTGACCTGCCATGTTACAAGTTGTTCATAGTCAATTAGTCAATACATAGTCATTTATACAGTCCATATACCTTTATTGCATTATTATAGCATATATTTGATTTGTTACAAGTAGAGTTGTTTGGGATGAAATTGAGATTTAACCTCAAGGCAGGAAGAGTAAATCTTAAAAAAAAGACAGATTTGAGTTAAATTAGGCTGTTGTTATATATATAATCTTCATAAGCATACATAGGGTATGAATTATGAAATAAAACTTCTGTTTTGGAAAAATACCAGCAACGTACCTGTCGTGTGTACGGCAACGCCTATACACATAATCAAGTGATTCCTCAATGGCAATACAGCAACTCTCAATAAGTTCGGGATGAACCAAACATTGCTCGTTGCCTGGTTCTGATTTCTCAGATATTAATTTAATCTCCCAAAACAGGACATAGTGTCCCGGCACACTGGAGCTGTCGGCGTAACTGGTATACTCTATGAGAAGGTAATTTTGTTTCTCTAAGATTTCTTTTACTGTGGTGATGCTCTTGTGGAGGTCTTCTTCGTTCGTCTTGTCAGAATCGATGCTGAGAATTACATTTCTGCGGCCAATAAACTTAAATTGCGGGGCGTTGTTGTAGAACCCTGTGACCTGTAACACATCACCGACTCTGTACCTGTAGAGTCCTGCGATTCCAAATGATAGTTTGTGAGAAAATGTAATTAGGTCAGAATACATAAGTTTTGTAAATAAAAATAATTAAAAAAAAAATGATTCAATCCTTCCCCTCCTAAATTTAAATTAGAGATGTATTTTGTTTAATCCTTGCAATCAAATAGACACGGCTAGATTTATTAATGAACCATGTACACTAACAAAAGGAAACTTAACATTTTAAATATTTGACCTAACAAACAAAAGTATTTATGTTTCTTTGATGTTTGAATTTTAATACAAGAGGGGTTTAAGTAGGTACCAATTCGGAAAAGGGTCTGTCTTTTTTACCAGTTAAACATTATATATTTGTCCATTAATTGTGGCATCCTTTACAAAAATAAAAAAAGACCTTCCCAAAGATAGCAATGCAAAACTACATTGCTAAGGATGCAAATGCAAAGAAGTCCGAAAAAAATTCCTAATTATGTAGAAAAAATTAGCAGAAGCTTACCAGAAAAAGTGGTTAAGACAATCTCGTAGTATCTTCCAACCTTGACATCAACTAAACCAACCACCTTCTCTTTCGGAACCTCCTCTCCGTCCCCACATCTCAGTCCATTCTCCAATTCTATAAACTCAAAATACGCCATGTTAGGCAATAGAGTGTACGACACGTCATTCGGATGGCATAAAGGATTCAAGTTCACGCCAAAGTATGATTCAGACGATGCATACATGGTGCAAACCAAAGGAATGCCCCCTCCACTATAGAACTCTAACATGGGTATGTACTGTGCCATCGTACCAGTCAAAACCGCTTCTATGCACTTAACCTTGGGCCATAGATGAACTACTATGCCCCGCCAGGAATTGCTGTTACAAATTGACTCGATTTCATCTGCAAGTGTTGGGTTAGGAGATAGAAGCATATGTGACATGGCAGCCCGGCATGCATGGTCGGTTATGGTTGGATTTAACTGACCCGTACGGATATCATTTGTGAATTCATGCCAATTTCGTTCCAAAAAAGTGATCGAACGAAGAAGAGCGGAGGCAAATACCGCCCCCAAGCGAAGGACACTATGGCGGTGGATCAAACCCGACAAGAGTTGGCAATACATGCTCTGGTGACTATCCGCGCACAAAATGACCTCAGTAGGGCTTGTCAAGTCATTATATGGATCGGCACCTCTGCACCTGAAATGGTCACTCTTGTAGTAGCTGGTTAAAACAGAGCGTGCTGGTCTGCCAGATGGCAATACTGTTTCGGCCTTAATGAAAAGGAGGTGCATTACCTTGCCCTTGTCGAGACCGGATAGGTGCCTAAAGAATTTCACATCAATTATAAAAATAATAGCAGAAGCAATATACAATTTGGTATTCCCTAATTACTATTTTTATGAATTACTTCTTCACCTGGATACTATATAGTGAAAAAAAAATATCATGTGATAAATGTGGTAGTCCGAACAGGGGAGATAGCATGAAACTATACTGTTACATGAAGATGAAAGATGTACTTTTAAAAAGTATAATTAGAAAATAATATTTCAGGGACAACAAAATTTTGTTGATTTTTTTTCTTTTCTTTTTCTCTCTCCTGAAAACCTTTTTTGTTTGTTTGTTTCAGTATCGTCATATGATGAGATGTTTTGCCTCATTTAAATACAACAAAGGAAAATTATGATATCTTACTTGCTCATGATAGGCATGAGGAGATTGTACACGTATGTTCGACGGTCAAGATCCTCTGCAATGGATGGCATCAGTCTAGGTTCCCCTCCTGTCGTCCCAGAGCTGGAAAGATATCGATATAAGAAAGATAAGTTCCTATTGATGTACTCGTCTACTGAGGTAATATAATTGTACGCTCTTTTAATTTTCTAGAAAGATCTTAATTCTTAGAAATGAAATTTTTGAGGAGAATATTGCAACTATTTTCAGCTTGATTTTCATATGTTGGGTGCATAAATGGTATAATTAAAAGATCATTGTATTAAGTGGAAAAGAACAAAGCTTTGAAAAAAAAGAAATATAGGAAAATTGGACCTTCTTAGTAACTCAATGATGGGGTGACCCGAAATGATCGATGAATCCTCGCCATTGGCTATCCTTTCGATGTACGGAAGAACATGGTTGTAGGTGACAACAGGAACCCTAGATTTGAATTCAGAAATATCCGTTACACCCTTCAAGTGTTTTCTCAAATACTCAGTTTCTCTATTTCGCGAGAGAATATCGTTTAAAATCGTCTCTTGCACCTCTCTTGCATTTATTGTTAGTCTCTCGAGCTCTTTCAGAGCATCTTCTCCTTTGAACTCCAACCTCTTACCATCCATTGCCAGAAAACAAAAGCAAAACAAAGTTTCAATAAATATACATTATGCCAAGTGATGGTTCATATATGTCCTTTTATAGGTCATGGGGAATGGTTGGAATATGTACCATTTACAATGTTGCACATGCAACCTCTGAAATTATACTTTTTTTTTCTCATACCCTTGTTACCTGCACATATCTAGCTAAAAAAAATATATTGACATATCTGAACATGTGAATAGACTAATTTTAATAAATAAGCTTTTCCATTTTCACCATTTACTATTTTATCATTTTCCTTAAAAAAAGGTCGTTTCAAGCATCACATGCTTTCTATTAGTGAAAACATATCTATAACAAAATTCCAATTCAAATAAACCTTCTAAAATCTGTTTTGGATGAATTTTAATGAGATTTCAGTATTTACACAGCATAGTATACATAGTATACATCGTAAAAGGTCAAGTATATTATCTGATTCTATTGATTAATCTCATTTCCTAAACCTTTCTAAATTGTTCTTGACCAATATCACATCTATGATAAAGTAAAAAACTAATAAAAACCACAAAAGAGTTTTATGAATCTGTTTGAATTTGTGAAAATGAATGGAAACCAACAAGATAACAGAAACACACTTCTCTTATGTACAACCAACATTTATCCTATGTTTTTGCTTTTTAAATGTAATGCAAATAAACCCACAACTAAATAAAATTCTTGAGGAACAGATTATTTTACCAAATTTTCAGGATTAATTGTTTCCTTTTCTTTTTGTCTCTTCTTTTTCATTTTTTTTTGTGACAAGGGAAATCTATAACAGTTTTATTTATTTCTTTTCATACAACTCTCTCTCTTCCTTTCTCACCCTTCTATATTCTTAAAAAAAAAAGAGATTCTGTTCTCTTACCTATTTTCCCACCTTCCATTCCATTTCCTAAAAAAGACCAAAGGTACGCAAATATACATGCATTGATGAAATTTTAGACCTACATTGGTATTATTTCAGCTTATGCTGGAACTAAAATTTTAATTCTTCCTATTCTAGAGGTGACAATGGGATCAGGAGTTCAGAAGGGGTTCTACCAATCTTGGTTTGGGTGTTAAATTTGGATTTTTGGATTTATGACATTGGTCATTTGGGTTTCATATTAGGTCTCATATTAATTTTGAATTCAAGTTGGGCAGGTTCATGTATAAAATTAATTGGATTCGAGAATCGGCTTATATTGAATTATCATCCTAATTTGGATTTTGAACCAGATCAGATCTGAATTAATCAGATTCTGATTTATTTTGGCTTGTGGTATGGATTGATTGAGTTCAAGTTGAATTTAGATAATTTTATTTCCAAATCAAACCCAGTTTGGATCTTAAACTGATAGGATGGGTTCTTCATATCATCTAAGGTTACTCAAAAGTAACTCAAAATTTGAATTTATATCTGGATCATTCAATCTGCTTTGGCACAAATATTAAAGGGGGTCGTGCATTCCATCCCGGACCGGATTGGTCAGGATCCAAACTCAAAATTTGAGTTACCTCAGAAAATTTGAACTCCTTAGAATGGAATTCGTATCACCTAAGGTAACATAATATCTGTGTTTAGATCTGGACCGTCCGATCAGAATCTGCACGGATATTGCAGTACCTCAGATGATCTGGACTCCTCAGAGTGGGATCAGATTTTTTCTTTTCTTTTATCCTTTCATTATCTACTAAATATTCAAATTAGAGCCTGTAGAAGGATTTACTTAGTGGGCTGTTATCAATCTATTCAAACTTTGTCTGGATACACCTAATTTTGTGGCTAATAGGGGAGGAATACTAAAGAAACAATTACTATCTTTTTGTGATATGATAGCTTGTCATCACAAATTTGGAAGTGGCTGCATTAATTGTTATTCTTAAAAGAGAAAGCCTACAGTTAGGCCTTTGAATTTAGCAATTAGAGAGGGCACTAAATTTCTTGTCTTTCTTTTATGACATGGAGTTTAGTAGTTCGCTTTGTTTAATTGTATTATGAAAGTTAAATTTTTTTTTTATTTTGTTTTTTTTTTCTGGTTTTAAAATTTGCTACTGAAACTTCAGTTTCTTTGAGGAGTACGTGCTAATATTTTATTATTTTAGGTGTTCCTATAATGTCTCAAGTTATTACCTGTGATGGAATATCAATTTCTCTAACACACATATATTTGTGGCATTTTGGTTTACTTTGATTAGTATCAAAAGCTCATAATTTTTTTTGGTGTGGACAATTTCTGTATGAGACCTTATTTTTTTTAATTTTCATCAAAATTGAAACGAAATGATATAATTTTTATGCAAGCTTTGTGAAAATGACATATACAGCACATGCATATAAATACAACACAACACAACACAATAAATTTAGCGTATGTGATTTTATAATTGAAGTTTTAGATTTTATTTATGAAAGCCTATATAAAAACAAGGCATGATGAAGACAAAAGGATAGTTAATATCAAGCTACATGCTGGAATATTTTCCTTTAAATTAAATACGAGGGCTTAAAGTAATCAACTAAAATTTATAATTTAAAAAATATATAATTTATTTAAAATTAATTGAATAAAATCAATTTAATGAAGATGAGGTTCCAATACCTCATGTCTTTCATATCTCATCATACCTCATATTGTATATCTTCGTTTTTAAAGTTCAAACTATTGATCCGAACCATTCAACATGATATCCATACCATAATATGCTTGGGGATGAAATTTTATAATTTTTGCAAATTTTTTACTATTTTTTAAGATAGATACAAAATCACTGTATCTAGACCGTTCAAAAACAGTGATTTTCTGCCTATCTAAAAAACAGAATTTTTATTTCAAAAATTATAAAATTTCATCACCAAGCATATTTTAGTATGGATATCATACTAAGTAGTTGGATTGACAATTTAGACTTTGAAAACGAAGAATACAGCGTGAGATATGATGAGATAATAATAAGAGGTATGAGGTTACCCTCCTCTTTAATTAATTAAGTTAAGTTTGAGACAAGCCTAGAATTAACTATAATGACCATTCTGCCATTGCTTTAGTCTCTGATGTCAATGGTCCCTCATGTTGGTAAAAGTTCTTACAACTTATAGTAGTACCATTATACCAATATTTAAAACTCAAATGGCATTTTTACAAAATATCAAAATCTAATTTTTTTTTCTAGTATATTGGTTATGCAACCAATTGCTTAATAAACAAGCCAAGGTTGTCAACGGTATCATCTCATCATTATATACATTTACAATTGTTCCGAAGAGTTTCATATATAACTAATCATTATAATAGTTTATTCAACCATAGTAATGATTTGCTCTCTGATATTAATAAGTTGGGTCGCTTGACCTCCAACTTTTACTCAAAACAATAAAAAATAAAAATAGTAATGATTTGTGACATGTACAGAAGCATAACTAAAAAAATTTGAATGTGGGGCTAATCTATAAAATGTAATATGTAAGAAAAATAAAAATAATGTGGCTAGACAATAAGAATAAGTTTGTTATTTTATAATCAGGAGGTTGGACTATATAAAAGTTTAAAAAAAAATTTAATATACATAATTAAGAATTTTGAAATCATAGGGTGTCTTAGCACCCTCTGACATACATGTAAATTCGCCACTGGATATGTATCCATTTTTTTTTTGTCCCTAACATCTCTGTAAATAAGGGATATCTCTTCCAACATTTCTAATACTTATGCAACCAATTGCTTAATAATAGAGCTTTCAGATGATTTTTTTAGTAAAATTAGGTTCCTTGATTCCTTGAGCTTTCTATGTTATGATCAAGCTTTTAACCTTATGTTTCTGAACATACTGAATTTAGAATTTGGATCAGGTAAGGTATATTATCTCTTCAAGTTGTATTCTTCAATGTGAATTTGCACAAATTTTAAAGTAGATTTTTTTGGGAGTGAGATTTTATATGAAAGTGTAGATGATAGCTAGATATCTATGTCATCAAGGGCAAAGCCGACTTTCAAATTATGAGATTCAAATACAGAATGAGAGTCAATCATATAAATTTTTTTTATAGAGACGGGGTCAATTTTACAATACTATGACATTTTACTCTAAATTATAATAAAAATCATAGATAAATATCAAAAAAAAAAAAAATGGAAGACCGCTTTTCTTTTGATGGGTAGGCATATTGACCCCACACACATTTATATTAACACAACATCTTTACAAAAATTTAATGTATAGACAATTATAACCCCATTAAATGTTTTTCTAACTACCATATATTTTCATAATGTAACTAATATAGTGATCATTTAATTATTTGGTTTCCATAATTGCTAGATAGTTTTTCTTTTTATTTTTTTAATTTTGCATTCATGTAAAATCAAAAGCTACATAATTTCGTTGATCTTCCTTTTTTATATGGAAATATAGCGGTATAATTTACACAAGAGAACATTCAATTCAATTAAAGTTTTGAGTAGTCAAGTCAAAGTACATATTTAACTTCTTTCTGTAATTTTTATTTATTTATTAAGATACACTAGCTTTAATTTCCAACTAAATTTTTTTTTAATTTTTATATTTTTCCTCCTAATTTTGATACTTATAATCTATTAGTCTATTTTAATTAAAATTCAAGGAATTTTTTATTGGTGTTTTGTAATTTATATTTGTTAATTGAATAGATGTATCAATCTCCTAAATGCTAGAAGAAAATCTTAAAAATCAAGTTTTGCATTATGCAAATAAAAGCAATCAACTTCTTAATTTTAAGTTTGAAAATCATCATGATATGCTTCTTGTTGTTCATGATTTATATGGTGCTAAAGGCTATGTATTCTAACAACTCGCAGTTTGCGATCAAATAAATTTGTTATTTTGTAGTGTTTTGCTTTACTTTTAATTTATTATTTTAATCATAAGTTGAATGTCAAATTATTCATAATAATTTGCATTCAATATATATATATATATATTTAATATAAGTAATCATGTCATTTTTCTTAGTGGTATTGTGTAAAAAAAAGATAAAATGTTAATAGAAAAAATAAGTTTTTTTTTATAGTAGATTGTTAATATTTTTGTGAACATGTATAAAATAAATCGATATATACAATGTTGATAGATTTTAATAATATAATAAAATAAATTCACTGCTGTAATTTTCTTAAACAATCTTAAATATTTGTTTAAAATAAATAATGAATACTTATTATACAATGACATAAAGTTAATAAACATATTTTATAGTAACTTTTAAGGAACATATTTTAAAATAATATATGACATAAAAATATATTAAAAAAAACATAACTTTATAAAATCATCACTCTCTTTTGAAAAATATATTTAAAAATATATTTTAAAATAACATACTTTATAAAATATAACTTTTAAGGAAAAGCAATTATGGTGCTAATTAATATATGAAAAAGAACTAGTTTTTGAAAAAACACTTAATGAAAGGTAAAATTATCTATATAGTAAAATATTTTGATAATGTTGTGTTAATATAAAATTGAGTTGTTTTAATATCATCCATCTCTTTTGACCTAGGTCCACCTCTGTATGTCATGGTGAAATTTGGTTACTTTTGTGGAGAAAAATAGATTAAACAGATTAGAAAAGTGGACAGATCTGTGTAGACAGAGCAGGCAGGGGACTCTTCTAGAGCTTCTAGTGAATTTGGGCAGGTTTTTTGTAGAATTTGGATGTCAACTTGACAAGTCATGAATTGTTTGGTGTTTTGGAAACAATTATGGCAAATTTAGTGGACAAAAATGGGGAATAAAGACAGAGATTCATAGCTGAATAATGCTTAAAGCCTTAAACAACTCACTCTTCCTAAGAATAAAAATAAAGGCAAACTAGATAATTGATTCAATTTTCTTTTTCTTGATTATAGTAAACAACAATAGATGAATATTTACAAAAAGGCAAGTATAATAATAGGTACAAGTGCATCTAAGAATAGAATCACTATCATGCTAACTATAATTAATCAAACACACTGCACACATGCTAACTACAGAAAAATTAACAAAATTAACAAAATTAACACAATTAATATACAAAAACTTTAAGGTGGGTGAAAAAAAAATACTTTACTTACTAGAAATAAGTAGAGGGTAACAGTAAGTGTGTCCTGTAAAATTTAATGTAAATAGAACTATAATATACAGAAAATTTCCATAGATAGCTCATGATTCTTTGACTAGGATGAATATTTGAGGTGCTAAAAAATTATGCTAAAATTAAAAAGAGACCCTTACTTTCAACTCACAAAGCTGAAGTTGTATGCATTGAGGAAAAAAAAAAAAAAAACTGAAATGGAAATATGATGGTGGTGCATGTGTTAAGATACTTATGCTCATGACATTAGGTCATGATATTCTAATATTCATGTCTGGTATCGGATAAGCTCTAGCATGAAGAATGATGCAAGGTGGTCCCCATTAAGTGCTGAACCATTCATCAGAGATTCTTTCTCTATTTGTGAGTGCAGTCAAGTTGATAGATGCAACCATGGACGACACTGGAGCCACTTCAACAAGTCATCTCTTACTTTGGCAGCCTCTGCCAAGGTTCCAAAAAAAAAAAAAAAAGAAAAAAAAAGAAAAGAAAAAACAAGTCATAATCTACTATATATTGCTACCTAGGCGGTGCTTTTCTCAACCTTTTGTCATACGGACTATATATAGACTACGCGTACGGGCCATAGTGGGTGTTTGTGTGTTGGGGGGAGGGAATAAATCTGCAGCGATTTCAAAGAATCGCAGGACCCTTCTAAATCGTAGGGGCCATAGTTGGTTTTAATGCATGAATCTCAAAACAGATAAACAGTTCGATTTAAAATAGCAGAGTTCTTATGGTTCTTTGGAGTTGGTTTTTATGCATGAATCTCAAAACAGATAAATAGTTTGATTTGAAATAGTGGAGTCCCTATGATTCTTTGGAATCGCAGAAAATTTATTTCCGGGAGGGAGGGTTGGCGGCGGAGGGAATCAAAATACTATACTCCCAAAAAAGATAAATCAAATAATCACGATTTCTATAAAATTTTAAAATTGACACGGCAGTATCCCCTAGCAGCAGACCCCCTCATAGGGGACCGTATCTCCTAGCAGCGGCCCCCAAAAAGGGGGCCTCAGCCCCTAAATGCGGTCCCATCTACTTTTTCTATAAAACACATTTCTGGAGAGAGAAATTCATTTCTCACACCAACTCTCTCTTTAATTAGCTGCACTGTAATTTTTTTTAGTAGATTAGTAATTAATTTAGTTAATTTGCTATTTTAGATTTCTTTGTATACTTAGACTAAAATGACTATTACAGTATCTATTTACACTGGTGGTGAGGTTTCAACAGGCCCTAATGGGGGTTTTTTTACAGTATCGGACATGTTTCTGTGATACTGGTAATGTCGAGTACTAATTTGGTGGTCCTGAAATTGATTATTAGTCAGAACTTGGGATTGAATCAGGGTCGATATGACCTTGATTTTAAGGCCAAAATTAGCATACACACTGGTTCAATACAAACCTGATTCCAGCTATTTCATGCTCAGAATGATGGAGTTTGGCATGTACTGTACAATCAGACCCTAAGTTTTGCTGGGGGTGGGTACAAGGTAATTGAATTATATGTGGAGGTTAACCGAGTCCAGTGTCCCAACCCCCTTTCGAGGTTAATCCAGACTGCTAGTCGGGTTATTATTTAGGAGTACTTTTATTTCATGTTTGTTAGGCGTACCTTAAGTTAATATTTCTAAATCAAAATGTAAAATCAAACTACTTATAACTTAGTCATATTTCTTCGTACATATGCAGTTCTCAAACAAACAACATTTCCAACATAATATTTCTTCCAACAAACGTAAAATCTTTTCAAAATAAATGACGTACAAAAACAACACAATTACAACTATTTTGAAAACTAAAAACAACAAAAAAATGCTAATTATGAAAAAAAACAGGGGACCGCTACCCTTAGAATTGAAGCGGCCCCTAATCTGGGTTCGCTACGCCTAGATGCGGCCGTGTCAATTTTAAAATTTCTCAAAAATCGTGGTTATTTGATTTATCTATTTTTGGGATATGATATTTTTAAAAATTTTGGGTGCATGAGTGTTTTATACTCGAATTGTCAAAGTATTTATACCTACAATACCACTAGGATTTAAAATTATCCGGAAATTTAACATGCATATATAGTTTAGTGCAAAGAGTTAGAAGTTCATTTCACGTTATTTTAATTTCTATTGATTGAATTTGAAATTTGAAATTTAAAACTCTAGATGTTGAGACTTATAATTGAAAAATATATATATAGAGATTGGCTATTTTACTTCCATAAATATATGTAGGCATATGCTTATAACTCGTTTTTGTATTTTCAATATTTAAATGGTCGATCTAAAGCGCTCAACATGTTCTCCATATTAATATGTGCTTGGAGACTAAATTTTATAGTTTTTGAATATTTTTTTAATAATTTTTCAAAACAGGGTTTTTCAAAACTTTTTATTAATTTTTAAAAATATTTTCTATAACCGTTTTGAAAAATTCTTAAAAAGTAGTAAAAAAATTCCAAAAAATATAAAATTTGGTTTCCAAGCACATATTAGTATGGAGAACATGTTGAGCTCTTCAGATTGACCATTTGGACATTAAAATCGCAAAAACGAGTTATAAGCATATGCCCTCATATGCTTATGGAAGTAGAATAACCAACCTCTCTCTCTATATATAAAGAGATGGGCTACGGTGAGTTGCGAAGTAAAGCGACTATTTTACTTTACATTCATATTTTGTGATTTTAAAGTTCAAAACGTTGATCCGAACCGTTCAATATGATCTCCATATTGAATTGTGCTTGGAGACCAAATTTTACATTTTTTGAAATTTTTTTACTATTTATTAAGCCACTTTGAAAATTGCCAATCCGGTGGTTCAGAAATTTGTACTGTTTTTACTGTTCATCCGGATTTTTAGATTTTCAAAGTGGCTTAATAAATAGTAAAATTTTTCCAGAAAAATGTAAAATTTGGTCTCCAAGCACATATTAATATGGAGAATAAGGTGAACGTTTTGGATCGGTCATTTGAACTTTGAAAATGAAGATATTGCGTGAAGTATAAACATGTTTTACTTCGCAACTCACTGTAGCCCATCTCTCTCTCTCTCTCTCTCTATATATATATATATAGATAGAGAGAGAGAGAGAGAGAGAGCGAGAGAGGTTGGCTACTCTACTTATATAAGTATATGAGGGTATATGCTTATAAGTCATTTTTTTCATTTTCAAAATCCAAAAATTGATTTGAACTATTAGATGTGATATCTATATTGAAATGTGATTGGAGGCCAAATTTTACATTTTTTTGAATTTTTTTACTATTTATTAAGCCACTTTGAAAATCACTGATCCAATAGTGGTTTCTGATTTTACTGTTTTGTTAAGCCACTGTTGGATTAGCGATTTTCAAAGTGGCTTAATAAATAGTAAAAAAAAAATCAGAAAAATGTAAAATTTGGTCTCCAAGCACATTTCAATATAGAGATCACATCTAACTATTCTGATCGACTTTTTGGATTTTGAAAACGAAAAAAATGACTTATAAGCATGTACCCTCATATGCTTATGGAAGTAGAGTAGCCAACGCTCCCCCTCTCTCTCTCTATATATATATATAGAGAGAGAGAGAGATAGGCTAATGTGCTTTCGGTAGCATATGAGCCTAAATACATACGGTCAAAAGTTGAAATTTCAAAATCGAAAAAGTCGATATGAACCGTTCATCTTATTCTCCATATTAATATGTGCTTGGAGACCAAATTTTACATTTTTATGAATTTTTTTACTATTTATTAAGCCACTTTGAAAATCGTTGATCCAATAATTTTACTGTTTTGTTAAGCCACCGTTGGATCAGCAATTTTCAAAGGGACTTAATAAATAGTAAAAAAATTCAGAAAAATATAAAATTTGGTCTCCAAGCACATATTAATATGGATAACAAGATGAAGGATTCAGATTGACTTTTTGAATTTTGAAATTTCAAATTTGGACCGTATGTATTTCGGCCCATATGCTACCGAAAGCACATTAGCCTATCTCTCTCTCTCTCTCTCTCTATATATATATATATAGATGGGTTATGGTGCATTGCAATGCATAGGCACCCTTGTACATTGGACCATAAATCACCGATTCAAAGTCCAAATGACCAATCCAAACTGTTCATCTTGTTCTCCATATTAATATGTGCGTGGAGACCAAATTTTACATTTTTTGGAATTTTTTTACTATTTCTTTTAAATTTATTGAAAATCTGAAAATCTGAGTGAACAATAAAAACAGTAAAAATTTCTGGACCACCGGATCGACGATTTTAAAAGTGGCTTAATAAATAGTAAAAAAATTCTAAAAAATGTAAAATTTGGTCTCCAAGTACATATTAATATGGAGAACAAGATGAACGGTTTGAATCGGTGATTTATAGTCCAATGCACAAGGGTGCCTATGCATTACAATGCACCATAACCCATCTCTCTCTCTCTATATATATTTTTCAAATATTTCGATCGAATCGAATAGAATTCTATCGAATTCGAATTCATTTTTTTATTCCATAAATCTTCTTACTTTATTTTACTTTATTTAAGAGAATTTTTTCCAATTGAGAGGAATTACTATATTATCAGATAAGATCTATCTTAATATTAGATAAATTAAGATCTATCTAATAAACTAATAAAATGTGTGGGATTATAAAAATAAAAAAAAAATAATAAACATATAAAAAATCTATCATTTTTATAATCGACCTTTAATAAATGCTTTATATATATATGGAATATGGAATAAAAACCTATATATATAGAGAGAGAGAGTAGAACTAGGGTGTTTTTAAGCTCACTAAAGTGTTTGGTGAGCTTAACTCAAAAATCTATGAAATTGATTTCAAATGACGAATCTGAATCGTTGAAACCCGCTTATTTTACGAGTGATGCGTCTACATGTGAAAATTTTAAACATTCAAATTAATTTATTATAAAGTCAAGCGGTCAAAAACGTTCAAAAAATGAATGCACTAAAGTTAATTTATTAAGCTTCTAATTTTGACCTAGTGACTTTATACTAAATTAATTCGAATGTTTAAAATTTTCACATGTAGACGCATCACTCGTAAGGTTGGTGGGTTCCAACGGTTTGGATTCATTATTTGAAACCGATTTCATGGATTTTTGAGTTAATCTCACCAAGCACTTTGGTGAGCTTAAGAACACCCTAGTTCTACTCATATATATCTATTTCATATATATAATTCTGGATGAGTTTTCCATTATTTGCCTATAGTGCCACTTTTTTTAATTTCCTGTATAACTGATTTCTAAATAAAACTCTCTCCAAACTTTTCTTGCAAAATTCTATCCCTCTTTTCTTTTTTATTTATTATTTCCAGATTGTTAACAAATAACATTTTTTGTTTCTATTTTTAGAACATTTAGCAAATAACAGAACTTTATTATGAGGAGGATTCTAGTGTATATATATATATTTGTAAAATTTGGCAGAGGTTGCGAAGTGACGAGAAAAGCTCAAATGCTTGATCTTTAATTAGATATCCAATGGCCATAGAACTTTTAACCAATCGTACTGCTGCTCCTTTCCTTATAATTGAAATCTCAGTTCTCTTTATTTAAAAAAAATCTAGATGTTAAGATCAGAAACTCTACATGCTAAAAATAAATCTATTAAGTGTCCATATGTGCATTTATGGTGTTGAGAGTAAAAAAAAAATTTCAAAAAAAAAGAGAGTAAAAAAAAAATGATTTTAATTGTTCCCTTAATTTTAACATCAAGAATTGTTGAACATTCTGATGTTCCGAATGCAAATTACAATTTTAAATTTCACGTATAATTAAAAAAATATTTCTCGTTTTTTTGTGTGATATTTGAGTTTGATGCTTAGAAGTATAGAAATCTTAACTTTGCATAATTTTACAAAACGTTTAAACCTATCTTACTAGTGATATGTCTACATATGAAAATTTAAAATTTAAAATTAATTTAGTATAGAATTAAGCAGTCAAAATTAAAAGATTTATAAATTAATTTAATGCTTTATTTTTTGAAAACTTGATTCTATATAAAATTAGTTTGAAAATTTATTTTTTTTGCTTATAGACACATAGTTTGTAGAATAATTCAGTTTCTACAGTTTGAATTCGTTGTTGAAAATGAATTCATTAAATTTTAAAATTATGCTTACAAAAGAAATTGATGAATTTAAAAACACCTTAGTTCTACTCTAAAATATATGCTAATAAGAAATAAAGAAATGGTGCCGACAGATATTTTAAAATAAAATTCAAAAGCAGGAATGGTCAATAGAAAAAGGGGCATAAAAAAAGTTTTGACAAGATTTTGATCCGTCAATAGTAAAGAATATTGGATGCTTATTTGGTATTTGCAATATTCTACCTGTGATAAAATATATAAAATTCTTTATTTCTGACCTGATATGAAATCTATCCTGAATGTGAATGCTTTATTGAATGATCAACAACAAAGCTGAAAAGGTCTCTCTTTTGGAATCGGGCTATTGGATCAAATTTAGTCAGGTGTCAAGTCATGATCATTCAATCTGTATTGAGATTTGTGCGGATAATTTAAAATTTATGTCAATTAAATACACACAAATCTTAATAAGGATTAGACGGTTTAATAAACTAGCTCCAATTAGGGGTGTTCAAACGGTTCAGTTCGGTTGAAATCGATCTAAAATAATCAAACCAAATTTTTTTCGGTTTTCAAAAATAGAATCAAACCGAACCGAACTGATTAAACTTATAAACCGATTAAGAACTGAACCGAAGTAAATATATTGGTGCTATTATTAATGAAAAGTGCACATGTTTATACACAAGTTGTTCAATTCCATACAAAATATGTATATGTTCTAAAATATTTAAACTAAAATAAAAGAAAGGAACAATGATTAAATCAAACATAATATAAACTATACTTGAACCAATATAATTCTGTCGGTTCAGTTTAATAAAATTTTAAAATATCTAGACCGAACTGATCTATTTAAACTGAAATTATTTAAATATTCAACCGAACTGATCCATTTGAACCAAAAAACCAAACCATTAAAACTAAATTTTTTCAGTTCGATGGAAAACCGAACAAACATAACTATTTGAACACCCCGAGTTCCACTCCCTCTCTTTTGTACAAATGGAGAATATATAATTATGGTAGGCTTTTGTTGTTTTTTATTTTGGGGTGAATTTCACGTATACCCCTCAAAAACTTCAAATTACATATTTCTCCCTCTAAATTTTAAAATTACATATTTACCCCTGTAAACTTCAAAAACTCACATATTTACTTATTTTACTGTCTTTTATATTAAAACACATTCTAAATTAATAAAATATCTATTTTATCCTTTTATTAAAAATCATCAAACGCCCACCTGACTTCAATTTGAATATGAAGGTTTCTCTACATTTCAAATTGCTTTAAGATTTGTGCATGCTAGATCAGCAGAAATCTTGAAGCGAATACAATGCATGCGGATCAAAATTGAAACAAAGTGCACAAATCTTAATACGATGCACACAGATCAAAATTGCTTTGAGATCTATGTGTGCTAGATTAACACTAATCTTGAAGCGAACATGCAATAATTTTAAAGTTTTTAAGGGGTTTATGTGACATTCCTCCCCCCTCATTTTTTGAATCCGTATCCTCTCCGGTATTGTAGAGGATCACCCTCACTTTATGGTTTGAGATTAAATAAATTTCAACCGGTTTGGTATTCGGGCTGCAATAGGGGGCAATATTTTTGGACTTTGAGATTCGTGCTAAGTTTAAAAGAACGGTTCGGATCTAGTAATTGTAAAAGATTCCCTTATCAGGTGTTAGAGAGGATGTGAATTATTTTTTTGGGTGTATGCCGGGTAGGCTTTTGTTTGCATTGGGTTTGTAGCGCATGCACACACTATTCAATATTCATAAAGCGGGGAATTAGATGCGGCGAGAATACGCCTGCGATGAAAGCAAAGAAGCTTTATTTGAAATTGACTCATATAGCACGGATATGATACTCATCTCCAATATCATACATAAATCATACTATTCTCGATCTTCTCCCTTAGTTTTTTGTCTGCGTGTGCCCACTTTGAAGGAATAGCTTTGTGGGATGAAAAAGAAAATGATTAATTAAAAGTTAAAACCAAATTAATAGAAAAGGTTGGATTGACTTTCAATCTATTAACAAAGATAATATCTTATGTATAAAAGATTGCATGTAGAGGTTTGACCTCTGTCGTGTAGAGAGCCACTAATGGATGTTTTGTTTTGCACCTTCCTCGTGGGATTTGATGTACAACTTTAGAATTTGAGATTTAATTTTCACTATCTGTTTGGTGTTTGCTGTGGTGGAAATTACCATGATATTTGAAACAGAGCTCAAATCTATTTTTTTTTTTCATTCTCTAATTCGCATGCGTCTCCACTCTCTTTGTCTTTCTGCCGATGTGACAACTAGAATGGGAAAAATGGCACAACAGAGTTGAATCTGTCACGAAACAGCATGATTACGGTACATAATGACTTGGCATACATGTTGGTTACATGTCGTGACTCGTGTATTTCATGCTGTGATCATATATATTTAGAAATTTGACATGGCACTGCACGCACTAGTGGAGAACATACAATTAGTGTCGCCTTAAAAAACCGACACTAATACTTTAGTATCGGTCGTTTACAAAAAACCGACACTAATAATATTAGTGTCGGCTATTTATATGTAGGCGACACTAATAACTGAGAATTAGTGTCGGCTGTTTATAAGCAACCGACACTAATGTATTAGTGTCGGCTATTTATAAACAACCGACACTAATACTTAACAATTAGTGTCGGATATTTATAAACAGCTGACACTAATACATTAGTGTCGGCTGTTTAAAAACAGCCGACACTAATTCTCAGTTATTAGTGTCACCTATTTATAAACAGCCGACACTAAAGCTAAAAAAATTTCATTTTAAGTCCCGCGCACCTCTTTCAAACGCACGCCTAGGGTTTAAAAACACTCTTCTCTCCGATCTGATCTTCTCAAACCTAGCGATCTTCTCTCCGATCTGATCTTCTAGGCGAATACCATAAGATGTGACAGGAGGAACTCCACAGGAACTTCACGCTTCTCTCCGATATGGTCCTGCGCATGCTTCACGAAAATGGGCATAACTTTTGATCCGTCCGTCGGATCGGGCTGAAATTTTGACAGGAACTCCACAGCCCAAAGCCGCACGAGAAACAAATCTATAGATTCGTTTCGCCATTCGCGCGCTCAGATTCGCGATCCGAGTCTTCCTTCATGGAGTTTTCGACCTTTCTTTATAATTTGTGAGTTTTTAAGGTCTTTTATGCATCTTTTATGTATTTTCTATTTTAGGGTTTGTATGATATTTTATTTAGGGTCTTTTATGTATTTTATGTTTGAGAGTTTGTATGATAACAATAAATGAGCAATTTGGATGATATTTTATTTAGTGAGTGTTATTTGTAAATTATGATGAATTATTTGATATCTTTGTTTTATATATAGTTCAGCAAAAATATATGAACATTCCAGAACAAAATTTTTCATTTTTAGAATTTTCTATGATTTATAGTGAATTTTTGAAATTTATTTAAAAAAAAAAAACATTAGTGTCGGCTATTTATTAAATGGCCGACACTAATAAGTATTAGTGTCGGCTATTTAATAAATAGCCGACACTAAAAGTTAGTATTAGTGTCGGCCATTTAATAAATAGCCGACACTAATGTTTTACTTTTAGTGTCGGCTATTTACAAAGTATTAGTATCAGTCCGATTAGTGTCGCCTAATGTCCGACACTAATACCCATAAACAGTCGACACTAATTCCAAGTTCTCCACTAGTGACGTCACGTTGCGTCACCCGAAAGATCTAGTCACGGCACCACATGACACATAGTCACGTATAATTAGAACCGTTAAATCTTGATCAAATGATGAATTTTGAATAAGCTAGCTTAAATTATGATAAATTGTTACGTGAATCATGTTTAGACATGATGTGACTATTTGCGTGCTGTGATCATCTCTTGATATTTTAGTCACAACAGACATAGCACGTGAAAAATTAACTTGGTCATGGCACGACATAACATGAATCTAAATTCACAATATATTAGTCACGTCACAGCACAACACGACATGACACGTTTTTTCTAGTGACAACCATGCAACAATTGAGCTATACAAAAATCATGACTTACAACACTATATATAGTTTTTTTAATATGAATTCCAATATAATATTTTTGTAGTAATGGTATTAGGTTTTAATTTTATATATATATATATATTTCCTATAATTAGATAATTAATACTGCTTAAGAAAATGATGACATCATCAAATCCATATATACTAAAAACGATTAGCGTACTACTTAAAACTAATGAAACTACAACAGAAATAAAATAAAAAAAGTTAGCGTCGCACTCAAAAAAACAAGGAAAGGGAAAAAATGTCAGCATCAATCACTTTTATGAGCATTGAAAAAGTGGGAAAACAGTTGGCTGAGATAAGAACTGTCTGCCACGTCCCTTGTCTTGTTATATATATTCACCTTGTAAAAGAATCTTCACTCATAATTGGTTTCAATAATAATGTTAAAACTATCATGCATCACTCTGTGCAAATAAAAGATTGGGTACTAATGTTGGGCAAATAAATAACATTTTTTATTGGGAATCAATTAAGATAACTTTAAATCTAATAATGTTTCATGATTGGTAAAAAACAGCTCATGATCAATATTATTAAAAAGAAGATTACATATGTGATGTATCAGCCACAAGATTCGTAAATTATTCGCGAATAATTCA
>JARJHM010000584.1:0-204930 GCA_033356055.1 Carex pumila
CTCGTATAGAGATACGAGGAACAAATAGTACTTTTGGTAGACTATCACTTCCTCAGCTAAGCTATACATATGAGAATGCTACCGTTATGACTGCTTTTTACGGACAGCGGTAGATAGCAATCACACATACATATTTCTTAGTGGGAACGATAAATACCTCATACTTTAGAACGTGACACTGAATGAGAAACATTAATGACACGAACACAATTCTATTTAGTGTCTCATTCGGGGTCTGTCAAATTCCATGTTCCTAGAACATGTATCTATGTGATTAAAATGACATCTCGTGTCAGGTGGTTTGTAAAACTTAACCATCTTTTAATCCACATACTAACCTTTTCGCGGTAATTAGTGTTCCTGCTAATTACCTTGGTTAGTGACCTTTTAAGAGTATATATCATCTATATTATGGAGTTTCACAATTTCAGTCATGAACTCGAAATGATCCATAAATGCAATAATACTCAAGGCAACAAAATGATATTAATCATCCAATTCATGAACAAAGCTTTATGATAAATTATCGTATTATTGACTTCTAGATTATTACAAACTAACACCTATAGCATCTATGTATCCGCACTGCTTATTAAAGAAAGAAGGAAGCAGTGTGGAGACATACAAAAGTTCCAAGCTACTGAGCTTAGTCTCCTGCAAGCACACCACATCACAACGGGAAGACTTTATGACATTGCGAACCACCAAGCACTTGTCTAAATTGCCTAATCCCCGACAATTCCATGATAAGATTTTTGTTCTTTTGTACGACATTTTAAACTGAAAATCACAGAACACGAGTGAGCTGACTGTCAGCTACTCCACTTCGGAGTCAACCTCTTTATCCGACTGAGGATCAAAGAGAAGGTTCACATCCGAATTTTGATGCAACTTCTCCAAGTCGTCTAATTGCCAACTAGGTCTTTGTGAATTATCTTCAGCAAGAGCAAGAATCACTTGCTCAGTGGGAAACCCAGTTGCTTTAGCAATTTTTGAGCAATGCTCAAAATCAACTTGAATTTCCACTAGTCCATCAGTAGAAGATAGTTTAGCTTTGGGTACAACCTTTGAACTTGTACAACCTGCCTTATCCTTTTGGGCCATTTCTCTTTTTTTCCTCCTCTGCTTAGTAGAATATTGCAGCAGCCTTTTCTTTTCCTGTCTAGTGGGCTCACATAATTTCGGCCCAGTAGACTCCCTACAAATCTCTTTTTGAATGTCCTCCAGCCTCAAACAACTGGCACCAGCCATGTTTTTATTACGCTGCAATATTTTAGGAGGATTTTTTGCACCCTCCTCAATCATCAAATTCCTTGCCTCTTTTGGAGAAACCGCAGTTATAGGAACAGATTGCACAGGAACATTAATCACATTACTAGTGCCTGCCTTCTGCCGAGTTGGCGTGTGTGTAACAATCAGCTGCTCTGAGGTGTCTGGACCTGCTACATCATTATTTAAATTGCAATCACGCCCTTCTATCTGTAGGTCACTATCTTCCAAATTGGTATGTAAATCTTCCTCGAAATTTACGCCCTGATCACTTGTAGTTACCAAATTTATCTGAGAATTAGCTGCCAGATTTTCTATAGCCCTCATGCATGGCCCTTGTGTGTCATTGAGTGTGATCAGATCTTCTGTAACTACCGGATGTGAATTTGGTACAACATCCTCAACCACCTGAGGCTGCACCATTGATCTAGCCCCCCTTAGCACCGCCTGAACACCGGTTGGTAGAGCATCAAAATGAAAACCTTGGCAAAGCTCTTCAAGTACTTTTCTTGACCCAATGAAATGGTCATTCTCATTAAGGTCAAGCCCTTCTGAAACAGGAGAAGGAGCGTGAACTGTCGGAGGGAGGAACCTTTCTCTGGGCTGAGGAAGTTCTTCCGGTTTGTAGATTTCGCCTTCTATGCACTTTCTAGGGATAACATCCACCGGAAATTCTAGGCCACCCACCCTTAGTGCAATTTGATGTGGTATCAGTGATAAGCTAGATGTAGCAACCACCACCGTCCAACATGCCACATCACCTTCCATAGCTTGCGCCACTGTTCCGAGATAGGTACCAACTGTGCTTGCAGCTCGAACTACATAATGTTCACGGTATATGTCTAGAGGGATCCCAATGAGATCAAGTATCACCTTGTAGCGTGGAATCACCACAGTGGCATCATCAAGTGGACTCCACAAGCTAAATGAATACCCCTCTTGCCACACAGCTGAAGGTATAACCTTTATGAATTTAACAGAGTCGATACCCAGTGGAAGGAGAATAGCATATCTCGAGCGAGTCATAACACCTACAGAGATATCAGCTGCATTAACCAACCCCGAGGAAGCTGCATAATCTGCCACCTGCTCAATACTCAGATCCACTTCCAATGAAGGGTTGTACATGATCACCACATTGTTAAGCTTAGCCCTTTCCTCAAAGTATTGATCGTCTCTTTCAACAAAGCATACAACCTTCGTAGGTCTGTCCTTTGGCAACTCAATGATGGGAAGGGAATCCTGGAAAAGATCATCAAAACCTGGTTCTCTAGGTTTGATAGTCGGAGTTGGCAGGATACCCGGACCCGGTAATACAACTGAGCTTATGTCACCGGTCTTACAAAAGCTTCCAATATGGCCTTGGCCCCAGCACTTACCACACCTCTTAGGGTTCATACAACGAGCAGCACTGTGCCCCATACTGCAGCAGCGAAAACAACGACCCTTCCACTCCGTGTAGCGAGGGGATGGAGGGAACCTTAGTTGGGCAGCACTATGTCGGGATACATAGTAAGATTCTGTGGTGGTTTTGGGCAAAGGTTGTGTGGTTTTAGGCTGGTTGTGTAAAGTGTTGATAGGGTTAGAGGTTTTAGGTTGTGGCTGTGTAGAGGGGTGAGGGCCTGTGCGGACAACCTCAGCCCAAGAGGGCTTAGAGAAGTAAGGTAAGAAGGGAGAAGGTTTGGTGGTGGTCGTGGTGGTGTTGGTGGTCAGTTTTGGCTTCCTCCAAGTAACTATCCTCCATTCGCCTTGGTTTGCCTCACCTGTCGCTCCTCTCATCTCTCTTCCTAATCTAACTAGAAAAGAAAGATATTTTTAAATCTTAGTTCAATTCAGAGTAGTGATTTCCCTCTGCTCAATTAATACCAATTGTTTTAGAAATTATAAGAAATTATTTTAGTAGTTTTGGTATCAATTAGTAACTTATTAAAAATTACAACCAATTTGATAGGCAGAGATACAATTTGGTAGGCGGACAAAGGCAGGAAAAGAATTATCGAGACGATTCAAATTCGAACCCATTAAGAAAAAATATCTGAACTCGATTGCTGCCCACCCCCTGACTCTGGCTACGCCACTGGTTTTGCCTGTAGTAAAAATAAGTTGTATCATGTCTTTTCATGAGATTTGCCAGGAATCGGATTCTCTTTAAAGTTTATTTTACTTCTACCATCTATCATCTGTCTTCTTTTTATTCTTTTCTTATGCTTTTGTACAACTAGTATCTAAATCAATCATGAAGAATTTGCTAAAGCAGTTGCTATCCTCCAAAACCAAGGAATCATACAATAAGTAAAGCTTGAAAGATTGAATACGTAAAGAAAGATCATGTATCTATCTATCCATTTTAATTCCTTCTGATCCTCAGGACATCTATTTAAGACTGAGATTTACACAGAGAGCACCAAACAACTGGTAACAAACTCTCTTTGCTTCTCTCTTAACAAAGATAAAAATGGGGGAAAGAAACGTGGGAGTGGCCATGGATTTCTCGACATGCAGTAAGGCAGCACTCAGATGGGCATCAACCAATATGGTAAGAGGTGGCGATCGGTTAGTGCTGCTTCATGTCAACCCATCATACCAGGTTGAGAGCGGCATTGTTCACCTCTGGGAACAGGATGGTTCACGTACGCTCACTTTCCTTCTTTGGTTTGGTTTTGTTTTGAGTGTACTTCCTCTTTTTTATCAGTTGATGAATATTTGTCTCTCTATATATTTGAGATTTTGAAGTAGTTTATTCCATATATTTGTTCAGCTCTCATTCCGTTAAATGAATTATCGGATCCCTTGATTGCCAAGAGATATGGTGTCTCTCCTGACAAGGAAACGCTCAACATACTGGCTCAAGTTGCAAATCAGAGACAGGTATATATGCAGTACCAGTTGAACCAATACCAATTTCATTCAAAATTTTCTTAAACCAATGTTTTCAATTACTTTCTTTCTTTTGAAATATTAAAAGAAACATATGACATAATTAAGAATACATTTATATATATATATATATATAGGTTGAGGTGGTGGCAAAGGTGTACTGGGGAGACCCAATGAAGAAAATATGTGAAGGAATTGAAAAAATCCCTTTTCACTGTTTGATTGTTGGTAGCAGAGGCCTTGGCAAAGTCAAGAGGTCATTTAATTTTCTTGTATCTTTTACCTAGTACTATTTGAATCTGTAATATATTACAAGTTTATAACTGATGGAGTTTATATTGCCTTTATACAGGGCTTTACTTGGAAGCGTGAGTAGTTATGTGGTGCACCATGCAACCTGTCCTGTCACCGTTGTCAAAGACAGTGCATTCTGAGTTATTAACTAGTGCTGCTGTTAATTTAAAAAGTACTTAACAGTAATATATTTGCATGGTTGTGGTTTGGAGCAAAAAAGAAAAGAAAATAACGAGTTGATATCGATCCCCGATGTAACATAGATGTATATGAACAATAAGCTTGTTATTTTAATGGATTGTTGATAATTAATAAAGAGATGATTTCATTTCCTTGTAATTTGTGGTTCTGACCAGTGTTGTAAAGAACGTCCGTTTAGAGTGATTAATTGTTGATGGTGATCAAATCATCATGATTTTTTTTTATTAATCGGCCGATTATTTCCGCTTATTTTTTATTAATTGCTTGGCGGTACTCTATCCGTCCAATAACCGTATACCATTATTTACAATACTAGTTCTGACTCAACAAGTTTTAAATTTATTGCTTTTAATTAAAATGGTACACATTATTATTTTTGTTTGATTTCATATGAATAATTAAAAATTAGAGTATTAGATTTTTTTTTGTTTCCGTCAGCAAAAAAATATAATTATTGCATGCAGGTCAAACATTAGAGGAAGGATAAAGTTAGTGTAATTTTTCTACGAATGAATTTTACAACAGAAAAAAGAATGTTATCCATCAGTTTTAATGCTTCGGTACAAATAAACTGTCTATTATTAGGTCGAAAAAAATATTTCTTATTTTTTAAAGAATTGAATGAAACATTTATTTTGAATTTCCAACTTCAATAAGACAGCAACACACTAATTTAATAATTTTTGTGGAAGCATTAGTTTCATTTTTGCTGCTGTTTTTTTTCTCAAGGCCGTGTTGAGATTTTTATATTAGACATTTTCTTTTAGATCTTGCTATTATAATTTTTTTAACACATAAAAACTCTCTCATTATGAAATATATGATCATAAAATAATTAACAAATTAGATAGACCGAAGCAACGAGACTTCGTCCAAATATATAATAAGAGTGAGAGTACGCTAATATGTATATTACGGATGGATCCGTGTTTTAGATCCATATAAATTGAAATAATTAATCTAAAGTGTCAAATATAATCTTCATATAAAATAATTAATCTAAAGTGTCAAATATAATCTTCAAAACAATATTCAATTAAATAAGTTAATTGTGATTTTTTTTTAATCAAATTAAATCAATCACGAGCTACGGACTTTGTTGCCAGTTGAGACTAGGGTATTAATAGTGGGGGAGGTACGGGTACCCCGGGTATACTCGGGATTGGTAAGGGTATAACTCTGGTATGGGTAGGACGGGTACAAGGGTATGGCGGGTATATTTTTCAAAAATTATATCCTACCCGTCCTATACTCGTACCCGTGTACCCTTGACGGGTAAGGCGGGTACGGGTATTTTTTTTTTTTGGTTTTTTTGTTGGTCTTTTGGCACCGAGTGGGTGGGTGGGTGTGTGTGTGTGTGGGGGGGGGGGGGGGGGGGGGGGGGGGGAGGGGGAGCCAATCTGCTCCTTTTCTTGAGAAAAGGAGGACCCTCTTATTCTCCATTTGAACTGTTCAACATCAATCAAATGGCTTCAATTTCTTTTCAACATGACATGAATCTCAAAGCACAAATTTAATTGAACCCGTTTGATCAATTTTAAACGGTTCGGATTGGAGAATAGGAGAGTCCTCCTTTTCTCAAGAAAAGGAGCAGAGTCCATTCTAGGTGGGGGGATAGAATTTTTGAATTTTGAATTCGGATGAACAGTAGTCGGGTATCGGGTACGGATACTAGGGTACGAATATAGTAGGGTACAGATAAACTCGAGTAGGGTATGGTCGGGTATTGGTCCAAAAAAATAGATCTAGTCTAATTTTTGTCCGTATCCACGTACCCGAGTATGCAACTCATATTCGGACTCGGACACAGGTACCCCGAGCAGCAGGTACAGGCGGGTATGGTCGGGTATACCCTACCCGGGTATTGTTAATCCTCTGGTTGAGACGGCGCATTGTAATTAATAAACGCACATCCATCCGAATTCATATCACCTAAGGTAACAGACTATTTCTATTTTGATCTGGACCGTCTAATCAGAACTCAAACGATTATTAAAGCGTCATAATCGGTCCAGTGGATTTCACTTCGGATCAGATTGGTCCAGATTCTTATCGGACGGATGTGATTCAAAAAGATATATTCTGTTACCTCGGGATATGGATTTCATCCATCCTGGACTGCTCTCATTCTTATTCGAATGTAATCGAGTAACTGATAAAAACAGCTATAAGCAGCTAACCTTGAGCAATTTCCTTTCCATCTCTGCGGGCGAAGCGTTTCTCAATGAATGTGCGTAGATTTGTTGCGAGATCAATTTATCTTCTTTCGAGGAGGACAACCTCTAGCTTCAGCTCCTCAATTCAACAGGACACGTCACCTCTCTCGTCAAATCTAATCTCCAGTTTCTTGAAATCGAACACCGGATCCTCCCACTGTAACTGGGCCACTCTCACCAGTAATTTCGGATCCACCCCTTTAGCCCAACCCGTTATCGAATCGGTGCTTCTTAACCTCAAAGAACCTATCTATGCCAGAAATGCACTCTCTTTTTTTCATTGGTGCGCTTCCAACTCGAACCCAGCGTCGGTTCAGCACGGGCCGAGGTCGTACTGTTTGATGGTGCACATACTGGTACGTGCCGGTTTTCTCAGAGATGCACATGCATTGCTCGAGTCAGCTATCAAGAAGAACTTTTCACTGCTCGAAACGATTTGGGACACCCATGCATTGATTCTTCCTGGTTCCAGGGTTTTTGATCTCCTCGTGCAGAGTTATGTGAAATTATCAATGGTTGGACCCGCTTTTGATGCTTGTAAGTATGTTACAGAACGTGGTTTCTCTCCTAATTTGATCAGCTTCAATGAATTGTTGCGCAAGGCACAAAGGGTCAGTGAGTTTGAGCTTGCATGGAAGGTGTTTGAGTATATGCTTGAGAGAAGAGTGTATCCTAATAAGGCAACTTATGAGGTGATGGTCGATTTGTTATGCAAGGAAGGATCTCTGAACAAGGTTATTGGTGTGGTTAATGATATTTGCAGGAAGAAAGGGGGCCCACCAGGTACATATGTTAATGTGGCATTAGTGCTCAGAATTTTCAGAGACGGTAGAATTGATCAAGGGATGCTGTTACTCAAGAGGATGCTGCAAAAGGATATGGTTTTTGACAACATCTACCACTCACTCATCATTTTTGTGTATTGCAACAATGGGAACTTGAGTTTAGCATACGAACAGCACGAAGATATGGTTAAAAGAGGCATTAACACAAATTCCTTTGTATACACATGCTTAATTGGTGCTAATGGTAAGGAAGGTAACTTAGAGAAATCCACTGAACTATTTCATGAGATGATATCTGTGGGTTTGAGGCCATGTGATGAAACTTATAATTACCTTATTGTGGGGTGTTGTTTGGAAAAAGGTAGAGAGAGTGAGGCTCTGCACTATTGTGAAAAAATGATAAATGAAGGTTTCTTACCTGATAATTTTACCTGTAATGAGTTATTTGGTGCAATCGGGTTAAATGGAGATGTAAAAAAAGCTAATGAGTTGCTTACAGTTATGATAGATAAAGGGTTTGTACCTGATGAAAAGATATACTTACAGTTAATTGATGGTTATGGCTTGATTGGAGATGTGAATGGGGCTCTTAAAACCTACTATGAGATGGAGTATAGGGGCCTCAACATTGGTATAGAGGTGTTTAATTCTTTGATTAGAAATCTTTGTTCATGTGGGGTTCTAAATGAAGCTGAGAAATTTCTGAACATTCTTAGAAAAAGGGGCTTGACTCCAAATGGATCTTTATATGACATGTTGATTATTGGTTATTGTGAAAAAGGCCAACTAAAGAGTGCTCTTTATTGGTATGATGAGATGCAAAGAAGTCTCCTGGTACCATCTGGTGATGTGTTTATGAAGCTTGTCAAGGGGATAATTGCAAAAAGAGAAGATGTGGTATGAGTGCATGGTGACTAATCCATAATTAAAGTAGACTGCTCCTTTTGGCAAAGTATACTATGCACACTCATATATTTTATAGTGCTTGTTCTTTTGATGTGATCCTCTGACTTGAATAAAATTAGCGATTATAAATTTTTCCTGTTTTCAGATCATTAACTAAAAGTCTAAAAGAGAGTACAAGAATTAGATCGAAACACATGTTGAGTTCATCTCGACCTGGATCAACTGTGCTGTCTGATGCCAATCAGAGAATCACGGTCACATCTTGTCTAGTCACCTGTTTAAGTTGAATAAAAAATGAAGGAGACATGTCGGGTAAAGAATGGATCCTCTGATCTTGCCTTTTTTTCTTTATAGCCTCTAATTTCTACACCTATTAATTACTTGATGCAATGACAAATGATAATTGATAGTGCACCTACTTCTTATTAATTTTTAATTTATTTCCTATTCTTCTCCAATTAACTTTTAATTAACTTAATGCCTTCAGCTGAGCAATCAATCCACCAACTGCAGCTCAAAAGTAAGCATCAAACAGTAACAACCAATCATGTGCATGCTGATTTGCATTTCCATACACTTCAGAATTAGAAACCGCACTTGTAACCAATTTAATAATATATTTTTTTTCTCTGGTATGCAGCCAATGCTTCATACAATCATGAGAGAATATGGAAAAGAGAGGAGAGGAAACATAAAGAAAATGAAGAAAGAGTATAAAGAGTATCTGATATAATAGTGAGGAATTTTCACAGCTCTAGTGTGAACGTATTATAAAATAAGGCAGAAGGCAATGGCTGAGAGTTGCAACAAACTGTTGATGCCATAGCTTAATTGTGTGTCATAGCTGTTTCCAGGAGCTGTTGTTGCTGGTACACCTGTTGCAAATGAAAATTCTAAATGTTACAATTTGTTACTTGTTTTGCTTAATATGAGCATCGATTAATGCTGTACATATGTATTTAGCATAAGCAACATAAGTGCATGATTTGACACTAATTTAAGTGAAAATTAATTTTTTTAATCAGTTACTAATTTTGTTATGTTTTTTTTTTTTTTAAATGAGTAAAATATTTGAAAAAAAGAAAGCTAGTCATCATCAAATTCGAGCAAAATGAAGTCTGATTCTTACTTGGTTCATTGGAACCATTACTTGGTGGTGATAAACTTCCGGTTGGAGCACCTGCTTCTGAAAAGCAGTACAAATATTCAATTACACGTCAATTAACTAACTAAAATTTGAAATAACAAAAGACCTTGAAAAACATACTTGAACAAAGGCTAGATGGTGGTGCATTGACTCGACAAATGGTAGGCAATTCAAGCACTCTCACTGTATCTATCTGTATTCCAAAATTGTTATAGCCGGCGATGAGCTGGCACAGACAGCTAACCTCATTTTCCAGCACCCCTGTAAGTGCTGAACAGCATCCCTTTTCAGGTCTTGTCAGATTGCTTCCACTTGTAACGTATGTCAAGCATGATGTCAAATTCAGAAGCGCGGTTGTACAGTCGGGAGATGGTGCTGGTGCCGACACAAGCGTTTGTGCTTGTATAGAAGAGAAATGGACTAGGAGGAATGTCAAGAGAAGAGAAATGGCAGATGAAGAGCAGCTTTGCATGTTTAATTTGGGAGGTGAGATGGTAGTTATATGATTCTTTTCAAAAAGAAAAAATTGGGGGATTTTAGTGTTGTGTGGGGAGAGAGGTGTTGTCATAAAGAGCAAGTCATATGTTGTCTGTGTGGATCATAATTTATGCAATCTTTAAGAGTCTTCAGAGTTACTATCCCACTGGATTTTCCAAATTTTGTATGCATGAGAGGTGGGAAGTAATAATATTAATATAGAGGTATGGTATCCCGGTTCTTGTGTAAAATTTACAGTGTGATAATAAATATGTTCTCCTGCATGCAAAGAGCTAGTAGAAAATAATTTTCCTTCATTTTTTTGTGGGTTGTTGTCATGTTGTGTTGGGCCTTTTTAACTTGGCATTATAATTTAGTTAGACTTGTTTATTGGGTTTCTTAGTATAATTGGCCACCAGTCCCATTGGTAGAATAAGTAAGAGGCACAGACTTGTTATTTTTTGTAATAAAATATTAACAGTCCTTGTGGGTTATAGTTTTGGTATATATATATACACACACACACACACACAAGATGAACACCAATTGTGATTTTGGCCATACATAGCATCTCTAGAGAACAGCATAGATGCATAATAATTATTGTTTTAGCTACATTTTGGTGTAAGACTTTAAATAATGGTTTATTGCTTAATTTGTCTTTAATTTTGCCTTTTGATACTAATGACTTGTCTTCTCAGGATTTGACCATATTAGGACCACAGGAAACATTTCCAGAGGGGGATTCAGAGCTAGTGGTAGAGAACCCTCTGCTTGCACAGGAAGATTTAACCCATATGCTTGGGTTAGAGTTTCTAAATGATTAGTCTGTGTTTCTTTTGGTCTGGTGCTATTAGGTGCTTACTTTCGCGTGTTTTTGTTGTTTTGCTGGTTTTATTTTCTATTAGTTTTGAATATTTGACTGGGCATGTTTTACTGCCTTTATGTTTTTTTGGGTACATACTGTTTGCGTTTCTCCAGTTGTTTGGAGTTAGACGCAAAAACAATTTTTTATAATTTCTAATGAAATCGGTGGATCACCACTTTTTCAAAAAAAAACTTCTTGTTGGTCAAAATTCGAATGATCTAAAATTAGACCAGCTATTACCCAAATTCTGGATCAAGATTTCATACCGTTGTAAACTTGTAATGTTATAAATTTGGAAAAAATAAAAAAATAAATAATTCATTGAAGATGAATTACAAAAAAAGTTTGATTTTATGGACAAGTGATTGCTAATTCCAAGGTTGGCAAAGGGTGGAACGTGCAAGTACACCTCCAATCTGACGACCTTGAATTGAGTTATCAATGCTACCAAAAAAGACGGGTAAACTTGCAGATTCTCTCTACAGGCGAAAAAGAAAGGTAAAAACTGGAGCACTATCCAAAAAAAATTTCGAAATTAAAAAATCAATTTGCACTGATCTGAATTCGTCTGTACTCTATTGTCGTAGCAAAAATAGAGAATAGAAAAATAATAAATAAAATATATATAGCGATATCCGAAACGGATTTTTTTTTTAAAAAAAAAAACAAAAAAACAAATTAAGCGTTCAAGGTGTTCAAGGTGCTGGATAGTGGAAAAATGTTATGAGAACCTCTACCAGGTGTGTTTTCAGTAAAATGTCTTTGATTTTCACCGTAGCACTGTTATGATTGAGGTGTTTTTCGGAAATCCAGCACCTTAAAAAAAATTTCATTTAAATTGATTTTTTTTTTCTATTTGAAAAAAAAATCCTACCTAAACTAGGGATGAAAACGGAGCGGATATAGAGTGGATAGTGATAAAATCATATCCATATATTTTTTTAATTTTTCAGATACATATATGAAGCGGATATCATACAGATACGAAAATGGATTCAAATCAGATTAGATATTTATTAAAATAATATAAAAAATTATTAAAAATACTAAAGTTCATAATATTTATAATTATAATGGTGAATAACATAGTTTTTTCATAATATATATTAAAATATATGGTATATATCTACTATTCAGATATTGATAATTAAAACATAAAACCATATCAGTATTCTTATCCACATGGACATTCCAATATCGAATATTCGCATCTAATTTGTAAAATACGGATATGATATTATCCATACCTTTTTCACCCCTAGTCTAAACACATGAAGGCCCGAAAGTGAAGAACTTTCGCCAATTATGAGCCCAGCAACAGCACAGGCTTTTCCTAATGGAATGTAAGTATAGAAATCCATTTAGTACCACTACCAAAGATACGAATTCGTATCCTCTACATTAACTCAAAAGGAATCTTTTGAGTTAATGAATCTCGATTATTTGAATGTTTTAAGATTCGTACATACTAGATTCGCACTAATATTGAAGGCCCTCTTATATTATAGGCAAGAGCCGAATTTGCTCTATTTAAAATAAAATGGTTAAAATTCATTAACTCAAAATATTCCTTTTTGAGTTAATGTAGAGGATACGCATTTCACAGATATGCAATCTCGCAAATCTCAACATAAATGAACGACTAACAAGGGTCGAAGGATACAATCTCGCATTATATTATTTATTTGACGATTGAGATCAAAACTAAGAAAAAGGTAAAGTTATATATTTGTAATTGAATTTATTATGTATTAAACCGTAAATTTAGTATAGTGACACGAGTTCTTGTCTCTCTACGAAAAGACATATTTAATTTTTGAGAATAACCTAAAAAATGCTCAAGGTATACCAAAGCCTTTTAATAAAAAAAAATGATATATTAACTTGTAAATTATTAGTCAATTGTTAAGTACTAAAAAAATCAAATTGTTATGTTTTTATTAAACGAACGATAACGATCAATTGATTTTACATCTTATTCCAAATTATATTTTGATTGTTAATGCACACGATAAATTATTAATAGTGCGTTTTGTGGAAGCAAGAATAGAGTTAATAAAAAAATAACACAATTATTTTAAGCTAATCTTTATATGAGTTGAGAGCTACCAAGTAAATTTGTTTGTTTTTGTACGTTAGCTCACTATTTTACTAGCATAATCAAAAATTAAAATAAATATTTAATTATTCTTTGTTTTAAGTTAACTCTATTATTTGATTATTCTTTGTTTCATTCAATCGGGCGTAGCTAAATAAATTTATCTTCGATATAATATATTCCAGTACAAGACGTCTAATCACACGAATTCGGATTTCATGTCTTAGCTCAAATTTTGAGTTTGAATTCGGACCATCCGATCTGATTTGGCACGAGTATTGAAGAGGTTTTGTGTATTCCACATCGAACATGATTAATTTGAATTCTGATTTGATGAACTCCATTATCACTCTGCATGTCAAAATTATCTAAACTCATCTATTTACTTTTTAATCATAATTATTTCTCTATTCTAAGCAATTAGCGGTGCATTTAGTTTAACAATATTAATATATTAATAATAACTATAAAATATTATTATAATAATTATTTTTAATATATATTAACAATATACCATGTTAATTATATAGTTATATATCGTTAATAAGATACTAATTACAAAATATTAATATATTAATAATAACTATAATATATTACAATATTATTATAATAATTATTTAATATATTAACAACATAATATAACAATTATATAATATTATTATAATAATTATTTAATATATTAACAATATGATATATTAATTATATAATTATATACTAATAATTAATAATAATAATAATATACTAATTATATACAAATAAAATATCATTATAATCATTTAAGTTAAATCACGACATCTAATAAAATAAATCATCATGTGAAATGATTTAATTTAAACCAACCTAAAAATTAACTTATATCATCTTAGTTCGATAGAATAACGCAACCTAAATTTCTTGTTCCATCTCTAGGCCACAACCAAAGTAAAATAAAAGCAGTAAAGCATCTCAGTATACAAATTGTCGATCAGAGAAGCAATAAAATAAGCATCACCTTTCAACAAAATTATATTATAAAAACTTGAAAACCCTATTTTTATATAGGAATCGGGTGAGATTAGCATCGTGCCTTTTGACTTTTCCTTTCCAGCTCCCACTTTTTGGCCCTGCCATCACTTCCCAACTCTCAGTCTCCCAGCCCCTTATTTCCCATGAATAATTTCGCCGCTGTACAAAGCTCCACTTTCAAATATCCAATAAAATCAAAATCCTTAGTCAAAAATAACATCGCCATTTACTTTCATAACTCCAGCATTAGATTTGCGAGATACGGAGAAAGAGCCCCTGGATCTATACTTGCTTCTATTCAATCGCAACCGCAATCTCACACCAGGTTTTCATTTATCTGTCTTTTTCTCTCATTTGAGCTTTAAAGAGATATTTAAATCGTTTGTATTTCTTATTAGAAACTAGATATAACGCGTCTTGATAGTGTATTTCTTCGTGTGCTGTAGGCAAGAAGTTATGAGCTCTGAAGAGAAAACAGGCACAAAGAGGTACCGTAGATACTATGTGTTATTCAACAATTGAATTTCTTTGGAAGTAGCGATTACATTTGATATACTGAACATCATCATCAAAACAGTGATCTTCTATGGAGATAAAGTTGGCAATAGTACATCTCTCTGTAATAGAAGAACCAAACAGAATACATCTATTGTTAGTGCTAATGCTCTTTTGAATTTTTCTTGGAGTAGTTCTCCCTGACACCTACTTTTTAAAGAACAGATTCTAAGACTAATTGTGACATCAATTAAGAATAAAATGGAAAAAGTAGATATATTTCTCTCTTTCTTTCATTAGCATCTCTATTCCTGGTTGTATATCACTCCATAATGGTGGGCTGACATGTGAGTGCATAGGGCCACTAATGTAGCAGTCAGGTGCACCAAACAAAATTTTCTAATATTTGAGGGAACCCGTTGAAATAAAAATTCTTGTGGTAAATGCCACAGCAATACACAATGTACTTTCTGCTGATATCTTTGAATCATAATGCGGTTTTAGGCTGGCTGTGGTGACTGGAGGTAATAGAGGAATTGGCTTTGAGATCAGCCGTCAACTGGCACTCAATGGCATAACCGTAATTCTTACCTCAAGAGATGAGAAAAGAGGCACTGATGCAGTTGATTTACTTCACAGAGAGCATAACTTGTCAAATATTCTCTTACATTAGCTCGATATATGTGATCCTGTCAGCGTAGCCTCATTAGCAAGATTCATTGAAACTCGATTTGGGAAGCTTGATATATTGGTACAGTGTCACTAATAAATTTCAAAAACACTATGTTGGTTCCGCTGTTAACTTCCTTGATCTTATATTATGTTGTGTGTTCAGGTTAACAATGCTGGTGCTTCAGGTTTATTAGTTGATGCAGAGGGACTTAGAGCTCTTAAAATTGATCCACTAACTTGGGTACATTATTTTTTATGAGTAGCATTATCGGATAAGACTATAGTCAGTTTACTTGGATGTAGATATACTACTTGGACACTAACTTGGGTACATTATTTGATTTTATGGCGTACATGTAGACATCTGGTAAAGCGGTTGATATTATAAAAGAGGTTATACTCCACCCGTATGATGAAGCTGTGAGATGCCTTGATACCAATTACTATGGATGCAAAAGGGTCACTGAAGCTCTTCTCCCTTTTCTTGAGCTCTCAACCTCTGGTGCAAGGATTGTCAATGTCTCCTCTCTCAGATCAGAACTCAAGGTATTAGTTCCATGTAGTTGTGGTAAATACATGTATAGTATTACATAATCACATTTTTGTCCTATCACTGAGATGAGAAAAAAAAAATAGAAAAAACGAAAAGAAGATTCATTTCGCCGAGTATAATTCCTAAAATATGACCCAAAAAGTGTGACCTCTCAACAATATGTCAGATAGTCATATGAAACAAGCTATGAAAGTATTGCATTAGCTGTAATCTTAATTTAGGAAGACAATATGAAAGTATTGCATTAGCTATAATCATAAATTTTTGTCTGTTATGTAGGATTTTTTAAGATATACATCTATTTGACTTGAGATAAGTTAACAGTTCTCATATTTATTGTAAACCCAGAGAATGCCAAACGAGGAGCTGAGAAAAAAGCTGAGTGATATTGACAAATTGGACAAGAACAAGCTAGAGGAGCTGATAAGCACATTTTTGGATGATTTTAAAAATGGGAGACTTGAGGCAGCCGGCTGGCCAAGCATGTTACCGGCATACAGTGTTTCCAAGATGGTGTTGAATGCCTATACAAGGGTTCTCGCGAAAAGATACCCTGATATGTGCATTAATTGTGTGGGGCCTGGTTTTGTGAACACAGAACTAAATTGGAACACTGGAGTTTTGACACCCGAAGAGGGTGCGAGAGGACCAGTTCAGCTGGCTTTACTGCCGCAGGGTGGGCCCACAGGATGCTACTTTGATGAGACTTCCTTGGCTGAAGCTTGGTAGAGTTTATAATTTTTTTGTTGGTGATATTGTAGGATGATAATTTATCAATAATCCACAATTTGCTACGCAGTAGCAAATTTGGCAGAGTATTGAAATAAATTGATGCTCGGCTTTATCTGAGAACTCTTTAGCTTTGTCGCTTTTGTTTCTTTCTGATGAGATTCTTTAATATATTTGCAAGTGCTGAACAATCCAATCAAAATTAGGGTATACTGGTGCACATCGTTTTTCATTTTCTTTTAACATATTTCGGCAAAACAGAAACAGTACAGAAATTGTAGTGATTGAATAACTGTACGTAAAAAGATCACCATCACTCGATTTGAGATCTGGTTTTGTTTATACAGGCAACAAAAGATAAAAGAAAAACAATACGAAAGCATAAAAGAGTTTGCTTTAACAAAATTTCATATCGCAGTCGAGTTGAATGAAATACTAGAAAGAATAAGGAGGTGAATGAATGATTGATACTACAGCGCAACTCTTAACATCATATACCAAAAGGTCGAAGTCCAAATCCTATGAAGCAACTCAAATTTTAATTATACGTCCGAATCTTCCAATCAGAATCCAAATCAATTCTGCTTGAGGTGAAATGCACAAGATCCTTATATTCATGCCAAAACAAGTCTGACGGTCCAGATCTGAACTTAAAATTTGAGTTACGAATTCCAAAAGGTATGCTTAGACCAACAGAACAGTGACATAAACATTCTTAGGCATTGCTAAATTTACGTTATGCCTTATTCAAGAAGGTTTGCATGATTGCTTTGAATCTGACAGAAAATTTCCATGATATCCAAAAAAAAAAAAAGGAAAAATGTCTGGCGCTTGCTACAAATTTGTTCCATCAAAGATGAACAAAGAATCATGGCCCTTTTAATGCCATCTTATAACACCAGCTGCCATTACACTAGCTCAAGAATAAACAACAATAAAAAAAGTTTCCTATTTCCCGTTGTAACATTGACAAACAAAAAAACAACTTGCGCGAAAAGCTAAATGAGGCTATTATGCTGCCACAAGCCACAACGTATCCTCTGAAAATTTTGCTACAACAAACTATTCTCCTACGGTCAAACCAAACCCAAATTTGTAGTTTTTCTTGGGATGATCAAGCTGCAATGAAAATAATGTGCACAAGAAATGAAAATAGTCCAAGCTTAATTATGATAAACTGAAAAATTAATTATGCTCAGTATAATTACCTCTGCAGAAAGGACAAAGTTCACCCCCATATTTAATCGCTCCTCTAAATAAGCAGCTACAACACCATTTGAGTCAATTTTACCTCTTAAGCGACACTGCAAATCAATTTATTTCAATATATTACAAGATTAGGAAAAACTTTCCTTAAAACCAGAACCAAATAAGAGGCAGGTTGCATCAAAACTTAATTTAAGCAAATATATACTTGTCTGAGAATGTAGTCATAGCCAAAACTTGAGGTCACGTCTCTAGTCATATGATTGTACATGAAATCAGCAGCTAGAGAAACCTGAAAACAGAATTATATTTAACCACATAGGAAGCAAACTCAAAAAAATTTTGGTTTTTGTAATAGTGATGCAGATGCTAACCTTTTCAGAAACTTTCTGAACATAACTTAATGCAACAATTCCAGTGCTTGCAACTTGTCCTGTCGCAACCTTTTCAGTACAAAATAAGCAATTACACAATAAATCTCAGTTGCTCACAGCATTTAGGACAATGCAAAATATCTAAAACCTTCTACCAAGTATTGATATATACAAGAATTAGAACTCACCATCTTGTCATTGTTGTATCTAGCTGCAAAACCAATACCAGACTTCCGTTGATGACCGAGCCAGAAGATTTCACTACCCATTGATAGGTTCGGTGTAATACTCTGAGAAAACAATTGCACCATTTTAGTCACATTATATTAACAGCTTCAAGTATTGAAGTTGAAATAGAGTAATATTGAACTAAAAACATGCATCATGTATAATTTTATATCAAACTTTTACATTCAATCCTAAATTTAGAATGACATATGGCTACAACAAGTGCTCAGAAACTTCCATGAACTGCAGTTCTAGCTCACAAATAGGCTCTAACATATAAAGCAACAACAACAACCAGCCTTTAGTCCCAAACATGTTGGGATAGGTTAGAAATGAAACCCAACTGGAGTCACAAAACCAAGGTAGATAGCAATAATAATAACAATAGTAGTTATATTAATAGTAGTGATGGTACCAATAATAATAGTAATACTACTAATAATAATACTAACAATATTATGCCTACAATATTAAGTTGTAGGGATCGAAGTCCTAAGCCATACGTCCCTGACCCTGAAGCAAAAGCTTTAGGACCTAAAGCCTATAACACTACCCCTAAACCGTGATTCCTAGGTCATGGTTCCGGTACATATAAAGATGAAAACAAATCAAATACAAAGTCAAAGAAGAAATAATTTGTCAAAGAGCAACAAAAATACATGTAGCCTTGATGTAACCCAAAAGAAAAAAAAAATTGACCCAAGACAAGTGCTTTGGACAAGAGATATGAGCATATAGAAGAAAATGGAAAATATATATCACCTGAATATAATTTGCTCCATAGAATGCATTGTTTCCTATTTGAAACTGAGAACGGTAATCTTTACCCTGCATAAAAGAATTAATTACAGAAATATCAAATTAGAAAAGGACCAAGTAAATTATCACACCAAATACAAAAGAAAATAATCCAATTAATTCTCATTAACCATTTGCCCATTTGTATCAAATTCTGACCAAGAGATGACAGCACTGCAAGACAGGCACAGATGAAGTTCATAGCATTTAAGATCATACAATGGCAGTACTGTTAAAATATTTTCAATCACAAAGCAAACTGACCTTGTAATCGAAATTGAACATGCCTTGAGAAAAATGAGGTTCATTTGTGAGCTGGTAAACAGAAAAGCAAAATATTGTCAGGTTCCAAAAAGAAGGAATCAAGTATTTTACGACTAAGTAGTATGAACGAGGAACAACAAAAATTTAAGACTTGAATAACCTGAGCATTAATCTTTAGAGTAAGATTATCAGTTAGGTCGCATTTAACCCGTGCATTCAGCCTCCCATCAGTAAGTACTCTTCCAACAAGCATCAGCTAAACAAATGATAATAATGATAATAATAATATAAATAAATTACAGCAAATCATCTAGATTTAGAATCAGAGAACCAAAATAAGTTTAAAACAATTTAGGAGTAGATTATAACCCTTGGATCCAAGAAATTGGCACCGAATTCATAGTGAGAAGTGGGGACTTTGATGGTGTCTGTTGATTGGGATGGCACTTCCATCGATCCCATAAAAACACTGTAATTAGATCACAATGCTTAGATCAAAGTGATATGATTAGTAATGAAAATAACAGAATCAAATCATATTGTAGTACCTGTGGCTGAGCGAGAACTTCTGGTTTAGACCCTTTGTGAAGTCAAACCGCAACCCTTCAAACAACTCGGGCTTCAATGACACTGCAACGTTCAATCAAAGAAATAACTAAAACAAAAAAGATAGACAAAAATATCCAAAAAAAGAAGGATCCAGATAAAAGAAACAGATCGAAACAAAACAAAACGTCGACTCACTCAATGCCTCCCGCTGGATCTCTTCGAAAGGGACCGGACATGGCAGATTGAGATAGTCAACCTTCTTTTCAGCCTTCTTCTCCTCCTTCGGTGGCAGGAGAGCGGCGAGGCCGACGCCGTACGGTGGGGGCGCTGGAGACGATCCCATTTCTCTCTAGTGAATCAAAAATCTTGAGGAAGAAGGCAAGGGTTGAGGCGACTGGAAACCCTTCTTCTTCTTCCCGCTACGGCGCGGGGAAGGTAGGGAGAAGTGGAGAGAGAAAGAGGGGAGAAATGGGACCTTTGTTTTGTTTTTGCGGCTCTCACACTTCGACGGAGGTTTTGGAAGGGTTTTTTCCACAGATTTTAATGGGCATTTATGGGCCTCCCTGCCGATGATTAGGTTCGGACCAGAAGAAGAGTCGACCTTATCAGGGTCAAATCCAGAATTTCGTGATTGAAAAGGGTTTTTCTGCTATTATGCCCAGCTTATGTTGACTCGTACTGTAAATTAATCCTTTTAATTTTCAAGTCCAAATAGTCTGTGATGAAAGGTAAGGATTTGGTTGAAATAGATACAAATTGACTGGTTGGTAATGGGCACACTATCAAGTTTTGGATTGACAGGTGGTCAGGCCAGTGTGCTCTAAAAACTGTTTTATCCTAATCTCTTTCTTATTGCTTAAGGTTATTATTTTTAGGGATGATACAACTAGAATATAGGTACCCAAATCATTTTTATTGCTCAGTTTTGGTGTAAACATAAAAAAAAATGAGGGTAGTTCTAAATTGCATCTTATGCTTTCTTGTGATGTCTAAGGCATGTCAGGAAATTTACTTTATCAATAAAAAATATGTTAAGGACTAATTTATTTTTTCAGAAAATCTACAAGGACCAAAACATCATATTTTCCATTTATTCATCTATTTCAATTTTCAACAAAGGCGTTAGTTGAAAAATAAAGTATCCAAATTATAAATCAAACAAAACCCAATCGCTGTCATATTTTTGAGAAATATGATTGACAGGAGGGACTAATTCGAAAAAATGCCCCGAATAATTACAAAGTATGCAAAGTAAAGCGTTTGGTTTAATTGCAGCTCACCTAATAACTACACAGTAATCGGTATGCAAAGTAAAACGCCCGGTCTTGATTGCAGCTCCTTTTTCTTTTCTTTTTTAAGAGATGAAGGTGCATTCCAGTTTCGAGATTAACATGAAAATTAGAAAGAGTGTAATATATATATATATATATATATATATATATATATATAGGCTATGCTGCATTGTAATGTATGAATCTTCTTATACATTGCATTATAAATTATGGATTTAAAGTCCAAATGACCGATCTGAACCATTAGATGTTTAATCCATGTTGAAATGTGCTTGGAGACTAAATTTTACATTTTTTGGAATTTTTTTACTATTTATTAAGCATTTTTGAAAATTGCTGTTATTCTGTAAACAGTAAAATTTTCGGGACCATCAGATCAACGACTTCCAAAATTGTTTAATAAATAGTAAAGAAATTCCAAAAAATGTAAAATTTGGTCCCCAAACACATATTAATATGAAGAACAAGATGAATGGTTCGGATTGGTCGTTTGGACTTTAAATCCGTGATTTATAGTGCAATGCACCATAGCCCATCTCTCTCTATATATATATATTTTGGAAAATTCTGGTTTTGTTTTCAATTTTTATTAAAAGATCTAACGTAGTCCTTAAATTTTCATTTGTAATAAATTAGTTTTTAAACTTTTGAAAAAAAAAAAAAGAGTCGTCGCTTCACTTTTCCACCAAGTTTAGTAATTGAACATTTAAGAGAAAAATTGGTCTTCTAACAAGCATTTTAGAAAGAAAAATATAATTTTCTACAATAGTCTTCTTGTATTATTATGTTATGTTTGTTTAATTAATTTTTGTCTTCCGGTTTGTTTAAATTGTGTTTGTTTTATTATATATTTTTAAAATTGTCTTGAAACTATTTTGTTTAAATTGTGTTTGTTTTATTATATTATTAAATTGTGTTTGTTGTTTATGAATAAATAAAATAGCTTCAAGAGTAACTTTGATTTTGAAAATTATGGTTAGTATATGAAATGAATAAACTTCACAATTTTAGTCTTATATTTGTTTAATTATTTTAATATTGCTTAGAAAATTTAGACTTATGTTGCTGATGGAGAAGAAATAATAAACAAATATTAACAAATCATTCTTGTTAAGAACAAAAAATATTAAACAAAAAATAATTGGAAGTTCAAAGTTTTTTAAACCAAAATAATTATTAAACAAAATTAAATTGAAAAGACGAGTTGCGAGCTCCAGTGATTGAGAAAAAAAAATTAGCTCAAAGTCAATTTCTTTTCTTCACAAATTATAAGAGGAGTTGTGAATGAAAATGGGTAATTTAACTATTGCACAGAACAGTCCCGATTTTTTTATTTTTATTCAAAATTTAAATTAAATTTCAAAAATTAACCGGTTTGACTGTGAAATTTTAAATCTACCCAAACCGGTTAACTGTTAACCGGACCAAATTTTCGGTTAATGGTTAACCGGACCCCAGGTTCGGTTAACGGTTTAGCGGACCCCAGGTTCGGTTAACGGTTTAGCGGACCAATGGGTTCGGTTAACGGTTTAGCGGACCAAGGGTATGGGTTCGGTTAACGGTTTAGAAGACCAAGGGTTCGGTTAACGATTAACCGGATTCATTGGTTTGGTTAACGGTTAACCGGATTCATTGGTTCGGTTAACCGTTAACCGAACCCGATTTTTTTTTTTTACTTTTTTTAAAAACAGAAAATTTAAAAAAAATTCTATTGAAAATATACATGAAAATTCGTATTTAGATTTATCAAATTTACACCAAAAAAATTTGTAAATCAAATATGAAATTTAAAATTATAGAAAAATACACATACACATTTACATATACGTATACATAAATAATATACGATTACCAATTTTTTTATTTTTTTTACTTTTTTTAAAACATAAAATTTTAAATTTTTTTAATTTTCTATTGAAAATATACATGAAAATTCGTATTTAGATTTATCAAATTTACACCAAAAAATTTTGTAAATCAAATATGAAATTTAAAATTATAGAAAAATACACATACACATACACATATACATATACATATACATATTATTTTAAATTTCATATATAATTTAAATTTCACATAGATACATGTTCTAGGAACATGGTATTTGACAGACCTCGAATGAAACATTAAATAGAATTGTGTTCGTGTCATTTATATTTTCATTCAATGTCACGTTCTACAGTATGAGGTATTTATCGTTCCCACTGAGAAATATGTATGTGCGATTGTTATCCACCGCTATCCGTAAAAAGCAGTCATAACGGTAGCATTCCCATATGTATAGCTTAGTTGAGAAAGTGATAGTCTACCAAAAGTATTATTTGTCCCTCATATTTTATACGAGCTATAGCATTACTGTGCCCCTTGATAGAGTAAGATTATCTGCTAGCGGTATAATTACAAGAGTAATTATATTTGATAATCTACTCAAGATCAATAAAAGATTCAGTTAGCAAGGATGACACACATCTACCTTGAAACTAATCTGATAGCTATGAGACAAAAGAACAGACACAAGTAAATTGTTTACTGAATCGTGATATTGTACAGTACAGCATCATCTATGTAATTGGATGGTCATGATGTGTTGCGAGACGCCACCCATGATTATAGAAGTTAAAATAGTTTTAACTCTATTTACCAACATAACATAAATCCTATTGGGTCACACCATATAGGAGTTAATCGGAGAATCTTATTGTGATTGATTATAAATTGGTTATGATCGATAGTAAGATACTAAGATGGTTATAATTAATTATACGTGTTATAATTAAATTATAAATTTTATGTAAAAAAATAACAAGCAAACACATTGGTTAATTTATAAACGTGTGTGACACGTTGTATAAAAGTTAACCGGTTAATTTATAAATGTGCAGGACACGTTGTATAAATTACCAAAACAACAACCGCAAGAAAAATATATATAATTGTTCAGAATAATTATACGAATATTATTTGTATTCGGACCGAGGGCATTCGGGTCTTTTAAGATTCGTCCTTATCCACATGACATGTCATCGATCCCATCCAGATGACACTTCATCGATACTGAAACAAACAACCGCAGAAAAATATATATAATTGTTCAGAATAATTATACGAACATTATTGTGTTCCAGTTGAGGGCATTCGGGTCTTTTCAGATTCGTCCTTATCCGCATGACATGTCAATCGATCATATCCAGATGACACGTCATTGATCTTATTCACATGACATGTCATCCTTATCCATTCAATGACATATCTTGTAAATAGGCCGAACTTGGAGGGCATTTTGGTATTTTGGCAACTAACCCTAAACCCTATAAATAGGGGTGGAGGGGTAGAGAGAAAAATCACTAATTCACATGTATCGTTTCGTGCAGAATCGAATCGGTATTTTCTCTCTTTCTCGGTTTCTCTCCCAAATAGTGTTTCGGTTGAGAAAAGAAAGTTATACATAGTTGACGTATAATCTTGCGGGTTGTTGTGACATATATTTACGGGATCGATGAATAGTGTTTTATCGAATTTCGCGGTATTTCAGTTTTGCTCATTGATGAAACTGAGTAATCGAAAATTCGTATTTACAGGTTTTCATCTTTTCCTCATGAATAGTGTTTTTGTAGAATTCCGTGATTTACGGTATTTCTGGCAAAAGAAATAAACCGATCTCTGGTTAGTCCTGGTGGATAACCAATAGAGGCATCAGACGTCTGATGCTCCGAGATGAGTCATTCCCGATGTCGCTCTTCTCGCTCAGTCTGCATTCCAACTGTGATTTGGAAACAAGGTATAAATATGTTATATTAATCTATTTAATTGGTAAGTAGATTAAAGTTTTAGAAATCAATCATGGAGTAGATCTGTAAAATGATTAAATTGGGTTTTGATGCCAAAGGAATACTGAAGGTGGACCGCCTTGGAAAGTTTCCTGACATACCCCGTTTAATCCTGAGCTTAAGTTGGCCCTAGAAATTTTTGTTTTACGGTCATTCCGCACCTTAAACCTAAACGGGTTCCGGTTGGTTACCCAGAAACCCAACACATCAAACCAAATTTTGTCTCATGTCCATGGTAAAATCATGTTACAGGCTACAACACGTATGCGTACACACAAAAGTTCCCTCGAAGAGGAAGAAAGCCCCGATTTTTTTATTAATACCCTAAAAAATAAAGAAAATATCAAATATGCCCTCTAATTTTTTTTTTTCAAATCTACCCTAACCGCCCAAACGTGGAGCGGCCAGGTTTTTCTACCAAACCATCTTTCACGCGGGCAGTCAACTTCTTTTTTGTTTTTTGTTTTACCAGACCACCCGGAGACGGGACGGTCAACTATAGTATTTTTTTTTTCTAAAAATCTTAATATTTTTATTAAAATAGGAAAATGAAGATATACAAGCTGAATCCCGGACATCAAATTTCATGTAGAAGGCTGAGAAGCTTTGTTGGACCCATAACAAAGCCCGAAATATTAATTCATAGGGAAAATTATCTGAGAGCATATATATTTTTTAAAAAATTGATATTTATCATAATTTAATTCATTCTAAGCACCATTTCGCGAATTGTCATAATTATTTTTCATGATTTAGCTAATTTAGCTAATTCATCTAATACTTCAGTATATGCAATTAAACTCAAGACCTTATCAACTATAAGTAATCAAATTGAATCGTAGATTGAGATGCTACAAATTAACCATATTACAAAAATTTATGCATATGAAGATGACATGACACATGTGTGTTTTGAAAGAAAAATAACCTAAAAATTTATGCATATAATAACCTAAAAATTCTATCAATAAGTTAATGAAAAAGGTGAAAGTGCGGTAAATTTTCTTTCTTTTCCATGGCATGATCCAGATTTTTTTTTTTTTTTTCTAAATCATGCCAAGGATATAGAAAAGAAAGAAAATTTGCCGCACCTTCACGTTTTTCATTTAACTTATTAATAGAAACTTTAGGTTATTATATGTAGGTAATGATGTCTACATATAATAACCCTCATTTTTTCATTTAACTTATTAATAGAAACTTTTAATTAGCAATGCTTTGAAGTCGCCCTTTAAAAAATTTCTGGTTTTACATGGAAGATTTACATCAATAAACAAAGAAAATTCCTCATTTATATCGCTAGAATTCATATGAACCAATAACGTAACTCAAATTTTAAGTTTAGATCCAACCATCTGATATGTTTTAGCACGAATATTAAAAAAAACATGTGCATTTCACCTCGGACCAAATTTGCTTGGATTCTTATCGGACAGTCGGGATCTCAACAAAAAAAAAAATACTGTGTACGGCCGCTAGAACCATAAACCCGTTTTAAAAGGCGCCATGCTTTATTCTCTACTCTACTTTCTTATAAAGACGCCAACCACCCTTTTCATAAGCAAACTTTGTTTTATTTTTTTCTAATGCTTCGCCTCTCCAATCCAATTCATCACGCAACCACTCTCTCCTTCTGCGACTCGAATCAAAGAAGAGCGGGGCGGCTTCATGTTACTGCATCAGTTGTAGCTAAACAGACGCCAACCTTGTACGACACCTTGTTGATCTCACCGTCGGCGCGGCAAGAAGAGATCAAAGCTGCATTCAAGAAGGCAGCGCTGCGCTGCCATCCGGACACCTGTCAATCACCTGCCGACAAGCAATTGTTCACCGAGCAATTCAAGCAGGCCCGCAAGGCATATGAGGTTCTGTCTGATCCTCTTCATCGGCTTTGCTACGATGTGTCTATAGGAATTGGAGATTCTTTTGTGAGGAAGGAAAGGAGAGAAGGATGCCGCGTCTGGGAGATCCAGTTGGAGGGGCTGAGAAGGAGAGCAAGATCGGAGGACACGTGGGCTGCGAGAGTGAGGCGGGCAAATCAGCAGGATCAATCTAGGCCGTCGGATTAGGTCGTGATGGCGTCTGTGTTGGGTTTTGTTTTGGGTTAGTCATATCAGGATTCATCTCAGCCGTTGGTTTAGTGGGTTCGCGGTTTAGTCTATTTAGATTACGGGCCTTGCCTGTTTGCAACTTTACCGAAGTCCTTTAAAATTTTACTTTGTAGGCTGCTATGCCAGGAGGCGATGTTCTTTTAGAGCTTGAATTGGAAATGCTTTACCGTTTGTAAATGACTTTAAATACCTACTAAATTATAAAATACAATGCATAGAATAATTTTGCTCTTTTGTTGGGCAATAACCTCAGGCATGCATCAACTTGGGCATAACTATATGTTGATCAAACAAAAATCAAATAGAAACATGAAACGTTATACGTGTTGACATGTTTGCGACATTCTACAGAAAATTTGGATTGCACGATGAATGAAAACGATGTGAGATCTCTAGAAATTTTGGCGCTACACATAAACTATAGGCGTTGTCAATAGAAAGAATTGTGCACCAATCCATACCATTGTTTCTAAAATGGAATTGGGTTTTGTCAAAGGGCTTTGGACAAAATCCAATCCAAAGCCGGTCCAAACGACAAAACCAAAAGAATCAGATACCAAATTGTGAAGTCTTAACTAAAATATGCAAGTATTGATGTAACAGATAATAAGCTAGTTCTACCTAGAGTCAAAAGCATAACAGCATCTATGACACTTTTACATACTGCCAAATATTCACTGACCGGTACCCAAAGCCATACCTGATGCAACTTTTTCCAAAAATACAAAAAAGCTTCACCTACCTCCATTCCATTCCTTTGTGATGTATTCAAGAATAATGCCAACTCACGCAGGGATGCTACATCATCGGGCATGATCTTACCGAGAACTGAGCAGCTCAAAAAATTAATTTTATCCAATCAACTTTCACCAATCAGAACTATGCATTAGGGATTAAACGTGGCACGAACCAATTTGGTTCTTGCACACATTTTCCCATTTTAGGCAAAAGGATTTCCACTTGCAGATGCAACAACAGTTGGTGGAGCTATGTTCCTGAGAAGAGACAATTGTTTCACAGAATTAGAGAAAATTGATATACTGAAATATTCAGAAAATTTCATTGATTGTGTTGTGTACGTACTCGCTTACTCTTAATTCATCCCATTTAGGGTTTTTCTTTTTTGTGCATTTAACCACAAGGTAACCCGGCTAACTCCCAATTTCTTATGACATTGCATTATGTTCTTTGAAATGATATTAAGCTCAAGTTTTCTCTCAAACATTACCTACAAATTGAGCCACATTACCTACTTCCATTATGAAATAATTACAGTATACTAAGCTAAACAAGAAACCAAATATGTTGGGCAAATAAATGAACATAAAAAAGTATTAAAGTTTTTGTTTGAGGCACTTCTATCTAGTGTTGCTTTAAAACCACATTTTATTTTGGCTGAAGCACTCCCAGACCAAGATATACCAAATAATGGTCAAAACAGTTGAGAGTATTAGTATTAGGAACTGGTACCAAAAAGCCATAAATCATAAATCCATGATCCCAAAAGGACCAATCAATCAATATGATTATAAGATAATAGGAAATGACGTACTGAAATGGAGAGCTCGGAGCTTGTGAGGCCAAGCATGTCATCGCACCTATATTGCAGCAATGTATATCAATTAATGTTCACAGAAATAGATTAGTCATCAATTAAAACTGATGCATAAAAACAAAAGGTACCTTGTGTAAAAGATGTGGAATAACCAGAAACAGCTTCAAGAAAAGCATCAGGAACTCGAGGATCTGGCAATGCTGATTGCAATGAGCCCATGTCCATAAACTACGCAAAGAATTCAATTAGTTTGAGTAAACTTCATTTTCTTGCAATATGTTTGTCCGTGGATAATTGCAGATTTCATAGACAAACAAATTACCATACTAAGAGCATCGGAACGTGTGCCAATCGGCATATCAAAGGGATTAGTTGATATACTCTCTTCAAGTTTTCCACCCTGCAATACATGAGTAAAAATCCTAAATTAGATGACAGAATAAAAAATATAACAGTGTCTTAAGCAGATTTTAGCTTTTTTTAAAAGGATTGACAACAGTCTCCCAAGTGTTCCAATAAACAAATCAGCTTGAAAGGAAAAAAATGGCAATTAGGCTATATTATGAGAAATTTTGGGGTGAAACAAAGAAATAGTTGTAGCTTGGAAAAATATTCAACAATTATTGTGAACAGAAAAGGTTGATTCATCTAGAATGGGAAAGACAAAGTTAATTCAAGTTTAACCTTAGAAATTGATATCCCATTATAGTGATTTAATCTTTTGATTGTTAATCGCCACACCCCCCCCCCCCCCCCCTCCCCCAAATTTTCAAAATAAAGTTTGATTTCCAATTAAAAAACAAGAAGAAACTTGATCCTATATCCAGAAAATTCCCATTCCAGGCATGTATACAGTTGAAGAGTTCACTAGATTTCTATCATTTAGAACAAAAAACAGGTTATGAGTGCGCAAGTATTTTTGCACGATGAAATATTACATTTAATCATGAAGTTAAGATTTGTTGTAAGATCACACACTTTACCAGTCTGTTAATAATTTTATTACTTGACTAGTTTTCTAATAATTAATCATGAGGTTCCATTTGAAAAATATCAGAATTGGCCCTCATCACAACATTTCTAATAATTAACTTTAACTTAGCTAAGATGCTTTGGAGAATAAAATCTGCAACGTCACAGCAACTATATAGGGTACCCACTAAATGCGGTTAGAAGTTCCGACTTTCATATACCAGTAACTTTTAATATGATGAAACCCTCAGAATATATAGTAGTGACAGTTCCATCTCCCAAACAAGTTAAAGAACTTAAAATTCCAATCCAGTCAAGTTCACCAGATGTCACCGAACTAAAGCCTATGTTGGTCGCTCAATTTTGATACTCTCCAAAGTCACTAAACTTCTATTTCAGTTCAATTTGAGTCACTCCATTTGAATTTCATATTTTGCACAAAGTATAAATATTTTAATGTCAAAATAATCTTTCTTAAAAAAAAGAGTTTGTGAATTAATCAGCCCCCCTTCAAATGACAAGCACGTAGGACCAATTTCTTTTTCAAAATTATATGGAACTGCATAAAATAATTTGCAAGATTTCAATGACGGCGACTTGTGTAATCATATTATTTTTCCCAATACACCACTATGGAACAATATGTTCGACCTATAGCTGTTGAATGGATCCAATAAATTGACAAAACTATTTCATGATTAGTCTGAAATTTCAATGTTAAATGAATGGAGTGACTATCTGGGCCCATATATAAAAATGTTGGGTCATTCTGGAGGCACAAACCTACGTTGAGTGATCGAATTAAATTAGGGTTTCTTTACGACTTCATCTGAAATTAACCCCTTTTTTTTCCTAAGGAGATTTAATTGACAAAAGTAGAACATAACAACAACAGGTAAAGTGTCCTAAAGTATAGCAGACACCAGACAGTGATACTATAGAAAGATGATAACAAATGCAAAAGGAAGCTACAAGTACTTGACTATGATTATACTAGAACTTCTAATATACACTATTTGAGAATGAACACTCGACTGAGGAAGTGTTCCTAGTAACATGAAAATATAAATATATGGATTTTCAATAGATAGTAATCAACAAATTACAGTTCAGTTCTCTAATAAGTCAAGTCCTTGCTTTCAAAATTAAGTTTATAGAAATAAGAACCTGACTTGCATGATTCTATTTTCGCCAACATTTTTTGAAACAGAGAAATTTCAAATTAGAGTCAACCAGCCTCTAGCAAGTCCTTGCTTTTAGACTTTTCTTTTTGTTTTGTTTAAGAAAAGAAGCCACGGCCAGAGAAATTGTAACTTTATTCTAAATAACAATTAGGAGTCATCAAGAATATGCATTTTTTAAGCTTGGGCCAATGATACTTCAACAAAAATATCATTTTAATAAAATTCATCATCATTTTGGACCATACAAATACACTTGTCCAATATTGCATTTGATTTACATGCCAAAGTTCATTTGTATTCTATTAACCCTTGTAAGGCAACTGAAAGTACAAAACTTAAACCAGCAAAAAGCCAAAAAACAGAATAAGTGCATACCTCTAGAGGAACCACAGCTGAAGGGAATAACTCGGCCACACCATCAAACGGGTTGGTTAAATTAGGTAGCTCTTCAATAGTTAAGTTTTGGACCCAAACCTTGGTGGGAAGAACCTGGAAAAGAAAATCAAAGCCATGAGATCATAGGTATGAAAATAAACAGGGAGGCTTCATAGAAATTATATCTATACTGGTCCTTTTGTGGCACCATGACGGTGGATTCTACTAACTGTACCTACAGTCAGCATGGTGATCTTTATGTTGTCTCATGCATAAAAATGACCAACAGACCATGATGTATGGTCCAAAAGAAAGAGGGAAAACTGGTCAAAAGGGCACGCTTCCGAAATTAAATTCAATTTCAGCATTTCTATCTTAAGGAATAGGTTGTACACCTCTTACATAAAACAAATAATTTCTATCTCAAGGAAACACCCCAAGTACTGGTGTTTGTGAGTTTAGCGAACTAAAGCCAGACCCTAGATGTATAAAACAAATAAGCGATGTGTTCCGGTATCGAATTATGTAGGATCATGTTGATGTTATTCGAGATCAGTAATCAATCGTCCAGGTTGGGGAATCTCTCAATGTTCTTTTGTCAGTTTGAGGTACATAAGATTTATGAGTGGACCCTTTTATGTAACTGTATATAATAGTCATGATTGCATCCAAGTAATAGGGACGGATATGTAACACATTCTTATTTTTATTGTAAGGTTATAGTAAATTTTTTATCTCGTGTCGTCCGATTGTGTTATAATTTTTTATTAACTGACATGCCACTTCAGTGCAACCAGTGGGTTCAAGGATGGCAATCATGCTAATAAGACCTTCAAGTTGAATGAATTAGAAAAAAAAATCCTAGAGCCTATAAAACTGAGAAAAGACTTGTAGAAATTTGGGGAAGTAATATCGGTACATAAATAAACAAAAACGGCATATAATACCTCAGAAGTGTCATCAATTGCGAAAGGATTCTTCGTTGTTTGAGGTTCTTGTGCCGCAGTACTTGGCTCTGCAAATTTTGCATTTCCAGTGTTATTCTCAAAGGAGAGCCATGACTGCAAAATCGTTAAATTAGTTAGTATTAATTATTAAGGTTTATCATATATTACCAAAGAGGAGCAAGATCTATTTAAACCTTCAATAAAAAATGTTTCCTGGTTCATGAAAAGCCAATACCTGGGAATTGCTGGTAGCAGAATATGGTATCTCGATTTTGTCAAACCCACTAAAAGCATGTTCCGAAACCATGCTTGAACTTGTATCCTCAAAAGCATTCCAAGCCTGTTTAAAGTAATTTTGTGAGATTCTGTGGAAGTGTGGGAATAATTAACCAACCTGCTAGATTCTCTCACCTGAGCGTTATTATTTGTCAGATCAGAGGACGATATGGGGCCGTTGAAATCCCCAGGAAATAACTCTGTTAAAGGAGCAAAAGTTTCATTGCTGGAAGGAACTTTATGAGATGAGTTAAACCCATTCGTATGAGGGGATTTTATAGGAGGGGAATCAAAGGTGGCCCATCCAACGTTTTCTGATGAGGGCTGTGAATTGACATGAGCAAAAAGATCTATAGGTGGGTCTGGAGAAACTGTAGCAGGCTTTTGCAATGTTGGTTCATCAAAAAGATCACGAGGTGCATCAGTAAAAGCACCAGAATCAGCCGATTTAAAAGAGGCAGAATCAAAGGATCCAATGCTGCCAGATGATGCCGTTCTCTGAGAACAAAAAAAACAATTGTTAAAAAACTTCCCAAGTCCCCTTTCAAAAAAAATTGAATTTAAGAAGTAAATCCTGGCAAACACAGGCAACAACAAACGGACCAGCTTGTACTAAATAGGCAAAAAATATATATAAAAAGGCTAATATACTAACAAACCAAAGGGTAAAGAACGACTTGAATGGAAAACTTTTGTATGCTTATGCCTAATTTACCAAAATGCTGAAAACAACTTAGCTTACCTTAGTATGAAGAGTTCCATTTGGATTGCTCTTAGAATGTAAGTCTTGAAAATTTGGAGACTGGCCTGCAAGCACAAATGGGTCACCGGGGCTGGAAGCAGAGAAATCCGAAACCCGAGAACCACAACTCTCATTTCCAAATCTTTCATCATAAGTTTGCTCCGGCTGACTCAGTGAGCTGCTTAAAAAGCTGGCAAGCTTTCCTTCATAATTCCCTTTGTCAGAACCTGGCTTCCTAGTCAGCATAGCTGGTTGCTTCCCATAGAGTCTCTCTTCGTATTGGTAGTCATAAGGCGGACTCTGTGAGTAGGAATGATATGAACTCGCCCTCCTGTGGTCTTCTGTTTGCTTTTTGTGATTCTAGAAAAGAGATATATGTTCTCAGTTCTAGCAGAATGAACATCACTCTGTACAATCAGTTGCTTATAAAGAAATGAGTACAATAGAAATTTCGTTCTTACCTGTGTGTCCCTAGGAGGCTTTTCAAACACTTTACCTCCTGAATATTTCTTGTCCACATAGACACTTTTTATGAATTCTCTAATCTTGTCTGCATTGCTGCAATGTAACCACAAATTTGCATTAGAGTAAACAACTTGAGTTATGAATCTACCAGATAGTACATGTAAGAGATGCATAATCATGTTAAAAAAATTCAAAGATACAGAGTTGCCAATGAGAGAAATAGTTCACATAAAAGAACTTAAAAGTGTGAATATTATTAGCTTTGTGTTGCTTTCTGGAAAGCTCTCATATGTATTACAAGTGGTTCTGACAAACACCAACCTAATATAAGGCTGACGTGTGGAATGCTTAAAGAGTAAAGATGTGAATTTTCAATACCTGCTATCTGGCAATTTCATTTGCATCAGATCACAGTCTTTCAAGTATATTTCTCTAGCCCTCTGCAAATTGGAAACTCATTTCATTTAGTACTAATTGATATATTAAATAAATTATTAAAAACATTGAAGCCTTTGAAAAGAGAATCACCTGGTTACCACCCTTTTGTAGATCATCAACTTCTTGAGAGGTGAATTTAGCCATCGATACAGATTTTACACGGTGAGTGAACTCCCGGCTGTATAACAAGTGCACATTTTAGATAAATAATAGAAGAACAAATATAATGATCTGAAACATAGCTATCCTGGTAGATGCAAATAGTTTGGAAGTATGTACGGAAATTTGAGATCCAAAATTGATTTCCAAATTATTCCTCTCCCAGTGGATCGGATGAATTTGAATCCAAAATAAAAAAAAAGAATGGAACACTTACTGTATGCCACTGCATGTAACACATACAAATGTCCAGAAATTCGTGCATACATACTGTGGACCCTGTTTAACAAAATCATAAATATAACAATCTTAACCTCTTTAAAGGCCTATAAAATAAGATAAAATAAAAAACGGACATGAATTGCAAATCATTAGCAATTTGGCAACCTTCCCATCCTGTTGGAAATAAGGATACTACCAAATAATCACTATGCCTGTTTTATTACTAGCAAATAGTAGTTGCATGAAGCCAAAATAAGCCTTGAAAGAGGGAATCACCATGCTGTTGCAGTTGATACATCTTCGGTTCGGTGGAAGCTTCAATAAACCCCTGATTATCTTCTCGTTCCTCTCTTCCTCCTTTTTACTGATCATTTTCTCTCTCTCGCTCTCTGTACTTCACTCTTCTCTCCAATCGAAGGGGAGATCTGGTATTCTCGTGGAATGTTAATTCAGGAAGGCGCAAAATAAATCACTATTTCTTCAAGGAATCTCCTCAAATTGAAGTACTTCCTGCACGGATACGACAGATCTGGCTTTTACTTCGAAAAATGAGGCGAAAATTAGAGGAAGAGAGCCGTGGGAGAGGAGGAGAGGTGAGCTTTCACAAGTGAAATGATTTATTTGAGTGAGAGAGAGAGCGAGGGAGGTGCATTTATTTTAAGTATAATTTGTGAACAGTCTTTTCTTAATTTGAAGTTTAAAACAGAAAAAGGAAATAGAATCTTTTGCTGATTTTCTGTATCAATACTATGGATAGATTTGTGGAAGTTGTAACGGCTATCTGAAATTCTGAACCGAAATCATTTTTCAAATCATTTATTAATCGTGAATTCAGTTCACATGTGACATGTCCATTTCAAACTCGCTAGGAATCTTAGACAAATGATCCGCCACAGAGAATTTGCCAGGGAACTGATTAGTGCTCTAGCAGCCGTTCAATGTCGAAAGAAAAACAAAAAATATCAGGAGCCGTTGGATTTGTAGCGGTCGTTACTCAAACTAGGTCGAGCCTTGGGATTATTGAATTCACATCCTCTAAATACCTGATAAGGGAATCTTTTACAATTACTAGGTCAGAACTATACTTTTTAACTTGACACGAATCTCAAAGTCTAAAAATACAGTCCCCTACAATAACCTGAATCTCAAGCCGGTTGAGATTTAATCTCAAACCGTAAAATAAGTAATCTTCTGCAATAATTGTGCAATACCTGAGAGGATACAGGTTGGGGATTATTTTGGTTCCATCTTTTTACATGTGGAATTGTGGATCGATTAGGTAAATCTCCGTAGATAACTTTCTTCTATGTTACTGGAATTGCAACTTAATTTGAAGTTTTCGCGTCCAATTAGTCGTGTAGATCTCAAAAAAGAATTTGGCAAATTCTTGATTAACATTAAACTATAAATTATTTTTTCATAATACAGACCGATATATATGCGGTCATGCACCGTAAATAATAGCAGATCCTCATTCTTAAAAAAAAAAAATTCATACTCCGTGCCTAAAAGTATAAATAAATACTATGCAACATGATGTGCTGTAATCAGTAGATCCGAGTAAAATTAATCTAGAGGATAGTGAGCATGCCTCTAGAAAATAAAATAGTGGGGCCAATGTATTTTTTTTGTTCTCCCTTTTTACTTTCGAAGTTGGTAGGTTAGCCAACGGCTCTGTTCGCTGGATGAACGGACCGACCTGGTTGTTGAACAAATATGGTACAATTAAATTGTTTTATTTTTCGGAGCTATTATAACGCGAACAACATTAATTTTGAAAGGATATCTTAACATTAATTTTTAGGTAGTCAAATAAAAGTAATTTGCGGTGACTTAAGTTTGAGTAAATTTAAAGTTAAGACGGAACGAGTTAAATTATCTTTTCATGTAGCTTTATTCCATATTTAAATCCGTTGTCAGAAAAAAAAAATGTTTTTTTTTGTCCTTTTTAAGATAAATTTAAGTCGTGACTCATGACTCAAGTAACAAATTATAATCAAACACAAATAGCTAAGCCATTTTAATGTAATTTATAACAAGCAATTTATTTTTTTTTTTATAAAAAAAATTAAGCAATAGAGTTATACTACATAGCATAGTCACAAAATTTGCGAATTATACCCAAATAATTCGTTTTTTAGTGATGCCGAATCAAACACCGAATTATTTGGTTGACCAAACTTTGACCGAATTAAATCCGAATAATTCGCTAATTTTATGAATTTTTCCAGAATTTTTTTCATAACATTTATTTTTTGCTCTTTTGTAGGACTGAGATTTCTAATCTGGATAATTCCGAATCATTCCCGAATTATATCCGAATTATTCTCAAATCACGAATTTTTGACATCGCCGAACCAAACCCGAATAATTCATTTGTCACTACACTACAGAGGAAATGAACAATTCATGACCTAACTGCTATTAGACAGCAAACAAAGAGCCAACCCGAAACACGGAAACAAACACTATGATCGTGGTATCTTCTGCCTGGTCCTAAAAAAAAAAAACACTATGATCGATAAGGAAAACTGAGCTCATCTATCAATATGGATAAAATAATAATAAGAATATGCAATAGTGCAATTGGGGTCCAGCTCCAATTCCTCTAATTCGTCTTTCTGCCGAGATTTGAGGTGTTATCAGTAGCAAATTTGTTCCACAATGGAAATTGATTTTGTTTTTTTATGATTGATTGGAGCAATAATTGGTACATTACCGAATAACATCACAATTTGTAAAATTGTGTTCGAATAAAAATATCGTAAATGAAATATCGATCAGACACTGTTTTTCCTCTCCAATTCATTCTCATTCAAAGTTCTAAATAGCGACTACGAATAAAAATATCGTAAATGAAATATCGATCAGACACTGTTTTTTCTCTTCGATTCATTCTCATTCAAAGTTCTAAATAGCGACTATGACATCATTACGGAAAAGGTAAAAAAAAAAAAAGTCATCGCGAATAGCGTAGTTATAATAGAAGCTATGGTACACAACTTTTTTCTTTTCTTTTTATAAATTATATTATAAATTTCTACTAACTATCAACATTATCAATATTAAAGAATTGAGATAATAATCAAATAACAACACATCTAAGTCTATACTTTTTCAATTATGCAAATAAAAAAAAGGATCCAAAATGTAACATTCTTTAATAGTTCGTATTTCATAGTATTATAGATTATAATAGACGAAGAGTAATTAGTTTTACAAGTGAAACAAAGTTAGTACCTATTAATTATTCTATAGATTATAATAATCGGAATCAGCTTTCAATTGAAACAAATGACAATAATTTTACAAGTAAATACTAAACTAAGAGCAAGCAAAAGAAAGAATTAATATTTAAATATTTTCCAATATAGACAGAGAGACTAAATCACAAATAAAAACAGAAACACACAATTCGGTCTACCATATCTAGCAAAACGGACCATATAGTATTACAAATAGGATTATAAGTACATAAATCTATGTAAATTGCAAAAAAAAAAAAAATGTAACATAGCAGTTCGCAATAGCACGTAGCAATAATAACAGTCAGCTATTACAACTATAGCAGTTGTAACTAAATAAGTGTACTTTTATTCTATATATAGGCTTAAATTTTATGGTTGAAAAAAGGGAAGTGTTATTCTAAGAGCATCATTTGAGTTTTTGAGTGCTGAGATAATTTTTTTTTCAATAATTCCAGTTTTACCCTCTTCTTAATTAAGAAATACTTGATTAAGAAATGAAATGAGGCCTTTATTCGCTCTCCTACTTAATTAAGAATAAAAGTAAACAAAAATAATAGCCCTTGCAAAAGAAAAACCTACCTTCATATTTAGTAATATTTACTTTCATGTTTTGTAAAGAAATTAACAACAAGTATTTGTAGAATATCTACATGTCTCATGAGCCGGAATGATAATAGATTCACCATAGCCTCATCATCGTATGTGTTTTGATCTGATAATTTCCATTTCTCTTCACCTCTAAGTCTCATCTCTCTATCTCTACCGCGGAAAATAAAGATTCACGAGAAAGTTTGATTTTTCTCAAAAAAAAAAATTAAAACCAAATTTAAAATTTTACTCAATTCTCAGCACAAAAAAAAAAAAAAAAAACTTCAATTCAATTGTCGTTTTTGAGTTGTGGGAGAAAGAGAGCTAAGACAGGCATATCAAAGAGGTAGGAGGCTGGTACTTAAAAAGTAGGGTTGTTTCTCAGTAAATGGTGTGGTGACTCAATCTTTTCTTCATGCACGATCCATCGCTTGTTGGCTCCACATTTGAAGTTCACAGCAATGTCGCAGAACTCCATGCATGCAGTTAGTAGTATTTGCGGAGCTAAAAACTGTGATTATTTATCTTCTACCGGTAGCCATTAAGCCAAGTACTTTGATCTTTTTAGCTGGTTAGTTCGGCTATGTAAATATATATATATATATATTTTGGTTTAAAAATGTCCGTTGGCTATGTAAATATTATAGAGTTATTTGTAAAGAACTTTCTTAATCAATAAAAAAAATGAATGACAAAAGAGGTGGAGGAGATATTGGGAATTTACTTGAATTGTGGAATAAGAGAGGAGTATATAATTAAATTTATTTAAGTACTTAAGAGTACAAGTTAAAATTTCCAACGGGATATGTATTTCACTATTTCTTGTTCTGATCAATTAGGAGAATAGGAGGTGTGGAAATATCGGTAGGGCCGACTTCATTCTTAATTAAGTCGGAAAAAAAAAATAAGGACAAAATTGGAAATTAAAATCTTATAGCACGCCCCTCGAAAAAATTATAACACAACTTTAACTATAACTAGTTATTTAGAACTCTAATTTCATTCCATATGCTTCGAGAATAAAAGTGGATATTTCGAATTAAAAACTAATCATGGTTTCTTTAAAGACGCTCAACTGATCAAAAGATACTGTTTGCTTTTGAGTTAATGCCGAATTGTTTTACAATAAATGAGAAATAGAAAATCAATAGGTGGCCGCCCATTCTTGAAAATTTAATGCCGAATTGTTTACAATAAATGAGAAATAGAAAATCAATAAATGGCCGCCCATTCTTGAAAATCACTATCTTGAAAATTCCGCTAAACAATATAGCGTGACAAAAAGAACGATAATAATTAAAGACTGCAAAGTATTTGAGTTTTGAATACAATCAACATTTAAATATGACCGTTCAGATAAAAGCAAGTATGAAATTGATGGATGGATTGAACCTGTGTATAGAAATTGTGATTTGATTTCTAAATATAGAGCAAAATTTGTGTGTGTTATGTTTATAATTTTTTTTTGATAAGTATAACTTTAAAATTTATTAGATTAGTTTCAAATGACAGACTCAAATTGTTGAAACTGATCTATTTCACGAGTGATACGTGTAGATGCAGAATTTTGAAATTTCCGAACTTATTAAGTACAAAGTCAAGCAGTAAAAAAATGACGAAAAATGAAGTTTCATAAGTTATTTTAATGCATTTAATTTTAATATTTTTTAACTGCTTGACTTTATACTATATGAATTCGAAAATTTTAAAAATTTTGCATGCACACACATTACTCGTGAAATAGATTGATTTCAACAGTTTAAATTTGTCATTTGAAACCAATTCAATAAATTTTGAAACTTATGTTCCCCAAACTCTCTCAGTAAAAATAGTACACGCTAACTTTAATTTTAAATATGTACTCTAATCATATGTAATCTAGCATTCTAGCTAGTTAGATTCAGTATGTAGCTAGTCTCGTACTTTAAGTATAACTAATATTAACATGCATTATTCATTTTCCACATCAATCATTTCACTTTCACATACCATCTAAAATAAAATAAGTATAAAAGTACTAAACACATTAACGAAAGTAACATACCATTTTAAAAAACATTGACCAAAATAAACGAAGTTGATTTTCACCATCTAATTTGAATTTTCGATGAGTTCGATAATGATTCAGAAAAAATATTGACGGACTGGATAATTTAGTGTAGTGTATTTTTTTTCTAAGGAGGGCTAAAAATATTAGTGTATGTAAATTATAAAGTATAGACTGAATTATATATTTTCAATGCATAGAAAGCTTAGCCCTCCCTTTTCCTCACTACTCTCAGCACTTGGATTTGGTTGAAATCGTGACTCAAAGTTCGTTCAATTGCAGAGTTTCATTAAATAAATATTTGAGTCTGTTTTGATAATGTCAAAGTTGATTTGCAGCTGGTTAAAGGGGACATATTATATTCTACTATTAAAATTTACAGTTTAAATTGATTAATTCTCCGCAATATGTAATTATATCAGTAATTTCTCGTACCTGTTCTTCGTAGAAATTCTGATTAGGCTCTTGATTTGAGCTCACTCATGGTTTTAATTTCCGTTTCATTGCAGGCCTTGATATGGATGCATATCATAATTAACATGTTTTTATGATGTTAAATCTTTTTCAGGACTTTTTTGCTTATTTTCGGTTCTAAAATGAACAAGAGATGAGGAGAAATTCTTACCCAATTCACCACAATTACCAAAAATACCTGTGTTTTCCTCTCCTGACTCGACTTGCTTACCAGTAACCAAAGCTTCCCTCTGTTGGTTTTGTATGTTCACCGAACTGCTGCCCCCTGCTGCTGTCTGCGTACCACCAAAGTGCTGAAAACGCAATCCGTTCATGCTGCTGGTTGCCAGCGCCTTTCCTGGGTGTTGCCCATCGGTTTGAACGATTCCAGCCTAATGACAAGGAGAGTCACATTGATTCGCACCAGTAAATTCAGAATTTGCTATTGTATATGCTTTTCCCCGATCTGACTACTTCTTCTTTCCTTTCCACCACTCTGGGTATCCGATCAATTCAAAGCATTGATCATTCGCGTGTTTATTACCCCCACAATGACTACACTTGAGCCGGGATTTGTCAGGAGATGCATAATTTTTGTTGACATATGACCTCGTCTCTTGAAATCTAAAACCTTTGGTTGCTAGGGCAAGTGTGTTTGGTGCTCCCCCTTTTATCATCACACTTTGACAAATTGCTTCCCTTTTGACATTGCCATATGCTTGTTGAACATTGGGAAAAGGTCGAATTTGCACGATTTGTGCCCTTACTCCATCCAGAGCATCATCTAACCCATCCAGAAACGTATACACTCTTGTTTTCTGAATGAACAGATTGAATTTGTCAATATCCACGGCATATTCCATTGGATTTGGACTCCTAAAGTCGATCTCTTGCCACAGTTTTTGGAGCTCATTGAAATATTCTTCAATTGCTCACCCTCCTTGTTTGACCTGGCTGACTTGCTTGTGAAGAGCGTGAAGATGAGCCTCATCCTCACCATCATGATAAGTTGTGGCAATTGACTTCCACACATCTTGTGCAGTAGGATACCTGATATAGTTTCCTCTTAATCGAGTCTCTAGTGAACTAATCAACCACCCTTTCACAACTACATCATCGGTTGCCCATCGGTGGTAAGCTGCATCAGTTATAGCCGATGAAGCTGGTTCACCTATAAGGTGTCTTAGTTTTTCACGACCACGGACATACATCTCTACAGCCTGACACCAGAAGGAGTAGTTTGTGCCATCGAATCTTGCATCAATGGGATTAGGATGTATATTTCCCTCTGTTGCGCCAACTGCATGAGGTAAAAATCGAGTTGCCAATGTTTGGGAGGTGCTCATGGTTGCTGTTTGCATCTCTGCCATCCGAGCCATCATTTTCGCCATGTGTTTGATTAGAGCAGCAGTGTCAATTTCCTCTTCCTTAGTCTCATCTGTTTTTTTAATTTCATTCACCATTAGTCTTCACAAGCTTGAAGCGTAACACCTTAGATCAATATAGTATGGAGAACAGAAAGGGGACAAGAAGGACTCCGATTCTCCTAACTATATCAATAGGTTACAACCTAAGCTCTGATACCATGAGAAATTTAATGAAATAAAACTAAAGAACACAGCGCTCCCATGAACTCCCTTCCCTCCCAATTTTATTTATTATCAGATTTTTTGTATTATAGAATTGATTGATTAAGAGTTGCATATGCTTCTTATATCATAGAGCAATACAGCTATTACATCTCCAAGTAAGGAAATAATCTTTCTTAATAATGAAAACAATCTAACAATCTAACATGGATTTACTACTCTCTAGTACTAGCCTAAAATATACATGAAATTTATTTCCTTAACAGCAAGATCTAATTTGACGATTCCTTCATGAGTCATGATCTAATATTTCATGAGTCATGAGCAATATAATCTGACAAGTCCTTCATGAGTCATGAGCAAATCCTTCATGAGTTATGACACTTTCTTTCTTTGACACGGTGCTTCTTTTACAAAATAATTTGACAGTGAAGCAGTTGGCTAAAATTACGGTTCAAATTTGACTCTACCGTAAACCTAAAATTGAATTCAGATCCCTCTCGGTACCGTAAAAGAGAATCTTTTATAATTATTGGATTTGGACCTTTTTTTTAACTTGACACAAATCACAAAGTCTAATGATCTGCTCTCTATACTAACCTGAATCTCAAAACAGCTGAGAATTAATCTCAAACTGTAAAGTCAAGAGAATCTTTTACAATATCGAAGAATCCTAGGTTAGTGGTATTTCCATAGTATGAATGTGTTGCGTATATGCATGCTTTATTTATTTATTTATTTTTCTTTTTGAGAGCTTGATAGATGCCATCGATGCATGCATGGTTTAATTGGATAAATATTGAGTCTGTTTTATGGTGTCAAGCTCGACGCGCCCTCAATATGTTTAATTTTAACAGTATCAGTATGTTAATAAGAAGTATAGCTACTATAACATTAGTGTCATTTAAGTCTATATAATATCAACTCTAAAATCTATCGAATCGATTTCAAACGAAGAATTCAAACCGATCTACTTAATTAGTTGTACATTTACATGTAAAATTTATAATATTTTGAATTTATTTGATATCAAGTCAAGCGATCAAATGTATAAGTTTTTAAGTTAATTTTAATACATTTATTTTTTTCAATTTTAAATCTACTTGATTTGATGCTAAAATAACTTGAAAATATAAAAAACTTACATATAAATGCATCACTCATAAAGTAAATTGATTTGAATAGTTTAAATTAGTTATTTAAAATATATCTAATTAATTTTAAAGTTAGTATTATATGATACCAATGTTATACTAGTCGGAATCGTTAATAAGTGGTCCTTATCGTTTGGTAGACACATATTTAAACGATTATATTTAATAATATAAATGTTGATTGATACAGCTAAGGAATGTCGACGAATCCACTTGTCCTTTTGCTATTCGTTCAATACAACTCGGAGTAAATAATAACTAGACAAATAAATAACAAAGATAACTTCAATTTATTGTCTGCTCTTTTGCAAAATTGTCACAATTTGTAATCGCTAAATCATTTCACGCAGCCACATCAGTTGTATTATAGTAACATGTATGAGAATAATTCGTGTATAATTCACGTATAATTCATTTTTTTTACTCAAATACTGAATAAACGCAAAAAAAAACGTATTATACATTTTATTTGTAAATAAAATGCGAATCACGAATAAAACACAAATAAAATTTTTAATTTTGTTTTGTTTTATTTTGTTTGGTTTTTCTTTTTTGTGCTTTCTTGTGTTATTGAATTATATTCAAATTATTTCCGAATTATTAACTTTTGATATCGCTAAACTGAACTCAAATAATTTATCTGTATTTCAGTAAGTTTTTAGCTTTGATGTACCATTAAAAAAAAATGAATTTCGTTGAAAAATTTTTGGACAAATTTTAACCAAAATAAAACCTCAATCGTCCGGTCTGCATTGAAATTTATACAAATAAATTCAAAATTTAATAAAATTTAAACGAATCCGTAAATCTAGACTATCCATACAAATAGATTCAACTTTGAGTAAGATTTGTGCAAGTCTGTCCCGACCAGAACTTTATCCTTGTAAAAAAAAAAAAGGGGGTATGAATAGAATATGCAATATAGAATTATAGATGCATGGGTTGGCGACAGCCCATGAGTAGTTTGACATCAGCTGTCTTTGATAACGACCTCAACACTTTTTATGTTTGTGCTTGCTATGTTGCACATGTCCCATGGATGGTATTGTGGGCCTTTTATTTTATAATTTTTTTATTTCCCCTTTTGTTTCTTTGATCTGTGTTTCTCTAACACGAATGTCTGATTACTTCTGCTATCGTTAGCTAGAATACAAAATTTGTCGAGAATATTTTTTATGTTAAGTTATTAAAAAGAATTAGAATTGTAGATATTGTCATGAGCGAAGATATATATATATATAGGAATATGCTAGCATGCTATGCATAGTATAAAACCCTTCCGTGCAACGGCTCGGATTTCGAGTTTTCAAAATCCTAACGGTCAATCCGAACCGTTCATCTTGTTCTCCATATTAATATGTGTTTGGAGACCAAATTTTACATTTTTTGAAATTTTTTTACTATTTCTTTAGATTTATTGAAAATCGCTGTTTTCAGCAAATATGTACCATAAAAAAACAGTGATTTTCAATAAATCTAAAAAAATATTAAAAAAATTCCAAAAAATGTAAAATTCGGTCTCCAAACACATATTAATATGGAGAACAAGATGAACGGTTCGGATCGACCGTTAAGATTTTTAAAACTCGAAATCCAAGCTGTTGCACGGAAGGGTTCTATGCTATGCATAGCACACTAGCATGTTCCTATATATATATATATATATATATATATATATATATATATTAGGGGGGGAGTCAATAATATGAGTTTGCACAAAACATATTATAGATTGTTATTAAAATTTATTAATTTATAATATCTTGTATAAAAATAACCGGAGTTTATTGTTCTTCTCCACAAATAAGTATATAAACATGGATAATTGTTACTTTAAAAAAAAAATTGCAGCAAGTGATCTCTCATATTAGCATATAGATCTACCTCCAGCAATAGGAGCTGCACATTGCATCACAAACTATGTGGAGTGTTTTGAATATCTAGCCACATAAAGAATTAGTCTTTGCTCTAACGACAGAGATGTATTTTTCAAGTGAGAGTTCATGAGTTCGAAATATTGACAAAGACTTTGTTATAATAATAAGATATGAAATTTGAAGACTTGATTTTCGTCTCTCTCAAAAATAAAAAAAATGTGTCGCCACATGGAATAAGAAAAAGCTGAATTGTCCCAAAATCAATGAGACGAGATGCTTAGGAACCTAGAACGGGTCACCACTCGAGTGCTTATCCTCTGAGATATCTCATATTTTGCGTGACCAACGTGTATGGTGCCTATGCAGGATAGCGTAGGGCCCATTATTATTTGAGCTCTGAGATTCGTGCAGAGTATACTTGAACGGTTGATATTTTCCAAACAGTAATGTAAAATATGAGATATATCACAGGATGTGAATTCTCGCCACTCGCTAGGCGCTTTTGGGCGACACTGTCCCGAATTCACATCCTCTGAGATATCTCATCGCGTGCATTACTTTTTATAAAATCATAACCGTTCAAATACGTTATGCACGAATATGAAAGTACAAATAATACTGACCCCTGCTCTCAGGGGTGGATCTACTGTAGCATGAGGGAGGGGGGAGCAGCCGCCTCCTTCTGGATTTTGAGTTTTAGTGGTTGGTGATCTATTGGTACCGATAACTTTGTGTCTCTCTGGAAATTTTGTTCCCTCTGAATGTTTGATTTGTAATTCAGATTAAATTTAGTATTAAAATCAAAATAAATTTCTTGAATTATAATTTGTAATATTAATTATAAGTTATAGGATTATAAATTATAAGTCAGGAATTAGAAAATATAAGTAAATATATATATATATATATATATTTATCGAGTATCCAATTAGTTAATGAATTTGAATCTAATAAGCTATTTAAACTCGATTTGATATTTTTACTTATATTTTCTAATAAATCAAATTATATTAATTTTGAATCCGTTCCTACCTGCGCTATAGCCGGTGGGGACAGATTTGAGCCCAATAGTGGATCCTCAGAATGGAGAGAAATTGATGAATGCCATCGAGAGAGAAGGAGAGAAAGGAAGTGAAATTGATCATAAATTTTGTTTTCGTAAAGGGAGAAATGGATCGAATTTCAAAAACGGAGACAATCAAATTGAGAAACTTTATTTAAGGGAATGTCGTAGGTATAGTTAGTTTGTTAAAATCTGTTAAATGCGAGTTAAAGTATGTGGACAAACTATGGACAACAGTCCGTGAATAAGAACATTTTCTCAAAAATAATCTAGAAAATATAAATTTTAGTCAACACGGTGTAGTGTTGTGTCATGTGTGTTATATTGGACCGCCATATTTCTATTCATGTAATTAGTTGAGGATTTTGAGCCATCGACTATGAAATAATTAGACAGTGTTTGCAGTGATTAAAAATTGTAATTATAAAATTTATCCATTTGAAACGTGAAGTATATTACAGTAATATCATGCATGCACATGATAAGTAATAGAACATGTGTAAATTATAGCGTTCAACAAAAAACTTGATTTACAACAGTTTAAATATAACGGACTTTGATGTAATGTCAAACGAAACTCAACTTATACGAATTTGAACAAAACCAATCAATAAGTCTAACAATATTTCTATTAAATCTTGCTATTCTTAAAAAAAAACACCTTTAAAAAACACTGTCAAATTATGTTAAATTATCTGAAATATCCTTTATCAAAATATTCCAACCTTAAAAATGGAACACATTATATACGAGTAAACATTCTCTATGGTATCATAGGATGTAGAATACTTCCACCACAATCAAATTCACTTCGAAACCTATTTAAAATATAGAAAGTCTATTTTGAGATTCATATCAAATTAAAACGGACGACTTGAAATCTCGTTCTACACGGTCAGTCGTCAGATATTTTACTGGGTCTTAATTTAAAATATAGTGTCAGTAATAAAAAAGCTAAGAGGAGGGGAATCAAAATCGACTCAAAATTAAAAACCGTAGAGCAGAACGCAACGGTGAGTAGATTCGGTCGTCAGAGTACAATGGTGGTTGAAAGAGCGGATCTGATCGTGAAACGAGATAAGAATTAAGGTATTAAAGTGATTATGAGTATATATAAATAGGATTAAAATAGTAGATCTAAGAATTTAGAGAGTGAGTAAGAGCGATTAGAGTAATTTAAAGCAATTAGAGTAATTTAGAGTCACTCAACTCGTTGTAAATATGTTTTTTTTTCAATCAAATTGTTAGTAGACATTAAAGTCGATAACTTAAAAAAAAAAAAAAGCTCCGAAGAAAATATCAGCTATTTTTGGGCCAGTTAGCATCTCTCATCTCACATTTTTCATTGATAAAAGAATATTTACAACATTTTGTAGCCATAGTCACATGAGACCGATTTTTGTATATATATCCAAAAATTAAATCAAATTATAAAAAATAACCGAAGTACCGTTGAATTTTGATTATTATCTAATCCAGTTATCCAGTAACCGGATTTGATAGAAATGTTAGGTTACCCACTCCCCGGACTCAAAATGCACAAATCCGGTTAACCATTAACCGTATTTGTGCATTTTGCTTCTTCTTTTTTTTGAAAACATAATTTTTTTATTTTTTGTATTAAAATATTAGAAATACTGAATATATTTCTTTAAAAATAGATAGAATACAATATAATTTGATTTATTAGAAAGATTGCAACAAATAACCCGGATCAATATTTTTCAGATCGGATTTTTCGCGGCTGTAAGAAAAATTAATATATTTTTTTATGTGTTATTGGAAAAAAAATAAAAATAATTAGATTCTGAGTTATTGATCCCGGTTCAAAAGTCACTTCTAGGCAATTCAGAAAATATTGTGATCCTTTTAATACATTTAATTTATAAAAAGTTGTATCCATTTTTGAAAAAAAATCAAAAACTTTAATTTATTTAATTATTGTTTTACTAATTGGATCCGTTCCTACCTGCGCTATAGCCGAATAAGCACCGTACACGTCAGTTATGCACGCGGTGAGATACTCCGTACTCATTCGATTTTCTACGTTGCTCTGTTGCGTCCAGTGGACAGCAGGTTATCAGTCACGCAGTTAATCGTCCGTTGCACGAAGAGATGAAGAGAGACAACAACCCGATTTCAAGAGTAATAAAACAAGGGTGATTATTGGTTTGTGGTGCCTCGCACATGTTTTATTTTGTGCGCTTTTACAAGATCAATAGTCTATGAATCCCTTGTTGTGCACATGGCAAATTAATTCTTTGTATAATGGTCATCTCATGTGCCGATTTTTTTATATATATTAAAAAATTAAATCAAATTACAAAAAATAATCAAAGCACCATTGAATTTCGATTATTACCCAATCTGATTATCCAATAACCGGATTTGATAGAAATATCCGGTTACCCACTCCCCAGACTCAAAATGCACAAATCCGGTTCCCTTTTTTTTTTTTTTGAAAACATAATTTTTTTATTTTTATTTTTTGTATTAAAATATTAGAAATATTGAATATATTTCGTTGAAAATAGATAGAATACAATATAGTTTGATTTATTAGAAAGACTGCAACAAATAACCCGGATCAATATTTTTCAGATCGGATTTTTCGTAGCTGTAAGAAAAATTAATATATTTCTTTATGTGTTATTGGAAAAAAAATAAAAATAATTAGATTCTGAGTTATTGATCCCGGTTCAAAAGTCACTTCTAGGTATTCCAGAAAATATTGTGACCTTTCTAGTACATTTAATTTATAAAAAGTTGTATCTATTTTGAGAATTCTTTTTGAAAAACAATAATTAAATAAATTAAAGTTTTTGATTTTTTTTCAAAAATGGATACAACTTTTTATAAATTAAATGTATTAAAAGGATCACAATATTTTATGAATTGCCTAGAAGTGACTTTTGAACCGGGATCAATAACTCAGAATCTAATTATTTTTATTTTTTTTCCAATAACACATAAAAAAATATATTAATTTTTCTTACAGCCGCGAAAAATCCGATCTGAAAAATATTGATCCGGGTTATTTGTTGCAATCTTTCTAATAAATCAAATTATATTGTATTCTATCTATTTTTAAAGAAATATATTCAATATTTCTAATATTTTAATACAAAAAATAAAAAAAATTATGTTTTCAAAAAAAAGAAGAAGCAAAATGCACAAATACGGTTAATGGTTAACCGGATTTGTGCATTTTGAGTCCGGGGAGTGGGCAACCTAACATTTCTATCAAATCCGGTTACTGGATAACTGGATTAGATAATAATCAAAATTCAACGGTGCTTCGGTTATTTTTTGTAATTTGATTTAATTTTTGGATATATATATAAAAAAATCGGTCTCATGTGACTATGGCTACAAAATGTTGTAAATATTCTTTTATCAATGAAAAATGTGAGATGAGAGATGCTAACTGGCCCAAAAATAGCTGATATTTTCTTCGGAGCTTTTTTTTTTTTTTTAAGTTATCGACTTTAATGTCTACTAACAATTTGATTGAAAAAAAAACATATTTACAACGAGTTGAGTGACTCTAAATTACTCTAATTGCTTTAAATTACTCTAATCGCTCTTACTCACTCTCTAAATTCTTAGATCTACTATTTTAATCCTACTTATATATACTCATAATCACTTTAATACCTTAATTCTTATCTCGTTTCACGATCAGATCCGTTCTTTCAACCACCATTGTACTCTGACGACCGAATCTACTCACCGTTGCGTTCTGCTCTACGGTTTTTAATTTTGAGTCGATTTTGATTCCCCTCCTCTTAGCTTTTTTATTACTGACACTATATTTTAAATTAAGACCCAGTAAAACATCTGACGACTGACCGTGTAGAACGAGATTTCAAGTCGTCCGTTTTAATTTGATATGAATCTCAAAATAGACTTTCTATATTTTAAATAGGTTTCGAAGTGAATTTGATTGTGGTGGAAGTATTCTACATCCTATGATACCATAGAGAATGTTTACTCGTATATAATGTGTTCCATTTTTAAGGTTGGAATATTTTGATAAAGGATATTTCAGATAATTTAACATAATTTGACAGTGTTTTTTAAAGGTGTTTTTTTTTTAAGAATAGCAAGATTTAATAGAAATATTGTTAGACTTATTGATTGGTTTTGTTCAAATTCGTATAAGTTGAGTTTCGTTTGACATTACATCAAAGTCCGTTATATTTAAACTGTTGTAAATCAAGTTTTTTGTTGAACGCTATAATTTACACATGTTCTATTACTTATCATGTGCATGCATGATATTACTGTAATATACTTCACATTTCAAATGGATAAATTTTATAATTACAATTTTTAATCACTGCAAACACTGTCTAATTATTTCATAGTTGATGGCTCAAAATCCTCAACTAATTACATGAATACAAATATGGCGGTCCAATATAACACACATGACACAACACTACACCGCGTTGACTAAAATTTATATTTTCTAGATTATTTTTGAGAAAAAGTTCTTATTCACAGACTGCTGTTCATAGTTTGTCCACAAACTTTAACTCGCATTTAACAGATTTTAACGAACTAACTATACCTACGACATTCCTTTAAATAAACTTTCTCAATTTGATTGTCTCCGTTTTTAAAATTCGATCCATTTCTCCCTTTACAAAAACAAAATTTATGATCAATTTCACTTCCTTTCTCTCCTTCTCTCGATGGCATTCATCAATTTCTCTCCATTCTGAGGATCCACTATTGGGCTCAAACCTGTCCCCACCGTTGACCATCGACCTCAGATCCGTCTCCAACTGCTGCTGTTGCTTTCTCGCCTGATCTTCTCTCCAATTGAGAAACCATAACCCTAACACTAATCTCAGATCCGGACGCTCAGATCAACCGCAACGATATTTGAGCATGAGGATCTAGACTGTCAAATTGAACAACTACGCGAGTGCAAGTTCTTTCTGAGATCAAAGACTTGTGCGAGCAAGCCAAGGGTATTTTAATGGATCAGAGGTGATGCGCTAGATACGAATTATCTCTTTATGGGGGATTATGTAGGTATGTGTGTCCGATGAGTTAAATCCATAGATAGACTCGAGTCTTCATTTTCATATTTGTTATTAAATTTTGTAGTGTTTCTCCTGGGATTACAGTATCTTTAATAGTTAGATGCGGGAGAATTAGATTAATTGATCAAAATAACCCTAATCAGTGAATTGATCATAATTTAATTAATCATAATTAGTGATATCTCCATATTATATCTAGTTTACAGCCCTAATTCGCACTAAAACCTGTGTTTTAAAGCCTATAAATGTGGACTTTATACTTGTATTTCGATGAAATGTAGTACTGCTATGTTTTGTTTGGTATTTTGCAAGAAAAAGGGCGAAAAACTGGTTCTGACTACTTTTCATACAGCCCGTATGACATACCCTACGGGCCGTACAGGATCTGCCCCACCACACAGAAGGTTCCATAGCAGAGGCATCAAGTCTCCAAGACAAAACACAGGCATACGGCCCGTATGGGGTCCCCTACGGGCCGTACGGCGCTAAATTGGCAAATCCAGCTGGAATCTGAAATCAGCTGAAATCAAGGAGGCCGAAAAGGAAGCCTTTGCAGACGCGATCTGGGGCATTAAAGGAGAGATTTCCACACCAAAAAAAGGGGGGATTCACCACTGGGACGGAGGACAAGCTTTCTTGGAGCAAAAGACAAGAGGAAAAGGAGGAGGAGAGGTGAAAAACGCGAGTTTGCAACGGATCTTCAGATTTTCCACTGTTTTGTCATGAACTCTTCTATTTTCTGTTATTTGTGTTATCTTATGAACATGAGTAGCTAATTTACTTTGTTTCTAGGGCTAGGATGTAGTTTCTAGTTTGGTTTTGTTGCATGCTACTTGGATTTTTGTGATGAATGCTTTGTTTTTACTTTGTTGAGTAGTATTTCGATTGCTTTATTTGTGCTTGCTTGAATTGATTAGTCATCCCTCTAGATGAATGCGCACATCTATGTGTTAGGAGCCAAGTCTATGACATTTAATCCAACCGAATAAAGTATATGAAGTAGGGTGAAACCAAGGAGTAACCGAAAGGCGAAAGTCCTTGGATACTTTTAGTAAACCAACAAGTAACTTAGATAAATTAGGCCAAAATGCGAAAGTTGAGGTTTAACGCATCTAAGAGGGAAGTATTTGAGTCCGGTAATCGGGTGCTAGGCCAAAATGCGAAAGTTGAGGTTAGGTATCTAGATCTGGTCGATAGAAACCCTAAACATTAGTATCAGCACAGAAAACAGTAGCTGCAACATTAACTCGGGGTCCCATACGGGCCGTACGGGAAACCCTACGGGCCGTATGCCTCGGGACTGAACAGAAATGAAATCTGAACCCTGGAAACGCCTTTTTATCAATTTTAAACAACTTTAATTCTCTTTTATTGCTTTTAAATTTGTTATAAATCAGTAGAATTATTATAACCAAACCAAATCAATCTCTCTCACTTCTAGAATCTCAAGTAATTTTAGGATAAGTCCGGTTGTTTCCTTCCACTCCCTTGGATCGATACCTTAACATACTCATCGACAGGATAGTTCACTTGCTATCCGATTTGACAGAGTGTAACAAAGGTTTAAAAGGTATAGCTTGCTATACTGAAACTTTGAAGCATATAATCTGTGTGGAACAAGTTTTTGGCGCCGTTGCCGGGGAGATCGGTAACGGAAATTCTGGACTTTTTTTTTCTTATTTTTGCTTAATTCTAGATTTTAAATTAAAATTTTTCTTTTTCCTTCTTTGCAGGAACATACTGGAAAAGTTACAGCCCAAGAACCACTACCAGCTCAGAAGCAAGGGGCAAACTTCCAGCACATTCGTTCCAGCACCAACTCATCTGTCACCTCTCCGTATGGCCCGTACGAAATCCATACGGCCCGTACAAGCCGACAACAGAGGACAGATAGATCCAGAACAAAGCGCAATGAATAACGGCGGAGTTGATCCCCCTATCATTGATCCACCCATCATTGATCCACCAGTAGAGGATCAATTCTCTGATGATGATGGAGCAGATTATGCGCCAAGGACATTGCGAGAGTTCAATGTCCCAAGAGCAGGAGATGTTAGAGGAGCAATCCGACTTCCAAGGGTTGTCGGCAACCAACCCAACTTCAATCCGGGTGTTGTCAACATCGTCCAGCAGAACACATTTCATGGCATGGATCACGAGGATCCGCATGCCCATGTTCAAACTTTTCTTGAGTGTTGTGCCACAATTAAAATTAATGGCGCAACAGCTGATTACATTAGGCTTGCTTTATTTCCTTTCACTCTTAGGGATAAAGCCAAGAAATGGTTAGGGTCATTACCTAGGGATTCAATTACCACTTGGAGGGATCTGTCCAAACTGTTTTTGACCAGATTTTTCCCCCATAAGAGAACTGCCAATGTTAGGACCCAGCTGACCAGTTTCAAACAAAGGCCTGATGAACCACTGAATGAGGCCTGGGAAAGGTTTAGGGAATTGCAATACTCTTGTCCACATCATGGTATTCCCGAATGGTTACTTGTTCAGTCTTTTTATGCCGGTTTAACTGATACCACTCGTACTTCTGTTGATGCAGTTGCAGGTGGAGCTCTCATGGATCGAGAGGCTACCGAGGCAATGAACTTAATCGACAATATGGCAACCAACCAACAATGGTCTGGCAGAGGGAGCACCCGAGTGACTGGAGGAGGCCGACTAGAGGTCGATCAGATCACTGCTCTCACCGTCAAGATGGATGCCATGCAGAGGGCTTTTGACAAGATGAGTGTCAAAGCGATTGGTAATCAGAAACCACAACCGTGTGTCATGTGTGGAGACGAGGCGCACGAGTACGAGAATTGCCCGCTTGCGCAAAGAGATGAAGAGCCCGAGCAAGTAAATTCTCTCAACAATGAGCCATCTTACTTTCCAAAACCTCCTTTCAGCCGAACCTATTCCAAGGACCCAATTGAACAACAGAATTGGAGGTGGAGGCAAAACAATCCCACACAATTCAACAACAACCCTTCTAGTAACAACAACAACCGCAACTTCTACAACAATGCTGCATTCAATAACTCGAACAACCGCGCACCATACTCTGGACCATCTAAGCCCTATGCTACCCCTGCAGTGGAAAATTTTATGCATGAGCAAGGGAAGATGAATCAAATGCTCTTCGAGCAGATGCAAGCAATCAGTGCTCAATTGGCTAATTTGGCCGCCCAAAGCAAACCTCAAAATGGGAGCCAAACCGCACCACCACAACCTGGAATGCTACCAGGCCAACCAGAGAACCCTAGGGAGGAGGCCAAGGCGGTGACACTGCGAAGTGGGACACAGTACCAAGGACCAGCCATGCCTGTCGAAAGAGAAACCGACCATACGGTCCGTACAAATCCCATACGGCCCGTACCGCCCCCCCTGTGATTTCAGAGCAGTCAGAGCCTGATCCGATTGAGGTTGTGAATGAAGAGACAGACCATACGGTCCGTACTAATCCCGTACGGCCCGTACAGAATGAAGCTGACCGACAGAAAAAGAAGGTGACCGAGAAACCACCGCCCTACCGACCACCAGTTCCATTCCCACAAAGACTAGCTGAAACCCGACTCAATGAACAGTTCTACAAGTTTATTGAAGTTATGAAGCAACTGCACATTACAATCCCGTTCACCGAGGCATTGACCCAAATGCCGACCTATGCTAAGTTTATCAAGGATATCCTATCCAACAAACGAAGCTTGGGGGGGCATGAGACGGTCAAATTGACTGAGCAATGCAGTGCTATCTTGAGAAGTGAGCTTCCACCAAAATTGGAAGATCCGGGTAAGTTCTCTATCCCATGCACGATTGGCAAGGCCACTATCCGTCGAGCTTTGTGTGATTTAGGGGCTAGTGTGAGTCTCATGCCGCGAACTATATTCGAACGATTGGGTGTGGGAGAGCTTAAACCCACACGAATGACCTTACAACTTGCGGACTCTTCGGTGAGATTACCACTTGGCATAGTGGAAGATGTACCGGTTCAAGTCGGTAAGTTCTATGTACCCGGTGATTTTGTTGTGATGGAAATGGAGGAAGACAAGGAGGTCCCTATCATCCTAGGGAGACCATTTTTGAGAACCGCTGGGGCATTGATTGATGTAAAAAATGGGACTCTAACCTTGAACATTGGAGATGAGAAAGTTCATTTTCAAATCGATCGAGCAATGAAGTATCCCGCTCAACCCGAATCGTGTTATATGGTCGACGTAATTGATGAATTGGTTGAAGAAAATTTTCTGGAGCAAGTGAACAACTCGCTAAGGTATCATTTCGAATTTTTATCTGACTTGCAGAATGAAACAAACGAGACTGAGACGATTTGCACGGCAGACATAGCACCTGTCTGTCTGGAAAAATCGCCATACGGGCCGTACCAAAATCATACGGACCGTACTCAAGAGGAAATTCAAACAGAGAAGCTGGAGATTGAGAAGGAACCAAAAGCTCCGGCTGGAGCTGAGCCATACGGGCCGTACCCAGACCATACGGACCGTACAACCAGCCAGACAGAGCAGACCACTCCTGAATTAAAACCTCTTCCAGCCACCCTCAGGTATGAATTCCTTGACTTAGAAAAGAAATGCCCTGTTATTGTAAATGCAGGATTAACCCCTGACCAAACCGCCAAGCTCATGGAGAAGTTGAGGACTCACAAAGGCGCAATTGGATATTCTATCAAGGACTTGAAGGGGATTGATCCAACCATTTGCACACATAGGATCTTGCTAGAGGATGACCACAAGCCTTCAGTTGAACACCAAAGACGGCTCAACCCTAATCTGAAAGAGGTAGTAAAGAAAGAAATTTTAAAACTTTATGAAGCAGGTATTATCTACCCGATTTCTGACAGCAAATGGGTGAGCCCCGTCCATGTGGTTCCCAAGAAAGGGGGAGCAACGGTTGTGAAAAATGAGAAAGATGAGATGATTCAAACTCGCATTGCAACCGGTTGGAGGATGTGCATCGACTACCGGAAGCTCAACGCGGCCACACGCAAGGATCACTTTCCCTTGCCATTCGTTGATCAGCTCCTTGAAAGGCTTGCTAGTCACTCATATTTCTGTTATCTTGATGGTTATTCAGGTTTCTTTCAGATTCCCATTCACCCGCAAGACCAAGAGAAGACCACATTCACATGTCCATACGGTACCTACGCATACCGTAGAATGCCCTTTGGTCTTTGCAATGCACCTGCTACTTTTCAAAGAGCCATGATGGCTATCTTTTCTAATTTTATTGAGAAAGAAGTTGAAATTTTTATGGATGATTTTTCTGTATATGGTACTTGTTTCGATTCTTGTTTGGCTAATTTGTGTAAGATTTTGCAGAGATGTGAAGAGGTGAATTTAATACTCAATTGGGAAAAATGTCATTTCATGGTCCAAGAAGGGGTTGTCTTGGGACATGTTGTCACCTCTAAGGGGATTGAGGTTGACAAAGCAAAAATTGAGGTGATCGAGAAACTCGAAATCCCAACGAATGTCAAGGGGGTTCGAAGTTTTCTTGGACATGCAGGTTTCTATCGCCGTTTCATAAAGGACTTCTCAAAAATTGCGAAACCATTGACCAATTTACTCATTAAAGATTCTGATTTTGTTTTCACTGATGATTGTGTCAAGTCTTTTTGCAGTTTAAAAGAAGCCCTTATTTCCGCACCTATCTTACAGCCACCCGACTGGTCTCTACCATTTGAGTTGATGTGCGATGCAAGCGACTATGCAGTTGGAGCAGTTCTTGGGCAGCGGAAGGAGAAGAAACCGAATGCTATCTATTATGCTAGCAAGGTGCTAGATCCGGCCCAAATGAACTATACCACAACCGAGAAGGAGCTTCTCGCCATTGTTTTCGCTCTTGACAAATTTAGATCATACTTGGTGGGCTCGAAGATAGTGGTCTACACGGATCATGCCGCACTAAGGTACCTTTTGAGTAAAAAAGATGCAAAACCAAGACTGATTAGATGGATTCTTCTTTTGCAGGAGTTTGATCTTGAGATAAGGGATAAAAAAGGAGTCGAAAACTCTGTGGCGGATCATCTGTCCCGGCTCCGTTGGGAAGAGGACACCACAATTAAACTTCCAATCAATGACTCATTCCCTGATGAACAGCTCCTTGCAATCAGTTCTGACTTGGGAGAAGTTCATACGGGCCGTACAGAAGTTCATACGGTCTGCATGATACAGCATACGGCCAGTACACATATCCATACGGACCGTACCCAGACCAACCAGAGCAAACAGCAAGTTCCCTGGTATGCCGACATCGCGAATTACCTGGTCTCTGGAGTGTTGCCTGGCACAATGTCTCGCCAACAGAAGAAGAAACTCAAGTCTGATGCCAAGTACTACTTTTGGGATGAGCCCTACCTCTTCAAGATAGGAATTGATGGCATATACCGTCGCTGTGTTCCACACGAGGAAACAGGTTCTATTCTTGCACATTGCCACTCATCCGCCTATGGAGGTCACTCTTCATACTCCAAGACCACTGCTAAGGTATTACAATCTGGTTTCTTTTGGCCTTCTCTTTTCAAAGATGCAAGATCTTTTGTCCTAGCTTGTGACAGGTGCCAAAGGACTGGAAACATGACGAGACGAAATGAGATGCCTCTCAACTTCATCCTTGAGGTAGAAATTTTTGATGTTTGGGGTATCGATTTCATGGGTCCATTCCCGTCCTCTCGAGGGAATGAGTACATTTTATTGGCAGTTGACTACGTGTCTAAGTGGGTGGAAGCCATGGCATGCCGCAAGGCTGACTCGAATTCGGTAAAAAGGTTTTTCAATGAAATTATTTTCCCTCGTTTCGGGGTGCCGCGAGCTGTCATCAGTGATGGAGGCAAGCACTTTATCAATCGACAATTCAACAATCTCTTGAGCCGACATGGGGTGACTCATAAGGTATCTACTTCTTATCACCCTCAAACTAATGGCCAAGCTGAGATTTCCAACAGGGAAATCAAGTCGATCTTAGAGAAAACAGTGGCAAAAACAAGGAAGGACTGGGCTTTCAAGCTACATGATGCACTTTGGGCATACCGCACCGCCTTCAAGACACCGATTGGCATGAGCCCTTACAAGCTGGTGTATGGAAAGCCGTGCCACCTTCCTGTCGAAATTGAGCACAAAGCATTCTGGGCCACGAGAACGATCAACATGGACCTGCTTGCAGCTGGAGAGAAGCGTGTCCTCGACTTGCATGAGTTGGAAGAAATGAGGTTGCATGCATATGAGAATGCTAGGTTTTATAAGGAGAAGACGAAGCGATTGCATGACAAACGTATTTCGCCTCGCCAATTCAAAGAGGGAGATCTTGTACTTTTGTTTAATGCTAGATTGAGAATTTTTCCAGGTAAACTAAAGTCAAGATGGTCCGGCCCATTTCAGGTGAAGAAAGTGTATCCTTTTGGAGCAGTTGATATCTGGAGCACGGAAAGTGGGACTTTTAAGGTAAATGGTCAGCGCCTCAAGCACTACGTGGCTGATCACTTAATGAATGAGCGGAGTGTTCAGTTTCTTTCTGACCCCGCTCCTATCGAAGTCTAATTTGCAAGGTGGTCTAGCTAAGGACCTAAAACAAGCGCTTCTTGGGAGGCAACCCAAGCACTTTTTAATTTTATTATGTTTAGTCATTTCTTATATTTTTGCTTTAAACATTGCATGTTTTAATTTCATTTTAGTTTAAATTTGATTCTGTAATTTTTAGTTAATTTTCGATTCAGATTAGATAGGAGGACAATCAACTCTGGGGGCTCCTACGGCCTGTAATCACTACCCTACGGCCCGTAAGGCATTCGTCCAGCGCAAGACCTGAAGGGACGCACCCCTCTCTCTTCGCGTCTCTCTCTCTTCGCGACCCCTCGTTTAACCCCCCCTACCTTTTTATACCCCACCCCGACAGCTACCCGACAAACCCTGACCCACCCAACCCCACCTTGTCTTCTTCCTCCCTACGGCCCGCACGATACGCCGTACCATCAAACCCTAGCCGCCGCCACCATTTCCTCCGCTCTCCTCCACTCACCACCGCCACTAGCCGCCCCGATCTCCGCCTCTGCACGAAGGAAGCACACCATTTTTCCCGCTGATCCGCCGCCACCGTCGCTTTTTCTCTCTTCCCCGACGAACCACCTCCATCGCCGGCCGCCTCTCCTTCTTCGTCTCCAAGGTAAGCATCCTTACCTTTTTCCTTTTCCTTTTTACTCATTTTTTCTATTTTTCTTTCGTTTTTCCCTTGTTTTCTGTGATTTGACGGCCAACACCACCCACCCCGCCGCAAACCCCACTCTCTCAGCGAAAACAATACCCCTACGGCCTGTACACCTATCCCTACGGCCTGTACTACCCTCTGCAGAAACCAACCTAGACTACCCACCAGCCTACAGCCCGTACCCAACACCCTACGGCCCGTAGACCTAAAACCTGACAGAAATGTCTTCTGAACATCGCCGAAAGAATCGCCACGATCGCTCACCACCCCAACCACACCATCCTATCCCTGAGCCTTATGACTCTGGAGATGACCAAACCTACTCTGGTGAATACACCGACCGATCCGACCGCTTCGCGGTAAGGTACTTTGAGATGCCCACTCGTCGGATGTACGAAAACTTCATTAACCTCCAGAAGAAGACCTTCCAGAACACTGCCATGATTCACCTTGACACACTCCACAGTTTCGGGGTGGAGGATGATTTCGTCCTTCTCACTGCCAGGGTCGGGTTTGGCACAGAATTCTGGAGCATTCGCCAACAAGCTTACGAAATCGACACCAAAGAGTTCCTCTCCTCTTTAGAGCTCAAACGGGACAATCAGGATGTCCCCTTCATCAAATTCAGGTTGTGCAACAGGACACACCGCGTCTACTTCTCCTCTCTCCGCGAGTGGTTCGGTTTCAACCGAAACCCCACTTCCGACACTATCAGTTTCCGTGAGGGCTGGGACCGGGATACCTTCTGGACCATGATCACTGGCTGCCCTCGCTCAGCCAGCTCTGAGTACCGCGCCCGCTTCATTCCTCACCCGACTCTCCGTATTCTCCAGCGTGCCCTCGCTTCCACCATCTTCGCGCGCGGTGAGACTCTCAACCGCGCCAATACCATTGATCTCATGCTGATGGATACTATGCTCCGTCCCGATCCCGAGTATCCCGACTTGGCCCTTCTCATGGTAAACCACTGGATCCAGCAGCGTGACAACAAGAAGAGTGGTGGCAAGATTAAAATTGGATCCTACGTTGAGCTCATTAAGCAAAAGATTGGATTGGGAGCGATACCGGGTAGAGAGCCATGCAAAGGTCCCACCATTATGGATGCTGACAGCTACCGCCAGGGCCTTTTCCTCTCTATCTCCCGTGGCCCGGCGGGACACCAGGACTTCTATGATTGGCACTTTGAGAATGGTGCTTCCCGCAGATTACCGTTTGGTCCCTCCATCCTACCACATGACACATCCACCTGGTTGATCACAGTCCCTCCACCACCGGCTTCTGACATACCCAGCTCTTCCACACAGACACCTCCGTCACAGTCTGCACGCCCCCATCTAGCAGACCCATCTCTTCGGGATCTCTACTCCCTCATGACGGATATCAGGGACACTCAGGTGGAGCAGGGCCGTCACATCAGGGCCATCCAGGAGGACACAGCCCTTCATAGTGAGCGCTTGGATGAGCTTAGTGGCCACATGTTTGACTATGCTCAGCGCCTTGGTGACATCGAGGACCAGTTTCGCGACTGGCGCTTCGACCCCTCCTATGACTACTGATCAGGTTTGTTTTCCCTACCCCAGCTTTTATCTTTCTACCTTAGTTTATTTACTTGCATGTCTTGAAGCATTGAGGTCAATGCTCAGACTAAGCTTGGGGGGGTGATTAGTTGTTTTGTTTAGTTGCATGTAGTTTTGTTCTTTTTGTTTTTATGTTTGCATGTTTTGAGGATTAATTTGTAAGAATTGCGTGAATTAGGGACCAAATTGAGGAATTTTGGTTGTGGAATGGTTGAATTTGTGAAATTGGAAATAACCACTCATTTGATTGAAAGAACTGTATATGATAGTTTGTTTTGGGACTTTGTAGAATTGAGAATTGAATTGTACCAAGAAAGCATTTGAAACCGAACTGTGCCTTGTAAAATGGAGAAATGGGATTTGAAAACAATAGAAAAGTTGGGATATCCATTGATATGAGAGAATACCATTGGTTATGTGTATTCATGATGTGTGCAAACAAATAAATATATAAAAAAAAAAAAAAAAAAAAAGATGGAGAAAATAAGAGTACTGGCAATAAGTCCATTAGGGCGCCTTTGAGCTCGTCTCCCAAAAACAAAAATAATGAAAATCTTTGCACATATCAACACATGTAGTCCGCGACTTTCTGACCTAAGTTTGATCCAAGCTTGGGGGAGCATCAAAGAAAAACAAATCACCACAAATGAGGGCATAAACTTGGTAGAAAAATGAACTATTGATGCGTTTGATTACTTGGTTCTTACAAATAGCAATACATTCTTGAATATGGGGTTTGATTGATTGAATTGTGGGGTGAATTAAAATTAACCAAAGGAAACCAAATCACTATCCAAAATGACTCTAATAGGTTTCTAACGAACGCGAGACTATGCAAATTTTCCTCTTAGTAGATTAACTTGCATTTAGATAAGTCCAACGACCTAACCACACCTAAGTTAGAATTTTTGCTTGAGGACAAACAAAGTTCAAGCTTGGGGGATTTGATATCTCCATATTATATCTAGTTTACAGCCCTAATTCGCACTAAAACCTGTGTTTTAAAGCCTATAAATGTGGACTTTATACTTGTATTTCGATGAAATGTGGTACTGCTATGTTTTGTTTGGTATTTTGCAGGAAAAAGGGCGAAAAACTGGTTCTGACTACTTTTCATACAGCCCGTATGACATACCCTACGGGCCGTACAGGATCTGCCCCACCACACAGAAGGTTCCATAGCAGAGGCATCAAGTCTCCAAGACAAAACACAGGCATACGGCCCGTATGGGGTCCCCTACGGGCCGTACGGCGCTAAATTGGCAAATCCAGCTGGAATCTGAAATCAGCTGAAATCAAGGAGGCCGAAAAGGAAGCCTTTGCAGACGCGATCTGGGGCATTAAATGAGAGATTTCCACACCAAAAAAAGGGGGGATTCACCACTGGGACGGAGAACAAGCTTTCTTGGAGCAAAAGACAAGAGGAAAAGGAGGAGGGGAGGTGAAAAACGCGAGTTTGCAACGGATCTTCAGATTTTCCACTGTTTTGTCATGAACTCTTCTATTTTCTGTTATTTGTGTTATCTTATGAACATGAGTAGCTAATTTACTTTGTTTCTAGGGCTAGGATGTAGTTTCTAGTTTGGTTTTGTTGCATGCTACTTGGATTTTTGTGATGAATGCTTTGTTTTTACTTTGTTGAGTAGTATTTCGATTGCTTTATTTGTGCTTGCTTGAATTGATTAGTCATCCCTCTAGATGAATGCGCACATCTATGTGTTAGGAGCCAAGTCTATGACATTTAATCCAACCGAATAAAGTATATGAAGTAGGGTGAAACCAAGGAGTAACCGAAAGGCGAAACTTTCCTTGAGGCGAAAGTCCTTGGATACTTTTAGTAAACCAACAAGTAACTTAGATAAATTAGGCCAAAATGCGAAAGTTGAGGTTTAACGCATCTAAGAGGGAAGTATTTGAGTCCGGTAATCGGGTGCTAGGCCAAAATGCGAAAGTTGAGGTTAGGTATCTAGATCTGGTCGATAGAAACCCTAAACATTAGTATCAGCACAGAAAACAGTAGCTGCAACATTAACTCGGGGTCCCATACGGGCCGTACGGGAAACCCTACGGGCCGTATGCCTCGGGACTGAACAGAAATGAAATCTGAACCCTGGAAACGCCTTTTTATCAATTTTAAACAACTTTAATTCTCTTTTATTGCTTTTAAATTTGTTATAAATCAGTAGAATTATTATAACCAAACCAAATCAATCTCTCTCACTTCTAGAATCTCAAGTAATTTTAGGATAAGTCCGGTTGTTTCCTTCCACTCCCTTGGATCGATACCTTAACATACTCATCGACAGGATAGTTCACTTGCTATCCGATTTGACAGAGTGTAACAAAGGTTTAAAAGGTATAGCTTGCTATACTGAAACTTTGAAGCATATAATCTGTGTGGAACAAGTTTTTGGCGCCGTTGCCGGGGAGATCGGTAACGGAAATTCTGGACTTTTTTTTTCTTATTTTTGCTTAATTCTAGATTTTAAATTAAAATTTTTCTTTTTCCTTCTTTGCAGGAACATACTGGAAAAGTTACAGCCCAAGAACCACTACCAGCTCAGAAGCAATGACGACCGCGATGACAGTGAGATGGTGTTTTACGGAGATTCTAGTTGATTTTAATCCGATTTGGTAATATTTTGAGTCTGATCTAATTTGATCTAATATGTCAGCTATCGATTTGGTCTAGTTTTCTAATTTTTGATAAATCGACTGTTCATCTTGTTGTTTTACAATATTGACTTTGTTGTTTTACAGTATTCATCTTATGGTTATACAATATTTTACAAAATCTATCAAACAGGGAGGCTGAATTCGTGATGTCGTCGATTTGAATTTTATGATTTAAGAACTTACAGGATTAGATATTTTATTTTACAGCATTCGATTTCACTTTTGAAAAAAGAACACGGCAAATTATCTATGATCCCCATCATTTGCGATTTGGATTGAAGAGCAGTGGCGAACATCATTTGTGATTCAACAAATATATTTGTGTGCTGAATATTATGGTTGTGTTAAACATATGTTTTTGAATTGTTGTTTTCTGTTGAACAATGATGTATTATAGTCTATAATTGTTATCTTTGTAGTTAACATATGTTAGTTTATAGTATTTAAGTGTTATAGTTTTTATTTTTGATGTTCTGAATGTTGTATACATTCAATTGGTTTACAGTTTACATCTGTCAGTTTTGCAGTACTGGTATTTTATACTTTGTGCGTTTTGTTTTTATAGTTTAAGTTGACAGTTTTACAGTATTGAAATTTTGTATTTTTTACATTTTTATATCGTTTTCATCTGCTAATTTTACATTATTGAAATTTTATAGTTTGTACGTTTTGTTTTTACAGTTTAAGTTAACAGTATTGAAATTTTGTACTTTTTATATTTTGTTTTATTGTTTTCATCTGCTATTTAAATTATTAAAATTTTATAGTTTGTACATTTTATTTTTATAGTTTAAAGGTGACAGCTTTAAAGTATTGAAATTTTATAGTTTGTATGTTTTGCTTTATAGTTTTCATCTGTCAATTTTACATGATTGCAATTTTATAGTTTGTACATTTATTTTTTATAGTTTAAATGTGACAATTTGACAGTATTAATTATTTATATAATTCTTTTGTGTGCCGATTAAATAAAGAAAAAAATTATTCGAAAAATTTAACTTTGCCTTTCTATCACGTGGTTTTTTCGAAATAATTGTTAATAACTAACACTAACTGCCAATAACTTTCAATAGCTGCAATTTTCGAGATTACAACAAGTAGTCCTCTGAAAGTACATTTTTTTGTCTTAATGTGCAAGTTGTAAACTGTTACTAACAAACTTGGGACCACTTTGAATACGAGATAGTTGATATTTTATTAACTGACGTATTTTGTGTGATATATTGTGTAAATATACAGAATGAAGGAAAAGTTTTACAATATTCGCGGAAGTTAAATGATAATTTTTCTGTAGATAAACTGTGGACAATTAGACGCTTCCATTATTTTTATTATTTTTGAAAGTTAGAAAAAATGCATTGAAATATAAGTATGTAAATATCCTGATATGTCAATAATTTTGATTAAAAGATAGAAATTTCGAATTGAATATCAACCATCTTTTTCTTTTTGATGAGTTTTTTACGTCTAGAAATTTAAATTTATTTTGACACATACTCGCTCCATGCAAATTGTATCATCTTTCCGATTGATCTCGATTTCTTTCTATTTTTTAAATATCATTCAAATGATTTTTGAATTGATTGTTGGTCATGTCTACATTTCATTTTTTTTATCATTTAATGAATATTATCATTTAATATGTTATTTTATATGAGATTTGTTTATAAAAATATGTTAAAAAGATAAACTAATATTATTTACATGTAGATATCATTAAAGAAATATTATTTGTTATTTAGTTTAAATTTTTTGTTCTTTTATAATATGTTATTATTGCAACGTACAAGTACGATAATAGTAAAATAATATAAACCATCTATTTACAGTAGCTTTTTCCTATTTAAAACAGCAATGAACGAAAAAATGAATTATATGAAATATATTTACCCACAAAATATTTAATATTTAGATTATATTAAGTGGTTTAAATCAATCGTTCGAATATAATAAATCAACATGTAAACACAAAATAACGAAACTTCTTTGCTTTAGATAGCACCTTACCAGTCATGTTCATTTATTTTATTATGCACCGTACCTTTAAGTATCAAATTGTTAATCTATTAAGTTCACATCATGTTAAGGTGAAATATTTTTATTTAACGAATTTATTTTTATAACAGTTTTTTAAAATGTTTACAATATTAATCCTAAATGAATATTACAGTTCAAAATATAAATACAGCACTAGTAATTATAATTCAAAATATGTACACCGCCAAAACAGAATATATTGATGTACAAGAACCATGTTCAATTCAATCTGATTACACCACAATTACATCAAAATTCGCATGATGTTTTATATAATCTGATTGCTTTAACAAATATATTTCTATGAGAAATATGTACACTGCCTTCGTACTTGCTGATTTTATCCATCGCTTCACATATGTTGATTGAGACCCATTTTTACAGGAATATGTACACTGTTGATAACAGATTAATGAGTAAAATAAAAGACTAAAGTAGAAAACAACATATATATATACCCAAATTTTTGATGTATTGAGTTGCTATTTTATTGCATGGTTATATCAATTTTGAAAGTTTTAGAAAAGAAAAAAAAAGGATTGAAAAAAAGGATTTATATATTGTTTTTAGCACTACATGTACAATTTTGGAGTTATATAATTATTTACTGTTATCTAACAAAGTAGCATATCTAACTACCATATAATTGTTTTTAACTGTAATTGAAACTGTTTATATAACACAAATGAGGTTTTTGTCCAAAATTTTTTTAGACAAAATCCATTTAAAATTGATCTAAATTGTCAATTAGTTCTACGTCTGAACAATCAGTTCTAGATCTGCACGGATCTTAAAATGGATCGGACCGTTAGATCTAATTAGTTCCCTCTTCAAATCTGCCTCGACTGTGCACCAGTTACTTACCTCCAGGCGATGGCGACCGACGCGAACCAATATTTGAGCCTACCCCTTGCACGTGTCTTTATCATTCTGATACGTGCCTCACTAAGCGCTATCGCCGACCTCCATGTCAGCACATTCTCTTCCTCTCCATGATATCATAATTTTTATCCTTACCCGGCGATTTCATCTATATATGAATAAAATCACGAACTCCTCACGACATCACCCATAATTCGGTCAGGTTCTGAGGTAAGGCACAACACTGAGAAACAACAAACTCATAGAAGCAGCCAAATTGAAAAGCAAATTAGTTGAACATATGGCATCCAGGCAAGCAGACCGTAGTGAGGTGCATTCTGAGACCGATCCTAGGTCGGACACAGATGACATTGCAAAGGCCCGAGAGGAACATGAGCACGAGCAAAAGAATGATGGTAGTATCATACAGAGCATCATAGGTGCCGTCAAGAGCACTCTTGGCAATGCCGAGAACACTGCGTTTGAGAAGACATCAAACCCCAAAGAAAGGCTCGACGAGACGACCGAGGCGGGAGAAAATGGGGATGACAAGGACGAAGATTATAACACCGCTCAGTTTGGTTGCACTTGACAAATTTCTTGGTTTTAAGTTTTTGTTTGCTTGTTGTTATGGTTCAGAACAATTAAATATAAGTAATGGATTATGGAGGTGTGAATCAAAGAATTGAAATAAAAGCAAAGCTCAGAATTTTGGAGGTATAACCAAAATGTCTATCTGGTGAACAAAAATATAAATTACACCAATTCACCCGTACAAAATTGCTTTCGATATCTAGTCATTTCTCGGCTGGTGTTCTTGAACTGAATTATATAGGGGATAGTGATATCAGCAAATTTTCATTACTGTGATTTTTTTACATGCTGATAAAAAATGATATTAGCATCCAATGGGCTTCCATTGTATTAAATTTTAAGTTTCGTCAGAAAAATCTGAATTGATAGAATTGGATATTATGATCACGGGAAAAGATTATTCTGAAACTGTGGGTTGTGGGCCTACGGGCCGTATAATCACCAAAAACTAAAATAAATAATTGGGATGTAAAATTGGGCCGTCTCCAATTACATATTTGGAGATGCCTTGCACAGTTACACTGAAAAATCTACAAATAAAGAGTAGCAAACTAACAAGTGAAAGAATTGTCAACTGTAAGCTAGCTCGATTGAAAATGTTTGTAGTGAGAATAATTGATCACTTCAATTTTCTTAAGTGAAATGTTCATCCTCTGCATTGTTCCTTTATATATTCTTCCTCTATAGAGCTTTAAAATATATTATTTCAAAAAAATTGAAAAAGATATTAGAATTATTTTTTAAATAATCTATTTTAAAGCTTCAATTTGTTCCTTTATATATTCTCCCTTTCTAAAGGAAAAAATTGAAGTTAAGGATATTAAAATAATTCTATTCCCCAAGTTAACTTCAATTTGTGCTCTATAGGATAATTCTAATATATAAATAGATTATCAGTTTGCAGGATGGGTGAATTAACTTCAATTTGTGCTCTAGTTGGTTGTATTTCTTAATAAAACACGAGGTACCGCTGTGTGCCAAAAACACTTCAAATAAACCAAAACAAAACAAATAAATTAGTTTGGAGGCTCTTTCAAAAAATAAAATAAATCTTTTATTATTTATAAAATTTGTAACTGCCAACTATCAAAAAAAAAAAAAAAAAAAAACAAAACACATCAAATATATTATGAATAATTCCACATCTATCTATTTGTGTTGCCAAATCAATCTATGGTTCTATTTTTTAGGAGCTGCGTATTAGTTTGGAGGCTCCTCAAAATCTAAATATATTTAATATTACAGTGCATTTTTTTATTTTCGAGGGGCCGCCATGTCAATGTGCAGCTCTTCAAGAGTAGAGTCGCCAAGTAATATTTAAAATTTTACTTAGTTGTATGGATAGATGTAGAATTCTCTCAAAATCAAAATATATTGATTTTTTTATTGTAGTATAAATAAAAATTTCAATACATATGATGGCTATATGAGAGAACATAGTTCACAAAACAATAATCCACAAAAGCTGACATTCTTAATTGTCCATCTAATGTACTAAGTTACTAACACAATCATAAAAGTGAAGCATATACTAAATACTAAAAGTAAATAAGTTATAAAGAAGGTCACCATCTAAGATGAGTATCTGCTGCTTTTCTTTTCTTTTGTTCTCTCTATCTCTCTCTTAAAAAAAGAAGAGAGAGAAAGAGAATCACATGAGAGGGAGAGGAGGGGGAGAGAGATAGAGAGAATAGTAGAGAAAAAGTACTGGATTAAAGAGCATTGGATCTCGTTCCCACCATTTAAGTATTCTTGGATATAAATCTGCTGCGATTCAAATGGTAGCTACAATATATTGAAATTCCTAATTTTTCAAATTTCACCGTTCAATTTTTCCTGTACACGCATTTCTAAATAGTTAGTTTTTCTATACATGCAACTAAAAAAAATCAATAGTTAGATTTGAAAATACAGAAATTTGAGAATAATGTAGCGCCAATTCAGATCGCAGAAGATTTGTTTCCAGTATTCTTGGGGTCCCACACTTGCAAGAGAATTGCCGATTGCGTCTACTCTTCTGTCATCCTCTCAATCAGCATCTCCTTTTGACATCCACTTTCAATTCATGTTAAAAACGGATCGAATACTATTCGTACTCATTTTAATTTGTCAAAGATGAATATAAATATATGATAGATGCGAACACGCATATATATTTAATATTAATCGAATATGAATATAATTATGGTATAAAGCAAAATTTGTTATAGATTTATAAAATACATCAAACTTATTATAAAAATATTTTTTAATATAAATACTTATTAAACAAATAGTAAGTATCGAAACAAAATTTTAATTCATATATATCATACATATTTAATTATAACGTTCAACAAATAATTTTATAATAAATATTAAATTGCGAATTATGTATCTTCTTATATAGTCTTATATTTGTCTTTTTGCAAAATACGAATATGGATAATTATTTGAATTGATATCTATATTTATTTTGTAAATTTGAAATTATATCCGCATCAATATTTCTTCAATAATTTAAATATTAAATATTCATATATAAATTTGCGAATAGATGATCATATTCCATTCAATTTTATCTCTAGTCATTGGTGTTGAGCATGTTTATTATCCTTGTTTAGACTTGTCTGGATTTAATATTTTGAATATTTAGTGTTTAACAAAAGAATCGATTTTTATCTAGTAACAAAACATAAAAAAATGAATAGGGTTAAAATGTATTATTAATTTTGTACTTTAATTGTACTTTACATCTCTATTATTATATTTAAAATTTCAAACAATCGATCTAAACCGATCAATATTATTTTCATATTAAAATGTACGTGCTCAGAGAACAAATTTTTATTTTTTTTCCTAGACTTTAGATAGTTATAGTTAGAAATAACTTTCTTTATTTTTTATTTTGTACCTATCTAAACAACAATAGTAAAAAAAGTTCCAAAAATATATAATATTTTATTTCTAAACACATTTTAATATAGATATCATGTTGAACAATTCGAATTAATTGTTTGAATTTTGAAAATAAAGATAAAAATGAGAGATATGATTGGAGGCACAAAATCAATAATGCATTTTAATCTTATTCTACTAAAATTTCATGTTAAAAAACTGAATAAAAAATTCTATAAAGATTATTTTATTTGAAAGGATTAATTTTCTTTCTTTTCTCTAGAAAGAATGCCAAAACAATCGGTGGTTGATATTTGCGAAATGAAATATGCTGAAATCCAACAAGATTTCAGGGTCCCTGAAATTCCAAATCCAACCATTTAAGTTTTTTCATACACGAATCTCAAAGCAGACATAATTTTATGCACAAATCACGAAATATATAGAGGGTTGAATTGAGAATTTCAGGGTCCTGAAATCCCCATGAATTCCAGCAGATTTCAACTCGATATTTGCGCAACAAATTTGTAATTACTCGACGAACAATGTGTTTAAGTATCGTTTCCATAATCTTTTAGTTTGGACATGATATATATACTAAAAGCTGGTGATCGAATAATGTATTTAATCATTCATTATTTTATCTTCTAATAATAATATTTAACATTTTATTTTGTAGAATGTATGTTAGAAATTACGAATTGGACATATATATCAACAAATTGATCAGAGAATAAATTTAAATATTTTGTATGGCTGAATATATATAATATAAAAAAAATAATTGATACATATATCCGTGTACAACTTGTTGACTTTTTTTTTTTTTTCCTTACTAAGCCGGTTCCTGTTTCTCTTCAATTTTATTTGAACACACAGATGTCTACACGAAAATGAGACCTGCTACTACGTGGATGCGAAAGCTTTGACACGAGTCAATTTTTTAATCTGCATGTGACGCGTGTCCTAGCCGTTCTGACACCTCCCGACACTAAGCGCTCTCATACACCTCCACGTAAGTACCTTTTCTTACTCTTCGTTATATTATCCTATACTTGCGTAATTTCGTTCTCATCCTTCCATCAACACTTTTATCTATATATAAAACCCTACATGCTCTTTGTCATCACCGATTTAATTCCTGTTTGTAACTAGTACCACACAGTGAGATCGAACTAAGAACTCAGAAAAGCAAAGCCCAAATTGAAACGCGAATTAGTTGAACATGGCATCCAGGCAAGCTGACAGAAGGGAGGCGCGTGCTGAGGCTGAGGCAAGGTCAGCCGCAGATAACATTGCAAAGGCTCGAGCGGAACGTGAGCATGAGCATCTTTCTGGGAATGTTGAGGGAGTTCGGGAACAGCCCGACCGGGAGCCCCGTGGTGGCATCATCCAGAGCGTCATTGGTGCTGTCAAGAACACTCTCGGCGGTGCCAGGGATACCACGGCTGAGAAGGCATCCGAGACCCAACAAAGGGTCGGTGAGAACACCGAGGCAGTGAAAAACAAATTAGGTGAGTCTAAAGATTATGCTGCTCAGAAAGCAGGAGAGACAGCAGGTGCCACCAAGAGCAAGGCGGGTGAGTACAAAGATTACACTGCACAGAAGGCAGGAGAGACGACTGATGCTACCAAGGGCAAGCTTGGCGAGTACAGAGATTACACTGCACAGAAGGCAGGGGAGGCGACAGATGCTACCAAGAATAAGCTTGGCGAGTCCAAGGATGTTGCGGGGCAGAAGGCGGAGGATACTAAGAATAAGTTAGGGGAGTACAAGGACACAGCGGCAGAGAAGGCGAAGGAGACCAAGGATATGACTACGAAGAAAATGCAAGAAACGACCGATGCTGCGAAACAGAAGACGGGGGAGTACATGGAGGCAGGGAAGGACCGGGCAAATGAGGCAGGGGAGACTGTGAAAGAGACAAAAGATGCAGCGGTGGAGAAGACAAAGGACACAACTGGCTCGGTGGCAGATGCAGCTAAGAGAGCAATGGGTTTTCTGACAGGGAAGAAAGAAGAGACCAAGGAGAAGCTCAGTGAGACCGGAGAAGCTACAAAGGTAAGTATTTATGGACTCTTATTGATTGATATTTTGTGAGATTGTTTCATGGGGATTGCATCACTTATTAATTTTCTATGTAGGAGAAAATGAACCTTGCTGAAGAGGAAGCAAGAAGAGATATGGAAGAGGCGAGAAGGGCAGAGGGTGTGGCTGGGAATCAGAGAGGGGGTAATTGGCCTGCTGGAAGTGAGGGAAGGGATGAGGGAGAAAGGTATTTATATTTTATTTTATATTTAATTTGAATAATTATGATATTTTCATCCAAAGATATTAAATTGGCTAATGATATGCAATATTTGATTCGAATCACAACAAACAGGGAAAGAGGTGGAGGTATTTTCAGTGCAATAGGGAGCATGGCTGAAGCAGTGAAGGAGAAGCTTACGGTGTCGGGTGAAGACGATCGTGCTCGATCTGCTACTGGGTCACGTGATGATGTCATTTTACGGGCGAAAGATGTTGATATAATAGAACCTGCAGGGAGAGATTCGAGCAAACAGGGGAAGATGTGATGAGATGTTTGGCATTGTAGTTTTATGTATGCATTTTGGGGTTTTGGCATGTTATATGCTGTTTGTATTTTGTAATTCTCAGTGTTTGTTTACCAGGAAATCAGGAATGGGTGTTGAAACAGTGTTGTTAGTTTCTGGTTAGTTTCTGGTTTTGAAAGTACTTTGTTAGTTACGGAGATCGATTTTGTGTTCTCTCGTGTTAAACATAGTTTGGCTTTCGACGCTGTTATGCAAGTCGATATCGTAGCAGGCTGCAGGCGTCTGTCTTAAGCAAGATTGTTTTCTTCATTCAGTATAATATAATTATCTCAATCAATCCCATACTTCGAGAATCGAATTTACCAAGCGTAGATAGGCACGGCACGTAAGAAAGAGAGAGCAGAACTTCCATATTAGAGACTTCTGAAGAACAATGAAAAATATCGTTTATTTTACAAATAATTATAATACAGTTTGTCAACTTCTTGTAGGAGCAAGGATTTGAGTTTTTATTAATATTAAAAATTTAATTACTTGTATGCATATATAGAAGTTCAGTAAGGAGAACCTACTTATTTCATCAAATATAAGATATAAATTTATTTTATTTCATCAATATAAGATATAAATTTATTTCTGTACTTATCACGTACTAAATATCTCTTTCATAATGTTCAATGCCTCGTATTTAAATAGCTTATTAGATTTAAATATTAACTAATTTGTTATATTAACTAATGTTCAAAGTCTCGGATTTAAATAGCTTATCAGATTTAAATATTAATTAATTGATTATATTAATTAATTAGTTACTCGATTGAAAAATAATATTTTCAAACATTTTAACTTATAATTTCTGATGATTTAACTTATAATTATAATTATTAATTTTAATTTAATTAATTTATTTTTATTTTAACACTAAATTTAATCCGAATTACAAATTAAACACTTAGGAGAGCAAAATTTTTTTCAGAAAGAGACAAAGTCGATTGGTATAGATAGATCACTACTAAAACTCGAAATTCAGGGGATGCCCCCCCAGTCTACTCTGGATCCGCCTCTGACTGTGAATATATTTGGTTTTTTTTTTTTTTTTTTTGAGGCAAATTTATGTTTCCCTGAAGAGTAACTAATCTTTTTAGGACAGGCGACAACTTTTTAACAAAAAATTTGAGCTTCACTTACCATCTTCCTCGACGACTTAATTAATGATGCAAAAATTGTTTGCCTTAATTTGGACTTTGACTTGAACTAGGGATGTGGGCTGCGTTTAATGGCGTTGTATTTTAGGCTTTTAGCGTCATGATACGAGCATAGCTGTGGAAATCGAAACATTTATTAATTAATAGTATTATAATTTAAATATGAATATGTTCAACATAAAATAATACCATTGAGCCTTTTCTCTTAATAAAATCTGCCAAAAAAAAAAATCAAGGCCAACAATTCAACAAAGTTCTATTAATAGCGTTGCTTACTTGTTTACCAACAACCCTTGTTGTCTTTCGGAAAATAGGTTTCGGAAAAAAAATATAGAAATAGAATGGTTGATAAAACAAAATACTTTTGACTTCATTACATAATTGTAAAACAATAAATAGCATTAATTTTTCTCCCGTGTCATTGGTAATTTTTTATAATACTTTAGTTCTTTAATTTAAAAGAGAGCTATAAATATATCTTTTTTGAACTACGGGAAATAAAAGCTGACCTTACATTTGACATTTTTAAGTAATGTTCAAGCAAAGTATATGTTAAATTACTTTAAAAGTATTAGGTCAGTAGTGAAATAAGTAGATGAAATAATAGAGTGAGGCGTAGTATTATGGATAGTAATTGGTCTAAATTATGAATCAATGTATTCCATTTTAGAGTTCAAAAGATAGATCTGAAACGTTAGACATAGATAATGTATTTGTAGCCAAAATTATACAATTTTTTCTAACTTTTTACTATTTTTTAGATAGATAGAAAATTAGTATTATTAAATGATCTATAATCTTTAATTAGATCAAGCGATTTTTTACTTGCTTAAAATAGTAGTAAAAAAATTCTAAAAAATATACAATTTTATATACAAGTATATTTTCATGTCGAAATCATGTTGAATGATTCAAATCGACTGTTTAAACTTAAAAAATAGAGATATTAATCCATATTACAAAATAATATGAGTTATGCATGATACCATAGCTTCGCTCCAAGTTCTAATATACTATATTAGTAAGTATCACTTTCATAAATTATACTTGGCCATAAATCAACCTAAAAATACTTTAATGTATTAAAGTGATTTAAAGTATCCGTGAATAACTGAGGTTTAAAGTCATTATTCTATGATTTAAACCTCAATCAAACATGATGTTATTCGATACAAGTTCTTCTATTACTTCCAATCTACGTATTTGTGCTTCTACATTATGAGCAACAACAACAAAACTAAATCTCCTCAATTAAAACAACACCAGCAACAATAAACTGACATCCACAAACACCAACATTTACGAAATATATACAACGGTTGCGGCGTAGCCGCAACATGAAGCACCTAGTTATACTTCAATTTCTTTCAAAGGATTGGTTTGTTTCTATTGATAGGAGCTTTAACTTGGACCAATTTCGTTCATTCATGCCGAATTCTTGATTAGTGTTAAAAGTAAATACTTTATTTATCATTTTGTTTAAAATTTAAGCAATTTTCAATTATAGCAAACTTCCAACATCTTATATTTAATTAAATAAAAGATAAGGCATAGTTATATTTTAATAGGTAATTCCGTACTACTTGAAACGGTGGGATTGGGCTTGTTGCAACGGCTTACCCTTGCTATAGGCCCCAAAAATGCCATTTGCAAGCATTACGCTTGCAATAACTACCGTTGTTTTAAATCTCCATGCAAATACTCAATTTTTGTCTTTTTGCAAGCGCTTACGCTTGCTAAAACAATTCCCCAGACTTTCTGCAAGGGTAGCCGTTGCAAAAATGGACGCTTGCAAAAACTTTGTCCCGTGTGGGCAAATGAGTATTAGCAACCATACGTATCGTAGGCCCCACTTAGTATTTTCAAGGATGTCCCTCATGGGTCCCACCTTGTTTTTAGCAAGGATATCATTTGTGGATCCCACTTATTATTTGCAAGGATGTCACGTGTGGGTTCCACCAGATTATTAGCAAGGCTAACGTGAGGGACCCCACCTGATTATTAGCAAGGATATTTGACGTGGGTCCCACCGTTTTATTAGCAAGGTTAGTGTTAATGGACCCCACCTGATTAATTGCAATGGTAACGAGTGTGGGTCCCACCATAATTTTTGCAAGGGTATGTTTGGTGGGTCCCACCTGATTATTTGCATGCTCCATAGTTTCATCATAAATGTATTGATAGTCCGATACAAATAATTATAATTAATGGTATCATATTAGCACCAAATTCAAAAATCCTCCCATTACCGGCCCAGTACCAGCCCGGTACCGACCCATCAATCTGATACATTTTCCATTCAAATAAATAACTATAACATAACAACTTGAAAATAGAGACGAAACCTTGAAATTAGCATTAATGAAAGTATTGTAATAGAATCACATGTACTAAGCATGAATTTTACCAAAAGACCAACTATATTATAACATTACAACCACAGTATAATATGGAGCATTTACCTTTACTAAATACCATAAACACAACCCACCAAAAAGTTACAAAATAGAAACATCCCCTATGATGTTAATATGAAAATTCCAAAAATATGTAGTTATATGTAAAAGATAGTCAATACCCACACTACTAATGCAAGTTGGTGTTGGAGTTGACTTGCCCGAACCATTCACTGATTGATGATTCTGCCTCTAAAATGTTGCCCACTTCTTGTACAGAATTTGCTTTTAGAAGTGCTTGCAATCCCCCCACTGGATTTGATGATGGCAGCAAATTAGATAGACCCTATGTGTACCACATTACCATAGTAAGCAAGTTAGTACTATTCTTACATTATAATGACCACTATATGAAGAAGCATTTAAACAAAATGTGGATCCCATAAATATTAGTTTTTCATATCCAACATCTATGAAATTCACTTTGCATTGTACTTATTGTATTCACTAAAAATCACTAAGCATTGATGACAAAAGCAAAGTTTGTGCAAAAGTATTAGTTCTTGTTATTGCTGAAAAATTGCAACCCAATAGTTTTGTGTAACCTAATTGTGTTTATACATTGCGTGTACAACAAGAAAATACTAATAAATATCATTACCTGAGAGTGGGCCATCTACATCAGTGGTGTTCCTTCCTGAGATTGAGGTAGAGAGGTAAGATCCCGACCTTAGTCATTAAATGTGCAAGTACACTGTTAAAATTTGGATAAAACAACATTTGATCATAGAGTAACGTTAAAATGATTGGGTACTTAAGTTGTAAGATGTCACCTGCAGAGTTTGCATATTCCCCGATGCCCCCTCATGAAGTGCATGAGGACTACAAACTTGTGCCTATGTTAACAATAAGCATGAAGAAATGTTAGTACTAGGACGTAGAATGTTATCAGATCAGTAATAAACAGCATAAAGAGATGGGTTTTTAATTTGCATTGTACATATCCAATAAGAGTTAAGTATCAAAGTGCAAGAGTTAAAAGAACTTAATGTTAAGATGCATAAGCACAACTGGTTAAACTTAAAATTATTCTTAGTGTTAAATAGTTTTTAGATTATTTTCAGATTTAACCAAAGGTGCAAATTATTATTATTGTTAAATAGTTATCTACAAATTACTTTCAGATTTAACCAAAGATATAAATTCTACAAAAATTGTTGTTTTCTAATGCCCATCTTGTAAATTATCAATTTATAAGATGTGTTAAACAGTTTTACTAAACATGATTGTTGTAAGTTTGTAATTAAGTGTTACAGTCCCTCCTTAATCTTGCACAATCCACATTTACACAGTTCCATCTTAAATTTTTTTACTGGAGTGTTTCACTTAAATATTGATATTTAAGAATTATTTAAAAGTAAATAAAAGCAGGCTATCAATTAATACTCCTTTTGCATTAGTAGCATATGATTGAAAATATAACATGAATGACAAACTGGGCCAATTGGAGAAGACCCTAGAAATAAAAGTTGTCTTCAAGGTAGTGATTGAAGGTATAAATTTTAACTCTTAGGTAGTCTTACTAACCTGTATAGTTGGGTTTTGATTTTCAACAAGGCTGAATAATTTGTTGAAGAGCATGTTGTATTTTGCTTCATCTCTTTTTCTCGCTTCTACTTCCTTGGCCAGTCGCATATCATGCTCGTTTAACATTCCAACTAGGACATCATCTGTGAAGACCCTTTTGTTTCCAAGATTTGTGACCCCAAAAAGATCGGATGCTGTAATGGTGGCCCGGCCTCGTCCAGTTGTTCTTGGCAACTTCTGATCTAGGATACATCCAAAGCCTCTTACTCGGCCATGGGAGGCACCCCGCCAACTGCTGACATAAAAAGGTCGCCTTCATCCACGTCAGCATCCTCCTCATTTGTCGACATAGCTCCACTAACATCTGTCTATTATATGCAACAGACGAGAAATATATATTATTAAAGTTATATTGTTAAAGTTTTAAGAAGAGAATCATTTCAGCACACCATCTAGAATGTTCACCTAATCATGTAAATGATGAACTACTTTGTGACTGACATTAATATGGAGTGGACACACAGATCCCAATTTTGATCAACTAAGTCATACTCTAATTGGCATTGCTATAGTGAATCCTCAAAACGCTGCCTATGGGCTTATACCAATTTAACTGCACTTAAATGCAATATAATTTTGATAGATTAACCCCTTGAATTTTCTAGGATCAACATTTGGTAGATTAACAACCTTATTTGTTAGTATATATCATTTGAGATAAAAACCCAGCTGTTAGTATATATACTCTTATCATTTCATGCTAGCACACTAGCAAACTACCTGTAGAGAATTCATTGCTAATCCTTGCCAGATAACTAAACTGAGCCCCACTGTCATGTGTGATAGCGTAGGTTAGTAATTTTAGGTCAACAATTGCAAAATTGAGAGCTGAGAGAAATTTTCTCTAAATACTTGTTTTACCCCTCAACACTCTCTCTCTTATATTTTCCTCATTAATACAGAAAGTTAACAAAGAAATGTTAAATAGTAAAATAAAGAAAGCTATTTATGGTTGGCAGATCAGATACCCACCAGCAATTGATTTAAAAGTAGAAAAATATTTTAAGAACAATTCGTAAGTTAGGTAGACTCACATATATACATAATTACATATATACAGTGCCTAATGCCCTAGGCAAAATAGTACTCTATTGTTGACCTAGACTCAATTAATTAGATAGATTTAAGAAAAGGAGAAGGGTAAAAAAGGTATAGAGTGAAAAAAAAGTGCCACAGCTCTTTTTTTTGCAAATGTTGACCTGAAAATAGCACTCCCCATTGCAAGTTTGAAACATATTCAGTTCCTTTAGTTATAGAAAGTCATTATAAATATAATTACAAGTATAGTTGGAAAACAAAACCTGCAACAGTTATAGGTTATAAAAATAAAAACTTACAAACAATTTTTGTCCTCTCTCAGTGGTAAATTTCAAGTCATTGACGTCGAAACCTCCATGTTGTATGGAGGTCTCGTCAGATGCTAGTTGTAGGGATTTAGTACCCTCATCATTTTTATTAGGTTGAGATGCATCCACCTCGGATTCCTTATATGTGGCCGGCACAGGTGATTTCCCCTCCGAATTTATACTGTGAAGATGGACATAGAGTTCCCTCATAGTTGGTTTACCTCCATTTTTCAGCTTTGTCTCCACATGTAAAAACAGTAAACATTTAGTATAGTAATGCCTAAATTTTTTTGTGTTTTAATTTTTTAACACAATTGCACTTCAACTTACCAGTTTTTTAAGATGCTGATGTGTATTTGAACAACCACCATAGTGGGGGATTATTTTGCCAGCAGCTTTGCGATTCTCTTGGTTTGTCTTGCTCAATTCTTTCCATTCCTCAGTGACAAAGATATCATAGAGACCAACCCAATTGGAGGGTTCAAGACACCAGTGAGGAACCCTTTTCTTCCATAAAGCTACATTGTCGCCTAATTTGGTAAAGCACTTTTTTCTGGCTTTGTTGAGCTCCTCAGTGTATCGTTTGGTTGCAATGGCATCCAGAACAGTCCGACAAAGGGTGACATACTGACCTTCTGCGTATCTGAATTTTTTCTGTCAAATTAAAAAATATGTAGCATCAACCAAAATGCATATTAGTTAGTACATTAAATTGTTTTTAAGGATTAGTTTAAGTGCGAAAGATGTTTACTGATTTTAATAAAACTTAATACTAGTAATGCACTTATGATGAAATGATAAAGACCCAACCCCAGTTGGTACAAATGCCTTACCCGAAGATGTGAATTACTGATGCATACAATACGGTCAAATCCATTTACAAGCATAGTTCTATCGTTTCATGTATAGGTCAATACCTCATAACTACCGAGATGTGTTATGTTTTAATATATTAAAGCTCATATTAGAGCCCATAGTGGCAAAACTTATACATGGTATCTAAAAAGTAATCAAAAGTGTTTGGTTACCAAGAACGCTTTCTCCAAAATGTCCTTATAGTCTTTGTGCCATGTGTGATAACTTCTAATCGAACCAAACATATAGTTGAGAGCTAGCCTAGTGATCAATGCGGTGATATCATTTGCTTTCCCTTCACAGCTGAACTCCTTTTTCCCAACCACCCATATCTCCCGACGATCTTCAACATCATCTATCGAGTGTAGAACAATTCCAAGTCCCCTTCCCTTTTTCTTTGGTCGTGGTACTTCACTTTCTGTCGGAGCTACTGAAATGTCCACGATTGCAGTACGTTCATCTGTCGTGCTCTTTTTCTTATTGTATGTAGTAGATCTTGATCTTTTCATAGACGATTTTCGAGGAGGCATGTTTTAGACTACCTCTTGCAAAATAAACTACAAAAATTAATGTTAGTTATGATCAGCTGGCAAGTTCGGAATAAAATGTCCCTGAACCCGTATGAGATGTGTTGTGTGAGGTTTCAGGCTTCTTTATGGAGATTTGTGCCAAGGAACTTGATCCATCCCGTATCGACCAATTAGAAAGGGATATTATCGTCACAATTTGCAAAATGGAGAAAACCTTCCCCCCTGGTTTCTTCAATTCTATGCAGCATCATGTGATTCATTTGGCACATGATGCTAGACTGGGTGGGCCAGTAGGGTCGCGATGGATGTTTCCATGTGAAAGGTGAGTTGTTTTCTCAATTGTCTTTTTAATTAAATTACCAAAATTAAATAGTAGTATATTACATAACTCAATTAATTATTTCTATTAAAGGCGTAACAAAGAACAACGGTTGCGAGTTACCAACAAAGCACGTGTGGAGGGTTGAATCGTCGAGGCTACGATAGTCAAAGAGATTTTCACCACTTCCAGATTCTATTTTGAAGATTTATCACTAAATGGCCCAAAAGGAGCTAAAATAAGTAAAACTTCGAGGGGAAACTTTTCGATTTTTGATAGAACTGGCTGTCCCATTGGTAGGGAGCATCGAAGGACACTCACTGACGATGAATATAAAGCAGCTCACACTTATGTCATCCTCAACTGCCCAAAGATACGTGACAAATACTTGGGGTACAATATGATTATTTATCACTGATTTTGATTTCATAAGTTACCAAATCTAAAACCTGCCAAAATATAATTTGATGACTGTCTTACAAATTGTCATTTAGAAAATATTATTTGTCATTTAGTCTAATATTTTTTATGACAATATGTCGTTTTGTATGAGATTATTTTTATTATCTTGTAATATATCCCCGTTGCAACGCACGGGTCCGATACTAGTATATATATATATGGGTTGGGCTAAAATGAGCCATGGCTTATAGCGCGTTGGTGAGTCATGACTCATTTTAACTATTTTGAAAATTCAAACAACCGATCCGAACCATTCATCTTGTTATCCATATTGAAATGTGCTAGAGGCTAAATTTTACATTTTTTGGAATTCTTTTACTATTTATTAATTTTTGAAAATTGCTGATCCGATGGTTCAGAAAATTTTACTATTTTTTACTGGTTACAGGAAAACAACAATTTTAAAAAATAATTAATAAATTAAAAGAATTCCAAAAAATATAAAATTTGGTCTCCAAGCACATTTCAATATGGAGATCACATCTAATGGTTCGGATCGGTCGTTTGGACTTTCAAAATAAAAATAAGATATGAAGTACTAAGTACAAATGCTTGACGAGCCATGGCTCACCCAAGTCAACCTCTCTAGACGCACGTGTGTGTAGTTAAAACAATAAGAAGATCATTGCTACGATGGTATTTTTTTTTTCTTTCCTGACAGCCTGTAGGCCTGCTACGATGGTATCTAAAGCAAGGATACGATAAATCAAGTTCTCCGATTTTTTTATTTATATTAAAAAAATAAATAAAATTATAAAAATAACCAATTCGGTTCTGTTTTTCCAAAACTACTCAAACCGGAAATTTTATTTTCGGTTTCAACATCCAAAACCGGAAAATTTTTTTCCGAAAACTCAAATCTAAAACCGGATAAAAATTTTCTGGTTTTGGATCCGAATTTTTTTTTCCAGTTTTTGGTCCCAAAACCAGAAAAAAAAAATTTCCGGAAATGAAATTTTTCATTTTTTTTTATAAACTCATTTACTATACATATACATATATTATATATACATATATACATGTATTATATTATATTATATTATATTATATTATATATATATATATATATATATATATATATATATATATATATATATTATAAAAAAATTAGTTTATAAAAAAAATCCAAACGACATTTATAAACAAAATATCGATCGTTGTATGCTTACTATTTGCTCGGAGATAATTGGATTATTTGATTATTGTCAACATATATCATTTGTTCGAAGATAGGCAAACAAACACAATAAATAGTAAATGCATTTTAAAATAATAATATGAATAATTCTTGAATAATATTAGGCTTTTGACTAAACAAAATACCAATCATTGTACGTCTACCGTCAAACGAAAACTTAAACTGAATTTTTGAGGCCCTAAACGACGTTTTTTTTTATAATTATAATGATTTGAATACCCAAGAATGATTCTCTGGTAATATTCAAATCTGTCTCGTCCCCCCCCCCTTTCCGAAAAGTCGTCATACCCGCAAATCTGACTTTTCTAGCCAAAGTTAGGGCTGTTTAAAGTTTTTTCGAAAGCTAAATTTCAAAAATTCATAACTAACTGTAGAAAAATCCGAATAAATTGAAATTTGTATCAATTCTGTGTATTTTTGAATACTCTACATGCTGGTGTAATCTCTTTTGCAGTTTGGTCCCTATATCAATATATACTTACTGATTTACCAGCAAAGGTCAAATTTGATGTTTTTAGTGCATTGCACTATACCAGCGGCCTTTGTCTTGTGCTTGGCTATTGAGTTTGGATTTGGCACCATACCAGAGGTCTAGGGTGCCATAGCGCGCTATTGCGCTGATATAACGCGCTATTTAGAACCTTGTTTTAGACATACAACGATCGATATTTTTGTTTATAAACGTTGTTTGGGTTTTTTTTTTTTAAAAAAACTCATTTTTCTTATAATATATGTATATATAATATAATACATGCATACATGTATATATAATATAATACATGCATATATGTATATATAATATAATACACGTATATATAATATATGTATATGTATAGTAAATGAGTTTATAAAAAAAAATTGGAAAATTCTATTTTCGGAAAAAAAAAATTCCAGATCCAAAACTGAAAAATTTTTATCTAGTTTTAGATTTGAGTTTCCGGAAATTTTTTTTCCGATTTTGGATGTTGAAACCAGAAATTTTTTTTCGATTTGGATAGTTTTGGAAAAACATAATCGAAATTGTTATTTTTTATAATTTTATTTATTTTTTGGATATAAATAGAAAAAATCGGTCATGTTCTTGTGTAACGTAATATAGTATCGTGCCCGTTGCAACGGGGAACACATTATAAGATTGAATAGAATATGAAGAGATATTTTTGTTTGACATTCACACAAAATAAAAAAAATTAAATGACAATAAAAGACATAAATGAAAAAAATGAGAATCTAAATAATAAATAACAATAAAAGAACAACATCAATGAAAAAAAAAGATTCAAATATAACATGAAAAAAAAATTAAAATATAATTATGATTTAATATCTAATTTTCTCTACAAACAAGACCGGTCATTAAACGATTTAGAAGAGAAATGATATATAAAGAAACAAAATTGGAAAAGATATGATTAAATGATTGAAATAAGAGTTTTATCTACATATATATTCTTAATAGAAATTATTTTAACAATGAAAATTTCTCTATGCAAGAGTTCTAGATATTCTCCATTTTCTCTCCAGGCCAGAAAGACATGATTGTTTCCATCAGCATAAGATTTACTATTTATCTATTCACAAAGATACAGTAACCCTAAACAAAATTCAGAAAATATATGATTGTTTCTATTATCATTATTGAAATTATAAAGAAAAAGGAGAAATGAAACAAAAAAAATAGAGAAATAAGAAAATAATAGGAGTGGAGTATGTCCAAATTAAAGCCCTTTGGACTGCATCACCGTCCAAAGGGTTTCTTGACAGTTCGATTAAATTTTAATTCTAATGATGTATTTATCTATGTTCGAAACTCGAAAAGAAAATATCAGTTTTGTAAATGTACTGGATGTCTCCAGTATTTTTTTTCTCTCCATACAATCATTAAAAAAAAATTAATAAAAAGTATCGCGTGTCTATTTTTCTTTTAAGAGAAAGAAGAAAAAAAATTTAGCTGTTATAATAACACCTCTTTTACTTATGACTCTTGTTTTTTTTATTTTGCATTGAAAATTTTCAAAATTTTCTATCTTCACATTAAATATACTTCATGAGTTTATAAGAATTTGCATCTCATATTTCTTTAGATATTAAATGAGAAAAATTAAAATCTGAATAATATATATAATGTTTGTGATCTTTAGAATTGATAACTATATATTTTATATGTAATTAGTTGATAAGGGATATTCAAAATAGCAAAAGAAATGATAATTAATGAAATTGAAAGTTTTACTTACTTAGTTATTAAATTAAAAAATTAAAGTAAGTTGTTTTTATGTGGAAGTTTCTTTTCACAAGATTATTTTTTTATATTTGTGAGACATGGAGGATTTGAGAAAATAATAAAGACTTTCATTTATAACAATAATAGAAATTTGTAAGAATGCATTGTTGTTGCATTTTCAATTGCAAATGTGGAAATATTTTATTATTAATGGCAGGGAGCAATTAATACAAATTAAATTAATTAGTTACAAATGGAATGGCCTAGCGGTGAAAATGTATCATTGGACGAATATGGTCCAAATGACTTTGGACAAGCTAAATTCAGAAATAATTTAATTATAAGAATCCAAAATAGCTGTAAAGAGAAATAAAAAAATAAATTGTTAGAAATTTATTCAATTTTAATGTGAAAAATTATGTAACAATTTATGTGACGAGTATGATTTTAACTAATTTAGACTTTTATAAATAAAATATATGTATTTAATCAAAAGAAAACATATTATGTAATTGTAGAAGTGATATTTAATTTGAAAATTCATCTTCCAATTTCAACCATTGACAAATCAGGACAACTACGTACATCATATGAAAATGGAGATAAGTATGAACGGTTGGGATTAATTGCGACCAAAACCCTGCTCTGCTCTCCGAACATAAGCATCCTCCTCCAGTCCTCAGCCCGCCACCTTTTAGCCGAAATTCTATACCCCGTCTCTCACAACCCTAAACCTACGAATGGCGCCCGCCACCGCCTCCGCTCGCCCCCTGGTCTCCGTTATATCCCTTGAAGGCGATATGGCCGTCGACGGCGGTAAGAAATCCAACTCTGTTTCATTGCCCGACGTGCTCCGAGCCCCGATCCGCCCCGACGTAGTCCGAATGGTTCACGGATTTGTCTCCTGCAACAAGCGCCAGCCTTACGCCGTCTCCAATCGTGCCGGTCACCAGACCTCCGCTGAGTCCTGGGGAACTGGTCGCGCCGTGTCTCGTGTCCCACGTGTCCCTGGTGGTGGAACCCACCGTGCTGGCCAGGGTGCCTTCGGAAACATGTGCCGTGGTGGTCGCATCTTTGCCCCGACTAAGATCTGGCGCCGCTTGCACAGGCGCGTGAATACCCATCTCCGCTGATACGCCGTGGCCTCCGCTCTCGCAGCCTCTGCTGTGCCATCACTTGTCATTGCTAGAGGCCACAAGGTTGACACAGTGCGTGAACTCCCCCTCGTGATCTCTGATTCGATTGAATCAGCTGAGAAGACCTCTGCTGCTATCAAGATCCTGAAGGATATTGGTGCCTATGCTGATGCTGAGAAGGCTAAGGATTCCGTCCAGATCCGTCCTGGCAAGGGTAAGGCACGCAACCGCCGTTACATCAACCGCAAGGGTCCTCTGATCGTGTGTGGTACTGAGGGATCCAAAATTGTGAAGGCCTTCCGCAACATTCCAGGTGTTGATGTGATCAATGTGGAGCGCCTCAACCTGCTCAAGCTTGCTCCAGGTGGCCATGTTGGCCGGTTCATTATCTAGACCAAGTCGGCCTTTGAGAAGCTTGACTCAGTGTATGGCACCTTTGACAAGCCGTCAGAGAAGAAGAAGGGCTTTGTTATTCCAAGGCCGAAGATGCTGAATGCCGATTTGGCAAGGATCATCAACTCTGACGAGGTGCAGGTTGTGGTGAAGCCCGTCAACAGGGAGGTGAAGAGGAGAGAGCTGAAAAAGAACCCGCTTAAGAGCATCAGTGCCCTGTTGAAGCTGAACCCATACGCCGCGACCGCGAGGAGGATGGCTCTTCTGGCTGAAGCACAGAGGGTTAAGGCAAAGAAGGAGAAGCTCCAGAAGAAGAGGAGCCTGCTTAGCGCAGTAATGATTTCTATCTCATTTTTTTTGTTCATATAACTTCTTAACTCAATTTGCTAGTGTTGTTTCATGCTGTGCTACTTGGTATTATATACTCACTGTTAGTTGTTACTGTATAGTACTTTTAGTGTTATTATTGTTGGCTAGTGTTGTTACATTTTTAATTGGTTGTTAGGACTATGTTTTTTTAACATGTATAACAACAATCTGCTTTTGATTGTCAAATTGATCGAGGCCTCACTAAAGTTTGAAGCAATGAGCAAAAGTAAAATTTATTTCCCTTCATGGTTTGGAAGTTAGATGGCTAAATTGTTCTAATCAGTTATCTTCTTCTAATATCCAAATGTCTGTGTAGTATTTGGTGGTCTGTTGTCACATAATGTTGCTTGGATTGTATTACCTCAATTAAACAACTCTGGATTATTAGTCTGTGTAGCTGAAGTTTAACTAAAGACCTGTCTTAATCAGATTAAAGAAAGTGCAGTAGAGGTTTTTTTATACAGACCTGATGTATTCTGGTTTAATTGGGTCTCTGTTTGTTAGGTCCTACCCTATCATTAGTGAGAACCATTTATCCTTTCCCTGTGCTGTAATTTTTGTTGCTATATATATATTATGGTTGGCTTATGTATGTCTAATTGTTTGCCTGGAACTGCTATTTTGTGATAATTTGCTCTGTACTTGATATGTATGTTGTTAAATGTTTGCTTGATTTGTGACAGGAGGAGAAGGCAAAGAGCAAGGCAGCTGGAAAGGCACGGTACAAGACCATGGTTTCCGACAGTGACTACACCGAGTTTGAGAGCTTCTCAAAGTGGCTTGGAGTGACGTCAACATAGTGGGAACTAATTCCCTGCATTCAGAAGTAATTTGAGGTTGTTCATAGATCGGGTTATCGAATTTTCTGTGTTTTTGTGTTGCCATGTCAAGACCATAATCTGATAACAGTTTTTGAGAACCTTTGTTCTTTAGTTTTTTTTTTTGTAGATAGTTTGGTTTTGGATGAACGAGACTTTTTGTTATCATGTTGAATAGTACTGTTCGGATTATGTTGTTGGCTGGTACTGCTTTTATTTAATTTGGCAGCTCCAAAGGTCTCGGTACAATAATTTTTTTTCTACTGTGTATTGCATAATGAAATTGAGCAATTTACATGAGACTAATTGCTACCTTTTACTGTTTGACCAAATACACATTGATAACTCTCCTAATACGTTCTTTGATTTTTCGAAACTAGGAAAAGTTTGTGTTCTGCTATGTAGTTTTCATTGAAGTGAGAATAGCAAGAAAGATACTAGAAAAAAATTAAAATTTTATGCTATCTGCTGTTTTAATATATATAGCCATCAATTACAGAGTCAATCAAACAACAGTCAACCTAAAACTAATTTCTGTTCCAATTCCTTTATTTTGCGGAGAAAAGCCCTGACACTATTGCATTCAGTAGCATACCATTATTCAGAATTACAAACATACAGTTACAGAGATCCCTTATACCAGTACTCAAACACAGAACTACATGCATCCCTCGTACCAATATTTATATAAAAAAAAACACAGCTGCGTACATACCTAATAATTGAGTTATGCCTTTCATTTAAAAATTGTGTACGATAACCCTTTCGGAGGCCCGGACTCAAAAGGCTAGAAACGATTTTGTAAATCTTCTAACAAGTAAATACTATCTATTTGATATTATTTTATTGCTTGCCTGTTAAAAAATTATGAGATATTTATTATATCGCGTTTTAAGTTCAAATTATAACACTAAACTTAACATTCATGTACTTTGTAAAATCCACTAACATTCAAAAATTAAGCACATGAATGACAAACAGCAAAAAACAACATCCTCCAAAAACTAACAACATAACGAAAATCCGATTGAATATTGCTTTGTAAAATCCACTCAAATTTAAATCCCTTGATGAAAATCCGATTTGATATTGCTTTGTAAACTAACAGCCTCCAAAAACTAACCTAATGACAAAACAAGCTTAATCACAAAGTGCAAATATGTCCCTACAAAAAGTAAAAATACTAAATCATACAATTAAGCACTAAAGATCCTTAGAACTTCTAATTCTCCACTGTCACCATTTGAAGAGGCTGAGTGAATCCTTCATCTTCCAAAGCTATTCCTTCTCCAGTTTTCTAAATAAAGTCTGATACCATAACATGGAATATTGTTACTTATTTAAATAAACAAGTTAGAAAGTCAATTTCATTTCTGATGACCAGAATAGATGCATCCTCTGATCTCCGAATCAGCTTTCAAGTCCCTAATTTTAGCAAAGTACGACTGAACATAGAGAACCTCTCAGAGTTTTGATATTGCAACAATTTAAGTCAGGACATAAATTAACTAATCACTGGGGTACTGTATTATTACAGCAGATAACTGTACACAGTGCTTGATGCTACCAAAAAAAGTAAATTAAATAAAATTACAGGAAGAAGGCCAGACATTTATTGAAAAAAAGAGTCTATCTGTCCATGTCCTATAAAAGCTTCTATTTCCAGTCCTCCCAGTATTCTTCATCACAATTTAACAACTCAAACTGGATATGCTTATTTCATATCACCCATTTTCCTGCAACTCTTTTCTCTATTATAAATTGTAGCAAAATCAGAAAAATGCAAACATGGTCTGGTTCGGGTATTTTAATAGCAGAATCACCTTCTTTAGCTAACAATCTCTATGACAAATGTCCCAGGTACCTTTGTCAATTACAGTGACATTACTTACAACTTTACCGGATCCCATGTGATATATAATCAAGTGATAGCAATGTAACAACTAACAACTACTGATAAGTGATAACGGTTGCATATTGTGCACTCTTTGTGGCCATTTTCTCGAGCTAGATTAGTTAGTTGTTTCCTTGTGGTCTGGTTGTTGTGACATTTATGTATAGTGCTAGGTTGAGGAATAGACAACCTAGAATCTTGTATATATTTTTAACACTTTTTTTTATCAATATATTGTTTGCGACAATTTGTCACTGACCTTCAAGTAGTACGGAATTACAGCTTGCGTGATAAACAAGTTTAATTAGAGTAAGGTTTACAGCTTGCGCGATATTAAAAGACAAAAAAGGACCAACTCAGTTTCTAGAATTATTCTTCAACATTAAAGAATCACTAGATGATTGCTTTGCTTCGGCTGTGGTCCGCAAAAATGCAGTACATATCATGTAAGTAATAATATAGAAGTAATAGTTTACATATGAAACAACAAAAAAACAAAATATGCAAAATATATCACGTCATGTAATATAACACAAAAATATTAGTGTACGTAAGCTATGTTAGTACTATCTATGACAGTATTATATTTCTGTCTAAGCACAATTATTGAGGTCGTCTAAGCAAAAAGTTATTCTATATACATAGTTTTATCAAAATAATTTCAAAAATAAACAAAACATTATTTGTACGAATTTAGCCTCGAAGACATGTTACTCTTTCTTCTCTTTTGCTTTGTTGTCATCATTACTGGAGAAAAGAGGAGATGAAAGCTTATTAGAATTTGGATTAAAGCACATAAGCGTTTATGCACAATTTTGGTTTATGTTTGAAAATCATAAAAGGCACTATACCATATTTACAGATCGTTTTATCGCCTCTTGATTGATATTAATTTACCATAGGGTGCAAAAAAATTCAAATTGAGTTGTTGAATGTTACAATGTATATAACTATGTAACAATGCTGAAGTTTTGACTCAATAATAATTTCTAATATGTAGTTATGCTCTGTTTTTTTCAGTGTGGTAATATATATCTGTTTTACCTGCTTGAATCTTGATTAATTATAAATGTTGTTATTGTAATCACATGCCGCATTGGATGAAAAAGAACCGGAAAGTGATTGCTTCCAAAAGAATAAAATTAAATGGATATCGTTGATGTTGTACCAGAATATAAATCTTGAAATTTAAATGAAGAGGGGCTAATAAGTAACAAGCCATTTTAATTTTAATATGGTTGCACGAGGTAAATGCGCGCTAGTCTGGAGAGGATGCATTATTTAAGGTGTCGGCCTATACCTACTAAACCCGCACTCATCTTGTAAGAGCAATAATTTCAATAATGAGAAATGAGAGAAATTTTTTTATACTAATGTCTAATATACCCTTTTCTTTTAATACTATATCTGAGTATGTAATTAATGAATAACTAATATAGAAATTATTTGGATCTCAAATGTCTTTCATCTCTTTTTGTACGTATAGAATCCATATATAGAACTCTATCTTTTTTTTTTTTTTTTTAATGTTTGAAATCAGTTCCTATACTTTATGTTCAATAAATTGAAATATAACTCACTTTGGAATGCATATATCCAAACAGAATCAATATATGATATCCATATGTTTTAGCTTTTTTCACACTTGTAAATAGCAAGTTGTCTAATCTTAAAATATTTTGTATTTTATTAATAGTTAAATCTTAATTAGTCAGTCAATATACAGTATACACTAATGATACAGAGCATGAAACTTTTCTAATTAATTGGCTTAAATTTTGAGACTTACAATGAACTTTTAGTTCTTAATAATGTATTATAAAGTTTATAAATAGTTTTTATATCATTAAACGAGATGTTTGGTTTATTGGGTTTGCTTGGTTCATTTGGTTTATTTTGGTTTATTTTGGTTTATTTGGTAGGTTTTAGTATTGTTTGGGTTACTTGTTTTATTTTGGCTTATTTGATATGTTTGGGTATTGTTCGGTTGGTCTATTTTAGTTTATGTTTGAGTAGTATTTTGTTTACTTGGTTTGTTATAAACTTATAATTTATTTGGCAGGTTTGAGTATTGTTCGGTTTATTTTGGTTTATTTGATATATTTGGATATTGTTTGCTCAGTTTGATATTTGAATCATTTCCTTTTTAGTCTTTCATTAATTACCTACTTATATGGTATTAAAAGAGAAGGGTAAACTGGGTATTAGTATAAGAAATTTTTTCTCTGCTCTCATTATTAAAATTATTGATCTTAATATAGCACCTCCCTTTTTATTTTTACCCAAAAATAATATTATTTTAATTAAAATACCCAGCAAATCGGTGGAATTTTAAAAATACCCGGCCCGTGGATAAATTTCACGGGCCGAATTCCCCCCTCCCCCCGTGGATAAATTCCACGGGCCGACTGCCCCCTCCCCACCGTGGATAAATTCCACGGGCGGAACCTTTTAATTCCCCCAGACGAATCCCGAATTGATGAAGGAGTGGTTTTGAGCCCAACTTTGCACTTCTGATAAACATATCAAAACACCTTCAAAAATCATGAAAATTTACCTACATACACTCTTGACTTCATAGAACAATATTGTGAAGTTTCATACAAAATCTCAAAACAGATCGTGAGATATCGGCTCTCAAAAATTGCCCGAACTGATGAAGGAGTGATTCTAAGCCCAACTTTGCACCTCTGATAAACATACCAAAACACCTTCAAAATTATGAAAATTTACTGACATGCACTCTTGACTTCATAGAACAAGACTGTGAAGTTTCATACAAAATCTCAAAACAGATCGTGAGATATCAGCTCTCAAAAATTGCCCGAACTGATGAAGGTGTGGTTCTGAGCCCAATTTTGCACCTCTGATAAACATATCAAAACACCTTCAAAAATCATGAAAATTTACCTACATGCACTATTGACTTCATAGAATAAGACTCTTAAGTTTCATACAAAATATCAAAACAGATCGTGAGATATCGGCTCTCAAAAATTGCCCGAACTGATGAAGGAGTGGTTCTGAGCCCAACTTTGCACCTCTGATAAACATACCAAAACACCTTCAAAAATCATGAAAATTTACCGACATGCACTCTTGACTTCATAGAACAAGACTGTGAAGTTTTATACAAAATATCAAAACAGATCGTGAGATATCGGTTCTCAAAAATAACCCGAACTGATGAAAGAGTTGGAAGAGAGTGGAAACACTCTTTCAGCAGTTCGGGTTATTTTTGAGAGCCGATATCTCACGATCTGTTTTGATATTTTGTATGAAACTTCACAGTATTGTTCTATAAAGTCAAGAGTGCATGTCGGTAAATTTTCATGATTTTTGAAGGTGTTTTGGTATGTTTATCAGAGGTGCAAAGTTGGGCTCAGAACCACTCCTTCATCAGTTCGGGCAATTTTTGAGAGCCGATATCTCACGATCTGTTTTGAGATTTTGTATGAAACTTCACAGTCTTGTTCTATGAAGTCAAGAGTGCATGTAGGTAAATTTTCATGATTTTTGAAAGTGTTTTAATATGTTTATCAGAGGTGCAAAGTTGGGCTCAAAACCACTCCTTCATCAGTTCGGGATTCGTCTGGGGGAATTAAAAGGTTCCGCCCGTGGTATTTATCCACGGGGGGGAGGGGGCAGTCGGCCCGTGGAATTTATCCATGGGGGGAGGGGGGAATTCAGCCCGTGGAATTTATCCACGGGCTGGATATTTTTAAAATTCCACCGATTTGCTGGATATTTTAATTAAAATAATATTATTTTTGGGTAAAAATAAAAATCACGGCATCTTGTACATGCTTTTAAATTTTTAATAGAGTGATTTATTCTTAGTTAACCACTCTATTGGCCGCACATGTGGAATTCAGTCATTTCGCACTTTTTCTTCTTTCACAATTTTCGAGAATTAGTTCATATCTTGTGGATAAGACGATAAGTGGATTGGTGTTTTTGAAAGAAACCCTTCATTATATGCCGAATTTGCTCGATTCGTTCTTTTCGAAATGGAAAGTAAATATATTACTATTTTTACTGCGTTGCTATAAAATAAAATAAAAATATTATTTATTTTATTAAATATTCTTGCACATTTTAAATTTTTAAGAATTAGAGTTGACTTTTGGACTTCGTTGTAAAAAAATAATATTTATTTTAAAATAAATTATATTTTTACAATATAATTTTATAAAAAAAATTTGCTACCATCAGTTGGACAATATTATTTCAGGACAAAACCTGGTCCGTGTCAGAACAAAGTGGTTGCGCCAAATCAGTAGCTTACCACACAATGAGAAACATCAATTTTGAAATGTTTTTAAACTTGTAGTAACTACTTCTGTTGCAATGGCACTGTTGTAAGTAATGCAATGATTGCCTACTATTATTCGGCATTCTAAAACAACACCAAATATGATTGATAAACATAATTTTCTATTCTCTTTACTTACAATAAAGTAAATTTTGAACACAAATATATAATTCTCTTAAAATTTTATAAATTTATATAATAAATAACACAAATAATTGTTGACACATCCTATGTAGTGTTACAAATATGCATTCTCTTAAAGATAAGAAATACAGCATAAAAATTATAAATGACCTTATTATAATAATAATAAAAAAGAATATAATAAAATTAATAAAAAAATAATAATATAAAATAGATAATAAAAAACTTGTATCGTAGAGTACTAAGGTGTTGTGGGCCTTGTGGCCCAGTACGCAGTTTCTGTAAACCAAACTGTCGCAGATTAAATTGCAAAAAGAAACATAAAAATAAACGAACATGTGTTTCACACCCAAGGATTGGATTTATCTGTTGATCTCCTGTTGTTTAAATAGTGGAGTATTTCCTGCAGCAGACTATTTTCTTCCGTATTAGGCTACCATTCTACCAAAAATAAGTAGGACAACAAGGCCTTCATGCGTTGACTAGCTGTCGCAAAAGAGACAAAAACTCTGTCCGTCCGTGAATCTGAGAGAACAATTATTTATTGGGTTTTTTTTTGAAACTTTTTTGAAACTTTTTTGAAAGTTCATTCACATGGCCAATGCCCAATGGCACAACTACAGAAGCAATTCATCTAATCCAATCAACCTATTCAAATCGATTAACCTGACCTAAAAGATAACGGATTTGAATATTATTTAGTTTGGTAGATTGAATTTTAATTAACCTGTCATGAAGAATAATAATTAAAAGAGTTCCAAATTATATTTTAAATCAACACAAGTTTTTAAGTTGCTGAATTTGTTTATGTTTTAATCTGTTTGAATTATTCTGTTTATTGATGTTACATCTATAGTGTTGCTTAGGTACGATATTCTTATTGTTAGTTACTTAGTTACTATGTGGTGTTGTATTATCGATAATGTCATGCGCGAATATTGTTATTTTTAAATTCTTATAAAAAACTTCATTTATATTACTATTGTTGATTTCTTATTATTTATATTTATTAATTTATAATAAATAGGTATGATTTTATCTATCAATATTTATCAATAAACCCCATCAAATTCAAAAAAAAAAAAAGATATACTTTCATCGTTTTCTAGTGTAATTTGACTTGTTATACTTGTAAATAGATAATTCAAGTTTGTCCCCCTTTTACTACTTATGTTACGGCTACTCCTGATTCTATATTATGAGACATGCCCCAATCTATATTTAGTACTCAAGTTCAGCTTTTTGTGCTTATTTGTGTTTTCAACTATATAATATTAATTGTTTGATTCTCATCAAACTCAATTTCTATAATTCTATTTTCAAACTTCTACAAATAAAATAAAATAAAATCATCAATGTTCCAAATTACCATTTGAAATTGAGTAATCTAACGAAGGTTAAAATGTGCATCAAAGAACAACCACTCATTAAATAGATACACAGTGCAACATTAGTCTAAAAAATTAGATATCGAATTAAAATAAGAAAATAACAATACAGTACGAAAACATTAAAAGAAAGAAAAAGTACAATCATCTGCAACACTAAGTTAAATAATTGACATGATCAAAATAAGTATCAAAACCACTGAAAGTAAAATCAATAACAAAAATTATAAGCTGATTTACAATTCTTGGACTTCACATATAATGTGTGCGTAGCGGAACTCAATACCTTTCTTGAAAAAGAGGTTCATCATTTTTTTGAACAATGCCCAAATCAAAAGGCTATCAAAACCAGCTTGGTAAGCAAGGCCGATAGCCCGTTCTACCTTAAGGATCTTCGCCACATTTTCCAAACCGTCATATAAACCATTGCATGACTTAATGAGATGTTTTACATCAAATACGTCATGGCCAAAATAGACAGTGATGCGGTATAAGAACTTTTGCAAATCATCCGGCAGCTCTTGTCCAGACATGATCTTTATTAAAAATGCAAGATCATAGGCCCCATAAAAAGTTAACCATGTTTTATTAGACATGAAAATGAGTAACCTGGATTTCCAAAATAGCTCTACAAATATATCCAAGTCAACACCCTCAGTTTTATTCTTCAAAAAGTCAATTCCTTGTAATTTTAACAACTCAATTGAGCTCGGATCCTATGAATCAATCTCGGGGTCAAATCCATGAAAATTAAATTCCCAAATCATAGAATCATCGCTATCTCTGTTGGAAAGAGTAATCCCCAGTTGTATCAATTTAAGGTTATCAACATTTGCCTTGACATGAGGGTAACGTTGCTCAGGGGAGAGGTTCCAAGGATGTGCTATGGTCTGGTACACCAACCCAAGAAATTCGGTATCGATCGTCACATACCGATATGAGTCAGCAACCTGATTTATGATTGCAAATTCTATTTCAATATTATGCTGGAAAACAGGTCGCATCTGTGCTGCTCGACTAGACATTGCTTGGTGAAGAGCCATGCAATTTTAGCATATGTGGAAATCCAATAAAGGAGGCGTAATTGTGCAAGCGTTGTTTATTAGAAGTTTAGAACCAAGGGTGGACCCAGGATTTTGTCAAAGGGGGCAAAAAAATATCGAATTGGATCTAAATAGCTTATCGGATTTAAATCCATTAACTAATTAGGTACTCGATAAAAAAACAATGTTTTAACTTATATTTTTCAATACACTGACTTATAATTAATATTACCAATCATAATTCAAGAAATTTATTTTGATTTTAACATTAAATTTAACCTGAATTACAAATCAAACATTCAGGGGGGAGGGGCAAAAAAATTTTCAGAGAGAAGCAAAATCGATTGGTACCAATAGATCACCACTAAAACTCGAAATTCAGGAGGAGCGGCTGCCCCCCTATGCTACAGTAGATCCGCCCCTATTTAGAACTATTAATGAAAAATAACAAAACTTTTGAAATCCAAAGCCCTCAATACGTATTTCCCTAGTACACTTGAGGGAATACACAGAATATAACGTTTTGGATTTAGTTTCAGCCGGGCCAAAAAAAAAAATCGACACATATTATAGATGTAAGAGTCTATGATTTGTGCTAGAGTTAAAGAACGATATAGATTTTGCCATCATGTATCTTTCAAAATGTCTAGCTTTGTAAGTTCCAAAATATTCAGAGAATAGAGGTAGAGGCTAAGAAAGAACGATATAGATTTTGCCATCATGCATCTTTCAAAATGTCTAGCTTTGTAAGTTCCAAAATATTCCGAGAATAGAGGTAGAGGCTAAGAAGAGCTAGGCATTAAGAATTTTTTTTCATAAATCATAATTAATAAAACGAATTTTACAGAACCAATATGATTGGTTTTTTTTTTCTTTTCAAAAACCATAAGGACCGTGGGGTTCCCACGGTCTCAAATTTTTTTTTTTAAACATAATTTTTTTCAGACCGCGGATTCTCACGGTCTCAATTTTTTTTTATATAAAACAGAATTTTTTTTATATTAAAATATTAGAAATATTGAATATATTTCTTTGAAAATAGATGAAATACAATATAATTTGATTTATTATATTGACTGCAATAAATAACCCAGATCAATATTTTTTAGATCGGATTTTTCACGGCTGTAAGAAAAATTAATATATTTCTTTATGTGTTATTAGAAAAAAAATAAAAATGCTTAGATTCTGAGTTATTGATCCCGGTTCAAAAGTCACTTCTAGGTAATCCAGAAAATATTGTGATCCTTCTAGTACATTTAATTTATGAAAAGTTGTATCTATTTTTGAAAAAAAAACAAAAACTTTTAAGTTATTTAATGATTGTTATTCAAAAAGAATTCTCAAAATAGATAACTTTTTATAAATTAAATGTCCTAGAAGAATCACAATATTTTATGGATTACCTAGAAGTGACTTTTGAACCGGAATCAATAACTTAGAATCTAAGCATTTTTATTTTTTTTCTAATAACACATCAAAAAATATATTAATTTTTCTTACAGCCACAAAAAATCTGACCTGAAAAATATTGATCCGGGTTATTTATTGCAGTCTTTCTAATAAATCAAATTATATTGTATTTCATCTATTTTCAAAGAAATATATTCAACATTTCTAATATTTTAATACAAAAAATAAAAAAAATTTAAAAAATTCTGTTTTATATTAAAAAAAAAATTTGAGACTGTGGGAACCCCACGGTCCTTATGGTTTTTGAAAAAAGAAAATCAATATTCCGTAAAATTTGTTTTATTAATTATGGTTTATGAAAAAAATTCTAAGCATTAAAGCACCTCTTATGAATTAGAACTTTTCGCACCTGACAGCCTCTGTCTTGTTTCACTTCAAAAAAAAAATGAATAAGAACTTTTCATTTTCTTTAAAAAAATTAACTTTTACAAGAATTATACTATTAACCTCTTACGAAATAATATTACATAATGCTAATTTTTCAAGCTTTCAGAATTTCAATTTTTTTTTTTTTTTTTGACTCGGCCTCTGAAAATATTGAAATTTCAAATTATTTGTCTATGGCTTCTGATATCCCACAGTTTACAACAACAGCCCATTTTCTTTCTTTCATTTTTTTTATAAAAGAAACGACGGCCCATTACTAGCTTCGAATCTCCCAATAAACAAGTTGGGCCAAACCGACAGCGCAACCCGAAGAAAGTCATTTTGGGAAGGAAAAAATGACCTCCATTTGGTTAAAATGGAGACCATTGCTCAACTTCTGCAGTTCTGGAGTGTATTTATATTCGGTTTGACTTCGTTGCTGGGAAAAACCCGATTCATTTTTTAACTACGACTTCCATTCCAAGGTATCTCATTGAAGGAAGATCCAAATAAAAATCGGTTCCTTCGCGGTACAGGACCTTTGGGTTGAAGACTTCCCTGTTTATTTTTCCCAATTTTAAACCTCAAAAATATTTTATTTATCATATATCTCTATAAATTAAAGCTGAGTGGGGAAAGGCTTCCGTTTTTTGCTACATTCCTTGCTCGCCTGATCGACTTTTTGAGATTGAATCGGATTCGCTCTTCCTGGTTAGTTTTTGCAACTTTTTTTTTTTTATTTTCCATCTCTATTTTTCATGCCTGTGGAAGTAAAAATTTGTAGAGCAATTCATGCATTAGTAAAGTAGGGTTTATTAATTAGAGTTCATAGGGGTTGGAATTCTAGAAACTACCGCCAGCAAATGCTGTGCACTAAAGTAGGGTTAGTTCATAGAGGATGGATTAGAATTCTAAAAATTACCGCCATCAAACACAGGTACAGAGGGGTGGGTGGGTGGGGGTATTGTTTTGTTGAAAAGCTAGGGATATTTCTAAAATTCGGTACTCCCAATTTATACCATAGAAATTGTTTTGAAGTTTGAACTGGTTCAATTAAGATTACCCGTTCTCTAGTACCAGTCCTTTTTATTGATTTTATTTCTATTTTAGGTTTAAATTATCAAATTGAAGTAAGCAGAAAGTAATGTCATCAAGTACATTAAGAAGGCGTCTATACCATGGAGATGTTGACGGAAGAAGAAATGAGCAAATGGACTCATCCAGCGCTGATGGCCTAGATGAACCTCTTCTTGGCAGCTATGGTGACAGATCTAAGGTGACATTGTTGTTTCAAATAGAAATTGCACCCGATTAATTACCACTTTAAAATCGTACCTGATTAATTACCAGATCTGCAAATACCACCTACAACTTTGCAATTGATAACTAAAACTAAAGTTTTTTTTTTTCTTAAATACTTAATAAGACATCATCTGCATAAATATTTTGGACTAAGCATACCTATGTAACTTCTTTGGTTTATATTTAGGAATATGATTCCAGAGATGAAGAAGATTGGGATTTTAGAAAGAAAGAGGAACAACAACAGTGGACATTCCTCTTCTCTAACTTGATAGCACAATGGGCACAGTGGTTTGGTACTTCTTTATTTCCTCTCTATTTTTGCACTAGTTAGTGGTTTGTGTATAATTAGGAAGCTGTTTTATAATTTATTTGATATGCTTATATCAGGCTTCTGTTACCAGTAATTTGGTCATGGGTCAGTTAGTTCAAATTGGTTCAAAAAAATTCAAGCAGTGACTACTTTGCTTGAGATTTCCGAGTTCAATCCAATTGCCCAAATTGTTGCTGGTCCAGGTCCTGAGTATTATTTATTGGGTTTTGTGTATCCTGTTAATAAAACATTAAGAATTGAGAATTGTAATGCTATGTGAATAGCACATATTATTTCGAATATGAGATACTATATACTGATTTCTGTTCATGAAGTATGGTAAGGCCAAGTTTTTGTAGCGTGACTTGCTAGACATTAGTAATGACAAAACCATAAATATTGACAGGCTACAACTAGTGAAAATAATGATGCAAGCATAAATATATCTTGCGGGATTGCAAATTTGTCCATTTGCCCCTCTAAAATTATTGTTGGTAAGCCATTTTACCTGATCCTCAATTGTCCATATTTCATTGTATTGGTTAAATGGTTTGCTCTCCAGCTCTTCTTAAAGCTGACATTGTGTATGTATGTTTGCTTCTTTCTATTGTTTTTCAGTTTATCTTTTCTCCTTTTTTTTATGTAAACAACAAAGCTTGCATGACCAAACCATATCAAATTAGATTTATTGTCTTTTTATAAAGAATATCCGTGTTGATTTGATTAGAGTTTATTTCTTTTTGACATGAATTAATTACGGTATGTTTAGGGTATTGAGACTATTTTAAGTGCCTTGAATCCAATTGTAGTTTCATGGATTAGATATATGAACATTGTCTCCCACCATATCCCTTAGATATCGTGCATATTTCTTGTCTTTAGCTTAGACCTCATTTTTATCCCTCATGTCTTGAAAACATAAATAAATAAATAAAAACACCACCACATAACCGTCCCCTGTCATTAATGAGATTCTGTATGTCCCTATCCCTTTTTTAATAGATTATTTAACTCCCCCCCTCTTCCTCTTTTGTCATTAATGAGATTCTGTATGTCCAATTGTTTTTTTTGGTGTATGCAGCAAATATCTTGACCGAATCTGGCTCTGTGGTTGGGAGATTGCTCACATTCTCTTCTCAAAGTCCAATTTACCTCAGCCCTTTACAGGTAACACATAAAACAGCTTGTTGCTCTCTATAAAACCTCATCAGCTTCAAGTTCAGTGGCACAGATATTGATTTTTTAACTTTTAAATTTTTTCTATCCTAATCTTTCAGGAAGAAAGGTTGAGTACTTTAAAGGAGAGATTGCAGGTTCCCTTTGATGGCTCTCGTGTTGACCACCAAGTATATCTTTATCTAAAAGCTGACAATATATTTATTTTGTTTTAAATGCCAATCAATGGTAGTAACACATGCACGTTCAGGATGGTTTGAGGCAACTTTGGAGGTTGGCTTTCCCTGATACTACAATCCCACCTCTTAAATCTGAGGCATGGAAGGAGATGGGTTGGCAAGGTACCGATCCGTCAACTGATTTCAGGTACAACAAGCTCGAGAGCAATGCCTCCATGAGTTAGAACCTCCTGTTTGGGTCAACTAAAAGTTTGTGAATGATTATTTTCATGCAGGGGTGGTGGTTATATTTCTCTGGAGAACCTTATCTACTTTGCACAGAACTATCCAGTAATGGCCTCTTTTTACCTGTAGTTTTCTCTTCTTCTTTTTTTGGGAAAATAATGGGGGTGCATGGAGTTGGTACTTGGTATTGACATACTTCATTAAATATTTATGTTGTATTCTATTACAAGAATGTTATTTTGGTTAAGCAGGAGTCCTTCCGGAAGCTGTTACTCAAGCAGGAAGGTACGAGAGCAGAATGGGAGTACCCTTTTGCTGTAGCTGGTATTAATATATCTTTCATGCTGATTCAGATGCTAGATCTTCAATCAAGTATGTTCTCGTGAAATATTCTTCTTTTGTGTAACAACGAGATGCATTATGATTTTTTTTTTCCGAAGTATGGATCTTGTATTAATTTGATGCAATCTGTTTAATATAGCTGGCATGCCAAGTTCACAAGCTGGCACCCGTTTCTTGGAGTTGCTTGCCGAAGATGAAAATGCATTTGATAAGCTATACTGCGTGGCATTTCGGTTGATGGATGCACAATGGCTCGTGAAACGGGCTTCTTATATGGAGTTCAATGTACATTGCACTTTGTAGTTTTAGTCTCATTAGTTTTTTGTTGGCTCATCTTAGATCTTTTGTTTGGTTGGTTTTCCCTTACCTTACATGATTTGGTATATGATTTTCAACAGGAAGTTTTGAAGTCTACAAGAACCCAATTGGAACGAGAGCTTGCTCTTGAAGATGTCACCCATGTAAGGGATCTGCCATCATATACCATGTTGTACAGATAATATGTTCATCTCCTCTCAGGCGCTGGCTATGTCAAATCCTAAACATGCATCATGTATACATAACGAGAGAGATTCAAATTGTGTGGTTATGCCTTTAATAAAGATTCTTCATATGGAGATGTGCATGTACTAACTTACAAATAGATGCCAAATACAAAGAACTTGATTTAATTACGTAGGTAAAATTATAGAAGAGCATCCGTACTTGACGCTTCAGAATTAAGATGATACCTGCTTTATTCTAATCCAAGTCTAAATCAACTTAATTTAACTATGTAACTTTAATTACCAAAATGAAATAATTACATTCCTAACAAGAGGGGAATCACCCTAACGAGAGATCGGTCTTCCCAAAAAAGAAAATAATTTACCGAACGAGTGGGCTTCGTTACTGTAGTAGACTTCTCTGGGCATTTTGTGGTCGAGTATCAAGGCCGAAAATTTTAAAAAATATCAGGTCTTCAAATCAACACTCTTTCTAGACCAATGCTACTGCCTACTGCCAAGTGCTCAGATAAGGAATCAATAGCAATGGTACTGGCGAAGTGACAGAATGTTAGGAATCGTTTTGCAAAATCCTCCCCATGTCCGTTCTAATGCAGCTCACTTCTGTTTCGTACCGGAACAAACCGCCAAATCGATCTCCTCCAATCAAATCCTCCTCCCTTTCGTTGCCTCGTCCTCTCTTCTGAAGGCGCCTCCTCGTCAATTGACCTCGCTGCCACAGAGAAACCCAACGCTGCCGTTTCGCTATTCTACAGCTACGGCTTCTCTGAGGATCAGGTTGAATTGATCATTGAAAAGATTTCCAAGCTGCTCTCGTCATCCCCTGAGAGAACCATCAGACCTAAGCTCGATTACCTCCTCAGTTTCGGGTACTCTCAATCCGAACTCATAGTACTCGTCTCCTCTGACCCACTCCTCCTCGGTGTCAGCCTTGAGAAGCGAATTATCCACAATCTAAACATTTTGAAACAATTGCTTGGCACTGAGGAGCTGGTCAAGAGAACTCTTGCTCGCTCCTCACGGCTTCTTAGGTACAACCTGGATAAGTGTATTGTACCCAATGTTGAGACCTTACGGATGCACAGTGTGCCAGATAAGAGGATCATCCAGGCCGTGGCGTCATTCCCTCGTGTAATGACCCACACACCAGATACTATTAGCCGCATTGCTATGGAACTCAAGGAGTTGGGAATTGATCCTTCAAGTAGAGCATTCATTGTAGGGATCAACGCAAAGATTGCAATTGCGCGGTCTGTTTGGGACAGTAAGGAAGCCATTTATAAGAGCTTCGGGTGGTCAGATGAAGACTTCATTTCAGCCTTTAAAAGGCATCCTTATTGCATGCTCAATTCAGAAGGAAAGATCAAGAAAATGATGCATTTCTATGTCCATAAGCTGGGCTGGGACCTGGCATTTCTATCTAAAAATCCGCTTCTGATTGATCTTAGCCTTGAAAAGCGTGTGCTTCCACGGTGTGCCGTGTTGAATATCCTTGCTTCAAGGAGATTGTTGGAAAGGGAGGCAACATTGCTTAAACTGCTACTGTTGGCAGAGAGGAGCTTTGAGGCCAATTATGTGGTGAAGTACAGTAATGATATTACTGTCATACGCGAGGCTTATGAGGGTATGATTGAAGAAGATTTCACAGCGCTTAGAGCATGGGATGAAAGAATAAAAAAGAATGAAAGTGAGCAAAATTACAGAGGCTCGGAATAGCTACTGCTTCAATTTTTTTTTTTCTGGTATCATTTTTGAAAGTTGTCTTATAATTTATTTGGCTTAATTATTCGCTCCGATGATCAAAATACATTGCAATCTTGATAACTGTTGTTGCTCCACAATTGTTGATATTTTCATCGAAGGAAAAACAATGACCAAGTAAATTCTCAAATTACATCAAATTTAAAGCACAGTGCGTTTAAACTATCATATATACTTTTAATCTTTTTATTATGATCAGCATTTAATTTATTACATCTCTTTCCTAGTGAAACATGTAAATTGAAATAGTATACAAAATTTCAATACCCATCACTCGGACAACCATATCTAGTGTGGGAAAAATGGCACGGCGGAGCCAACTCCGTCACAAAACGGCACGGTAACAGCACGGCACGTGTTACTACTCCGTGCCGTGACCATCTCTTGACATTTTGGTCACGGTATGGTATGATACATAATCACACAAATCACAACACGGCATGCGAGTCATGTGTAATTAGAACCGTTAGGTCTTAATCAAATGGTGAATCTTGAATAAACTAACTTAAATTATGAAAAAAATAGTTAAACGTGAGAAACGTGATTAGTTACATTTGGACACGGCACGCGAGTCACGGCGTGATTCGTGTGCCGTGACCACCTCTTGACATTTTGGTCACGACACGGCACAGCACGAGATCAAAATCATGACGTGTTAGTCATGGCACGGTACATTGTTTTCCACTGTAACCATATCCCTGATCTGTAATTGAGCTCTTGTAATGTAATTGGGAACTTCAGGGATTTATTTCACAGCTAGTAAGGGATAAGAAAGAATGGATAATTAGATGAGATAGTTATCGCATAATTAAAATTTAATGAAATATTGGAAAAATAGTGGAGAAAGATATTTTGTAATCCTGCGTTTTGCACTTTAGTTTCACTCGAATGGAATAGTCTGTATTTTTTTTCCTAAGTTGAAAATAGACTGTAAAAATATTCAGTTGTTTACTATATTAGTGCATCTATTTGTTCTTATTGCATATTTGCCAGTCGACCTGCTGATCCTTTAGCTAGACTAGTCTTTGTCTAACATTAACAATGGCGTAATATAGCTTTTGTTCATGCTCGTTTTTCTGTTAAAATATAGATCTCATTATTTAATTAATATAGAAATAGGAATTTACTTATTTACAAATATAGATAAATAACGGTAACGTGTGCCTTCATTACTAAAATAAGAAATAGTACCAACGGCTAGTTTTGAGCCTTATAGTTATAAATAGAAAATCTTGTAATAAGAAATATACCTTTTTTCTCAATATATTTTTCTTTCTTCATTTTATATTATCTATCTCTAAAATTCAACATTTTTCCATGATTAAATCAAACATCGCGCCAAATATTAGAGAATGAAATTGGAATCATACGTAATCTAGTAATAATTAATTGACCTTAAGGTTTCTTGCTAAAGAGGATTTGCTTCAATTACTTACACTGCTAACATTGTCCGACATTTGTATTTAATATATATGAGAAAGGATCAAATCACAACTCTTTTTTATGACACATCATTGCACCACTCAATATTACATTAATTATTTCAATTTGAAATCTCAAAATACAAATTTAATTGTTTAAACCATACGATCATGAAATCTCGTTAAAGATATTATTGGCACATTTGCACAATCATATATTCTAGAATTATTCTTACTGAGTGACTCCCAATTACACAGAATTTCCTTTGTTGCGGGACGGCAAAGAGGGCGATGCACGTCGCAACTGTTTTATCTTCTGCTTGTGACTTTTGGCATTACTGATTATATGTGTGCCTCTTGGAGCGCTTTGGCTTGGTACTTGTCTTTGTAAGCATCAATATATACAGGTTTTGATTTAGGTCGTACTTGAACGTTTTAGCAAGAGGCTAATTAATTATTGGATGCAAAGAGCATGTGATATATTTTCATTAGAAAGGAGAGAGGAGGGGTTGGTCCAGAATGTAATTACCAATTCTAGCCCGTTTGAGGAGATGAACTCTATATACTATTTTTTCAAATTTTATAACTCCAAATCAGTGTGGAGAAAGTTAACCATTTACCTTGTCCTCTCCCTTCCTTCCCTTCCTTCCCTTCCTCTCTTCCTTTCTTCCTTTGTGGAGCACAACATTAATGATTGGAAGGTACCGTATCAAAAATAAAAATTGGGATGCGAATTACGATAAAATTCCTTTTGCTAGTTTTTCTACTTCAAATGTTAAGGTTTATTAGAGCTTGTGATCAACAAATTAAAAAAACAATGTTCAATTGATTAAATCAATGCAAATTACTCATTCTAGCCCGTTTGTGTCTCGGCCCAATTTATGTCTGGGCCGTAAACCCAAGACTTGAGTTCCTATGTTGAAGTCAAAGTGCACGAATGGAAATATTTTTACTGGTAATCTATATTTCTCTGTTTCCAGTACAATCTACATCAATATTTGAAATACCGTATGCATATGCATATGCAATTGAATAGATCAACAACACAAAAGGATATGTATATCTTGGAAAAAAAAAAATGTTCTTACAACCAAAAAAGAATATTTCTCAGTGCTTATTCTAGTCAATACGGCAATACTTTCTCAAAAAAGTAGAATAAATAATATGCCTATTGTCTTATCTGAAGCTTTCTACACGATATTTTGTTATTACGTACAGAAAACTTTCCTGCTTTTTTTGTTTGTTTGTTTGTTTGTTTATGGAACAACATAAATTATCATAGGAAAATGGTTTGGCTTGCAAAGCAAATTTTCCTCCTTGTTCGCAATCTAATAGGAATCCACTACACCAAAATACCATGTATAGGCTACGAAATACAAAATACACATTATTCAAATTTGCATATAATTTGTCTTTACTGCATGATTTGTATAACATGTCTATCCCGAAGAGACTAAATTTGACAGCAACAGAAATCGTCTTTATCTAAAATTGGTAGGATTATTCTCATATTCTGTTGTTGAGATCAATTTCTTCCTAATTCAAAAAAATTAGTGTTTTGTAATTGTCTGACTTGCAGGGGTAAGCGTACGATTGATGTTTCATGTTCGACACTTTGCACTTTGCTGGATAGGAGTAAAAGTAATACTTGACACTTAGCTTTTTATCTTTCTAAAATTGAAAGCCTTAGCTTTGAATTCGTACCGGCAATTTTTATCTTTCTAAATTGAAACAATTATTTGACAGTCTGATGAGACCCATTACTTGCACAAATAAAAGTAACTAATACTTATGGTACATGCAAATTCAATTTAGAAAGAAAGAGATACAGAGAGAATGAGAGAGAGAACACTGTTACAGTTCAAAATTGCTGAGTATTTTGCTGTTTAGATCAATTTGATTTGAATTTTTTTGTTGTTTTGTGGTTGTGGTTGAAAACAATTTGATCTGAATTCAAAAAAATTGGTGTTTTGCAATTTCCTAGCTTATAGAGGTAAAAGAGTAATTATGAGTGCGTGCTGGTACGAACAGGTATTTTGATTTTTAGAGGTTCTATTCAGTGGGCATAGCTTTGACCAAATAAATCTGCTGTTATTCTCGAGGAATAACAAGAACCCTGTTATTCCGATCCTAACCGTTGGTCTTGGTTGAGAGTCATGCAGAAAAAACTTATCTCATGGAGATTCGCGTATGGAAAAATTTGAATGGTTGAGATTGGAATAACAGATTCCTGTTATTCCCGACGAATAACAGCATATTTATTTCCAGCTTTTACAACTCTTTAAACGCTGGTATTCTGACCTTCAAAAGTTCTGTTGCCAGGGGGCTGTTGTAGGCTTGTAGGTTGTAGCCTTTCTTCTGGAAAAAAAAAAGAAAGAAAAATAGAGTAACCAGAAAACCGTACAATTTTTTAAGATAAATAGAAAATTAACCATATAAATTTTAAATGACAAAATTATCCCTCCCTCCTCTCCAGACACCCCGAACACCCCTACTTGACTATTTCGACCTTGACCAACTGCCTCCCCTGCAGAATAATATTAAAAATAATATTTTGAACACATTTGCCATGCACTTCTATGTTTCTTCCTGTTAGTTTTAATTTTTATACTAATTTAGTCAATAGAGTCACTGAATTATAATTAGTAGCATGACTCAACTAGCATTAAATAAGTTATCTTCTTTACAATTCAATTTGCTCATATCCGGTGTTATCTAATCAACAACAGAAATAATTTTTAACCTTTATATTTTATATAGAAGTGTACTAAAGAAAAAGAAAGTTACTTCTGTTCAAAATATCTCTGCAAGGTAAAGCTCCAAATTTATTTTTTTGTAAATTATCTGTGGGTTGATACTCTAACAGATGAGAGACATAGAGGGGAGGAAATGACAAATTCACTGTGTAGAGATGAGAGCTCATGAAATTAGAGATGACCAAATGAGCTCACCTGATTCAAAAATGAAGATTTGGAGAGAAAGTGGAGGGGAACAGAAGGGAAGGAGTATTGTTTGAAGGAGAACGCAAGGCATATTTTGGCAAAATCAGTCACCCCCAGTTCAGGGTATAGGGTTTTATTGTTCCGAAGGCTCGCCTCCTCCATCAATGTCTCATTCCTTCTCTTTAATGAGTTGTTTCTAAAGTTGTTGAGCGTTACTAAATGGTTTTGGATAACAATTTTTTTAAGCAAAGATCGGAGGTCAATTCATTAAATTATTTAATGTTCACAAGAGATTATTTTATTCGGATTTTGAACCTACAACTTCTCAAGTGAAAGATATTGTATTTGATACTAGATCAAAAAATAGTTCTCCAATCATAAATTTATTGAACATAAGTACTGAAAATCAGTCTCTAATTTACTTACAAAACAAAGAAGGTATGTTAAAAATAAAATATGGATGAAGATTTATTGTGGATATTAAATAGTTTGATGTTTTGATATTTGAGTAAACTATTAAAATCTGTCTGATTAAATAATTTAAAAGTTAATTAATTGTAAACAAAAAAAGGTTAAACAATTTAATCTCGCCAAGTGTGTACTCTAGTTGAAGACTAAGGTTTTATCTATCCAGTGTCGATAATACATTTCCCATTATCTTTAACCTTCCCAAATTGCCTTCTGTTTTGTTTTTTTAATACTTGGTGGGCCACTTGTGTATCCCGGTAGATTAGCAACTTTGTTTTTTTAATTTTGTTACCATGTTTTTCTATCGTGATAGTTTCAATTATATTTGTTTTTTTTTAATAAAGTTTGAACGTCAAATTATTCAACTATTTAATATTATTATTATTATAATAAAAAAAATTATTTGAATTTCGAACCTATAACCTCTTATACGAAGATCATGTGTCTTTGTCACTAAACCAAAAACTGATTTTTTTCATTTGTATTTGTTACTTTTGGAACTTTATGATGTAAACTTGAATTACGTTTTTAGAGTCATAAAATGAGTTCACTTTTTGAATATTTGTCCAACCGATATATTATATTTTTAAACACTTAAAATAGTTAGTTTGAATACAAACCTAATTGCTTGTAACATGTGATAATTAAAAATATGACAGGTTACTTTTAACAAAATATATTTCTTGTAATATTGAAATATTGAACAAGTTACTTTTAACAAAATATTATTCTTGTAACTACTTAGATAATTCCTTAATATTTTCTAGTTTATTTTATTACGTATAGTTACAATTTTTCAAGACATATGTAATGATGGTAGAGGTTTGCTAAACCTGTTAGGGGTTGAATCCATTTTGCTCGGTCCGTATCCGTTATCCGTGGTATCCATATCCGTTGCCCGGGTACAAACGGGTAGACGGGTACGGGTAATAAACGGACCGGATAACATATATTTTTTTAAAAACCCGTTGTACCCGTACCCGTCTACCCGCCTACCCGTACTCTCCTACTCGCATACCCAAACCTGTACCCAACCCATTTCAGTTCAAAAAAATTTGAATTTTTTGAAAAAAACAGAAAAAAAAAAAACTGGGCAGACCGGACCCATACCCGGATACTTGGATCCGTACCCGTCAACCCGCAATGGGTACAGATAATAAACGGACCGGATAGAGATTTAAAAAAAATTACCCGTCTACCCGTTACGGATTTTACCCGTACCCGTCCTACCCGTAACCCCTAACGGGTCACGGATAACCCGTTAGCAAACCATTAAATGATGGTATGGAAGTCACATGAATGATCATCATTGTACTTCTATACTATCATTAGACATGATTTTAGAATAATAAAAGTACGTGTTAAACAGCATGGAAATGTTAAAAAGAAAACTATGCAAATATTTGCAAGAATAATATTTTGTCAGAAATAACTCATTTAATGTTATATGAACACAGTTAATCGATCGTTTTCTACATTATTATATGTTATATCAATAGCTTACTGTTGTAAATAACTAGATAAGTGTTTGAATGTATAATATATTGTTAAAAGAAACTGAATGTTGACACTGAGGCTATGCTCCAAAGAAGAAATGAGAATGAAGGGGAACTCTGTGTGCGTTCAAATTGTCCATGTTGTTCGTCCGTTGCAAAAGAAGGTAATCAGAAAGAGAAAAGAAGGAACACTCTACTGTAGCAATGATAACGGGCTATATAAACTTCTCAAATTCGTACATCCCAAAATGTGGAATTTATTTATGAGAAAAAATAAATTTAACTTTTTTTCATCTTATTTTTTCTTTAATTGATTAAATTTTAGAAGATTACTAAGAAATTCAATGGCTGATGTAGGTTTGTGATAAAAAATTTGTAAGATATAGGATTGAGTATTTGTGTTTTTTTTTTTCTAAAAATATTTGTAACAAAATTATTTTTTATCCATTACACTTCAAATTGAAAGAGAAATTGATTCTACTAATCACAATGATGCAGGGTTAAACCTTTCATCTTCGTACCATTCACCTCTAACATAATTTTATCAACCAAACATAATTCGATGGAACAGTTTACATTTATTTTTAGAACTTTCGGATGGTCCAAAAATTTTGGATCAAGTGATTTTCTACCCATCCAAAAATAATATTTTTTTAAACTATAAAATTTGATCTTCAGATAATTATTATATTAGAGCATATTAAGTTGTTCGGATTGACTGTTTCAACTTTTTTTAATTCAAATTATCGAACTATTTAATATATATAAATAATTATTTATTTCAGATTTCAAACATGTGAATATAAATTCATAAGAGTGAGTCTATGGTACTATGTATATCACGGGTTGTTACCGTATTACGGCTCTATATTCGAGTTTTCAAATCCTAACGGTCGATCCGAACCGTTCATCTTGTTATTCATATTAGTATGTGTTTGGAGACCAAATTTTACATTTTTTGAAAAAAATTTACTATTTTTTTAGATATTTAGAAAATCACTTGATCTAAAAATTCTAGACCATCCAAAAACAGTGATTTTCAATAAATCTAATAAAATAGTAAAAAAAATTTAAAAAAATGTAAAATTTGGTCTCCAAATACATATTAATAAGGAGAACAAGATGAACGGTTCGAATCAACCATTAAAATTTAAAAACTCAAATATAAAATCACAACACAGTAACAAATCGTAATATGCATAGTCCCATAAACTCCCTCAATTCATAATGCGAGTCTATGTGCTTGTTGAAATATACCATAGCCTCATTCCAAATAATGACACAGTTGTCATGCCGATTAGGCATTGCAGTTGTCAAAGGTTGCAGGCTTTGCTGTGAGAGGACAGGTGCTTCATTGGACAAGGGACCCCCATCAAACCCTCCAATAATTGAACCCACTTTCATGTTATGTACAACTAAGCTCCTATTATTTTATTTTTTATTTCAATCATCTAGGACCTAATAAAAACAAATTGAATGACATGCTATTTATTAAATTTTTTATACAAGTCTGCATTTTTTAATAAAAAAAAAAACAAAATATGTTCAAATTTAGTTTTGAGTCTTACTGATAGAAGAATCTATGACATTATTATCAATCTGAATATTCTGAATATTGAATAATGACATGCTTTTATCGAGACAAAAAAACTCACGTTATACTATTTTTTTTTAAATGTGGGTTGAATGTCAAATCATCTAATATATTTCAAATCTCCATGTATTAATATATATAATTTTTCTGTCTTATAAGTTTTGAGTCCATGATCTCTCATATAGAAATTACGTGTCTTTGTCATTGAATTAAAAATAAATCACATTATACTATTAATTAATTAATACTAAAAAACATGAAAAACGATATGCATCTGGTGCCAATTAATTTCGATAGAGAGGATGCTAATTGTCCGAAACGATTTGCTTTTGAGTTCATCTACGAATCAGAATGCATCACGTCTTTAACCTTCTGTGTTGTCATTTCTGAAGACAGGTGGAAGAAGAGAGAATGAAATTAATTAATTCTCATTTTTTATATTTACGTATGATTATTTTAGATAAAATAATATGATATTGCAAAATTGACTTTATTTTTCATAGAAAAGTTTTATATAGTTGAATTGCATAGTTTGACAGACTGGCTTTGTTCCTGGTCATTTCTACATAATCATACAATTTTAAATATATATAAAATTAGAGTAGGGTTAAAATGCTCTGCTGGTTTTGTGCCTCATCATGCTCAGATATTATTATCTCTATTTTTAATAATATTGAATAATTGATCCGAACCGTTCAACATGATCTTCATATTAAAATGTGTTTGGATAACAAATTTTATAATTTTTTTACTAATTGTTTAGAGAGATACAAGATTACTATTTTTGAATGGTCCAAAATATTCTAAAAACAATGATTTTGTAATTATCTTAAAATATAGCAAAAATATTTAAAAATATATAAATTTTGTATCTAAGTACATTTTAATATGAAGGTCATATTAAGCAGTTCGGACCAACTATTTAAACTTTAAAAATAGAAATGACTATGTTAGAGTATAATGGGGGCATAAAACCAATGAAATTTTTTAGCCCTACTTATAAAATTAATACTTATTCAAAAGTTCTATAAAATTTACAAACATTAATCAACAAAAAGATTAGCGGTCACGACCGAAAAAATATTATTCAATCATTCTTATTTGATAAAAAATTGTCACAGCAGTTGTCTTTGCTATTTCGAGAATTAAAAAATTGTCCAAAAGATGCATATATTATGTGCGTTTTTAGTTTTTATTAGTTATATGTTTTACAGACACTTGTTGTTTAATCTTATGTAACAATTGCTTTCTAAATGCAATCACTTACAGATTTCTAGCAAAATAAAACAAAAAATGGGGGTCCTAGTATAGAAAGTATTAGATTTGTCGTAACACTCACGCTGATATGCACCATTTAATAGAAATCATATTTAAGTATAGTGTGGAAATAAAATAATAATCTAGATCTGCCTTTTATCTCATATCTACCAGATGAGGGCTTTGCTCCCACCGTGTAACCCGCTTGGCAACATGATCTTGCCAATCTCTACTTAAGTTTTTTTTTTTTCCATTTTTTTTTTCTAATAAGCAAGTAAGCGAAGAATATTTTTTTTTATTTTTAGAAATTTTAAAAATTTTTGTCAGAAATGATATTTAGTATTTTTTTTTTCTCAATAAGAACCTACCAATGATAGATTCAAATCAACTAAAATCTCAGATGCATGAATAGTAACTTTGAAATTTTGGAATTCTGAATCTGTCCGTTGTATTGTTTTGAGATTTGTGTACAAAAAATCATCTATTTTGAGATGCGTGCACAAAAAAAGTTGAATGGCTGGATTCGAAATTCTAAGAATTTCAGAAGTACAGTTTATGAATTCGGATTTCAGCTGATTTGAATCCACCAAGACACCAATGATCGGTTACAGTTGAAAGAGGCCAATAGTCCTACTTGTGTGAAAAAAATAATCAACGAGATTGAACTAAATGGGAGACCGGACGAATAAGAGAAAAAAAAAAGAGAGAAAATGACACATTTTCAGAATCTGTAATGTGACTAAACCAATGGCTCGTTTTCACTTTTCAGTTATTTTTGATTAATATGCGATGGAGACAAACAACAACTGACGAAAATTACATAGAGCAAGTCGCACGATATATTCCCGATGGGATTGAAACATTTGTTTGTCCCATCTACGAGATGAAAAAAAAAAATTCATTTTGATTTCGATAAATTTAACTTTTGAATTTCTAAAAATAAAAAAAATTGAGCGAAGAGAGCCTGCTTGAGTTATATTAGTTTTTTCAATATTCATATCCCGGAAAAATAAAATGATTACTAGTAGACAAGAGGTAAATGGTACATTCATTGGAACTTGAAGTCTCGTGCATCTCTCTCACCATTCGCCAATACATTTTTAGAACAAAAAAAAACATACAAAAATAATGGTATTATGCTGTCAAGTAGATAAAAAAACTGTTTAATAAAAAGATAAAGTAGTAGAAAAATAAGCATCAGGAGCGTTATTTAATGCCCCCATGCACCTCTAAGTTGTTGATTACTTGATTTTGCTCTTTTTGGAAAGAGAGGCAAGGAAGCAGCTTGGGCTGCTTGGCAGCGAGTCCCAGAGACCCAGACAACCAGACTACAAACCTTTTTTTTTTTTTTTTTGGAAAATTCCTGGCAGATGTGTTGTACAACTCACAAATCGAAAACTATGAAAAATGGGGATAGAAAAAGTTAAAAGAAACACGTGCAATTCCTTCGGATTCTATATGGAAGGAATAATGTGTAGTTTTTCTGTCACAAATGGATTGCCACTGCATGAAAGTACTGTAAATTGAGTGATATTATTATGGTAATATGCACTATTGCGGATGGATCCGTGGTATAGATTTATAACTATATTTCATGATTTAAACATCTGATCCAAATTATTAAATATAATCTTCATATAAAAATAGAAAGCTGATAACGGTATCCGCACTATAGTGTCCGCACTGTACCTGCAGGGGAGATCATCGAAAATTAAATATAAAAAAATAATTTTTTTTTGGAGATCGCAAAAACTTCACAATTTGATTTTTTTTTCTAAAGTATTAATATCTATACACAGAAGTATTTATAGCTATGAGGTGAACAATTATTTATACTTGTGGGGGGCCACCGAAAATTAAATGCAGAAATATAATTTCCTGTAGGGACTGCAAAATCTCTACAATTTTTGTTTTCAATATTATTAATTTCTACGTAATTTTTTCTTTCAAATGAAATATATGATGACATACTTTCAGACTCGTCGTCGCGCAAGTATTTAACATTGTTGTATAAGTATTTATACCTATATTTACAAGTATTTTTTACTTATAACGTTGAAAGTATTAATATATAAGTATTAAAAATATTTATACTTATACACTGAAGTATTTATATGTATGAGGTCAATTATTTTGTTAGAGGAAGGTTGATGTGGAAATGATGGGGAACTCAAAAATAAAAAATCATAACAAGTCACGCATCAAAGTATTAATATTTTTTTAAGTGTTAATATCTTATATTCTAAGTATTTATAACTACGAATGTATACATATCTAAGTATTTTTTTTACATATGACACTGAAAGTATTAATATCTAAGTACTGAAAGTATTTATATCTATGCACTGAAGTATTTATTCCTATGAAGTCAACTATTTTTGTTAGAGAAGGTTGATGCTGGAACTAGTGCGGAAATTGTAAAAGAAAAACTATATAATTAGTGGGGACTATAGAGAAATGATACTGCTAGGATTTTATAATAATAATTAGTTGAAACTATATAATTAGTGAAGATCATAATATATTATTTCTTTAAGTGCGGGTGTTTTGTGTGGTACTGTAGCACGGGTAGTAAAATAATTATTCATAAAAATATACTTAATATCAAACTTTTTTTTAAAATTCTTTTACTATTTTTAGACAGGTAGAAAATCAAATGATCTAAAAATAGTGATCTTCTACTTGTTAGTAAAAAAAATATAAAATATGTAAATACCATTTTCATAGGAAGATTATGTTTAATAGTTCAATTGATTATTTGAACTTTAAAATGAAAATATTGATATATAGTACATCTCAAATCATAACATTAGGGTTTTAAAGAGCTAGCTAAAGTTACGCAATAGCTATATTATAGTTTTTTTGGATCTTAAAAGCTATAACGCTATCAATCGCTTTCTTTTTATAAAAATTCTAAATAGCTAACCATCGGTTTTGCAATAGCTGCGATATAGTTTTTTTGAATCTTAAAAGCGATGAAACAATAATCGCTATTTAGAATCATGCGTAATATTATTACCATATTCAGATAAATTAATTAGATTGGCAATACATTTATTTGACTGAATATCATCATTAAAATAAAAAAAGGTAAAATTAAGATATGTTGTTTATAATGTATCAATTGTTTTTCATTTTATAAATTGGTTATTTGTCCATCAAGCTACTGGAAAATTAACTTTTAGTTTTAGTTTTATTTGATTGGTAACAGAGTTTTAAAATTGAACCAAGTTCGTCACACTTACACGGATATTTAAAATGAAAAGTCTATAATTATTAGTGTTTTGTTCAACAAAAAATTTTGAACTCGTGGGGTCCCGTTTCCCGGTTGTTATTTTTTTTTTCAAATAAAATAAGGTCATCAAGTTCTTAATTTATGAGAGTCGTTAAAACAAATTGGGAGAATTTCATATATACCGCTCATAAATTGTAAAATTACGTATTTGTCATTCAAATTTTTGTAATTACATATTTACCATATAAAAATTTAATAACTTGCACATTTATCCAATATAACTTTAGTATATATCAAGAGGAGGGATCCAATTACACTATTTTTTTCTGACACCGGATTATACTTTATGTTTTCAAAGTCCAACAATTGATCCAAACTATTCAACATGATGAATATGTTAAAATGTGCTTACATATCAAATTTTATATTTTTCTGGATTTTTTTGCTATTTATTAAGATGGGTACAAAAATTCAATGGTCTAAATATAATGATTTTCTTAAATACTTAATAAATAGTAAAAAAAATTCCAAAAAATGTAAAATTTGATCTGCAAGCACATTTTAACAAATCCATTACATTGAACGGTTTGGATCTACTGTTTGGAATTTAAAAACTTTGATAATGGAAAGTGTAATTCGGTGTCTCCAAAAAAGAGTGTAATTGGATCCCTCAAACTCAGATTAATTATATTTAATTTTCTTAAAACTATAATTAATCAAGGATTAACTTAGGACCTTCTCTTTTTTTCCTTAGAACCGTTCTTCTTTATATCAAATATAAAAGATTAAAAATAAATATTCCAAACTGAGTCAGTAACAAAGCACAAATTTTCAAACTCAGTTGCTACTTTGATAACGAGTTGCAATATCATCATCGACTTTAGCTGGAAAAGTTGAAGTGGTTATCTTGATTTTAAACGATCGAGATGGAGTTGAAATCTTTATATCCGAGTCTGCAATAACTTTTCTCTGAGTTTAAGCGGGAGAGACAAGATGAGGAGAGAGTTTAAGCGAAAATGAGAAGTTACGTTAAAAAAAATGGGTGAAAAATCTGTGCACAAAAGATGAAGGAGTGGAGAAGAAAAATGGACTAAATAACTTATTAATTAATTGGATAAATATATGAGTTATTAGATTTTTAGATGATAAATATGTAATTATAGATGAAAAATACGTAATTTCACAATTTTTGAGTGATATATATGAAATTCTCCCAAAATAATTTGATTGGTACAAAATATCTCTCTCCATTAATGAAGCAGCATCTCAGCAGGGCCCAGTGGAGATGTGATCCACGTGTCAAACCGAAAGCTACTCTATTTACCTCCTCTTTTGTCTCTCAGTCACAGTGACACATAACACAAGTTATGTTCACTGAATGAATTTGGTAATGCCTCGGTTATATTCATTGAATGAATTTGGTAATGCTGAGGCAGGTTTTTCAACAGAGGAATCTTGTTTCCTTTCTTTTGAAAAAGCTAAAACTATATGTTTATAGTCAACTTGTAATTATATTAAAAGTTATTTTCCTCCTATCAAAAGCACAAACGCTTGGCACAAAAGAGACTAAATTGTCCCATCTACAAAATAGTGGGCTTTCACTTTTTTCCACGAGGTTTAAGGGATTGGCAGGGACAATTAAGAAAAATAATATACTTCTAGATCATGTTTGGTTGTGGAGTAAGAGATGGAGTAAACCTCTTACTCTATGTGTAAGGAGTCAAATGAAGAGTAACTTAGGTGGGTTAAGATGTAGTAAGATTTGAGCTAAATCGGAGTAACTTACACTACATAGAGAGGTGTTTAGCTTACTCCACCAAACATAATTAACTTACTCCGGTTTAGCTTAGAGTAAGAAATTTAATCCGGTTTAACTTTACTCCACAACCAAACATGACTTCATTTCATTCTTCAATGTCAGAGATTATCAGAGGTTGATTTAGAAAAAAAAAATTTAATATAAAAAACAAAATATCAATAAATCAATTATTAATAGAATTAATGATTCAGTTTCTAAAAATATTATCGGTTCGATCTCTGTAAAATATTTGTTGGTATTTTTTTAAAGCCCGAGCTAAGGTTGTCATGATGTGCTTGAATAGTATGTCACAAAAAAATCTGAAAATTATATGGACCGAAACATCAATTTAGTCACTATGTGTTTGTAAGTGTAATTTAGTTTGATTTAGTTTAAATAATTCAGTAATTTATTTCAGGAGAACAAGTTAGATGGGAAATTTTATAAAATATTTTTCCTTTAAAAAGCATCAAATAAAATATCTTTCATTCAAATTTATTAAATAATCATTCAATATTCTAATTCCATAAAATCAAATTAACATTTGTTTTCATTTCCTCCATTTCAAATTTTAATTTAATATATCCACAAATCAAAGGATAAAAATAAAAAATGTAATCTTTAATTCAACTTATACTATAATATTTTAGAATTGGAGTTAATTGTTTTTCATAATTCAAACTTCAAATAAAAATAAAAATGTTCATAATTAAAAATATTTGCATTTATTCATTTGAATTTTTCATCAATCAATCTGTCGAAACTAATATCATATTAAGTTCGAAATTTCTTATATGAACTTTTATTATTTTTACAATTCAAATTTTGTTACATATTTAGTTGACTCGAATATATGATATTTTCCTTAAAAGAAGCACTTCTGTTTGCTTTGGTAAAAAATATGCAAAAATAATATCTACTTTAATATTCCAATTGTATATATGTATAATTTATAGGTTACACAAGGGAGTTAAAAGATCAAATTGTAAAATGATAAAACCTTGAAATTTTATATGTTGAACATTTCATAATATTAGTTTTAACTTTAATAGTATTTTAACCATTGAAATTTCTGTTTGTTTATTTTACATATGCATCCGTCTCCTTTGCACTCATGAAGAAAAGTTGCTAACTCCTGCATTAAATATTTTTTAAAATTTTGTCCTTAGAATTTTTTTTAATTTTTGCAAAGAAAATATTACTGTTAGTCTCTCTCATGAAATAACAACACTTATTCATCTAGGGAGCGTATCCTCTGTGGAGGTTCTCCCTGCGGTGGTTTTGATCTATTCCGTTCATTTTAAATCGGATGGACCAGATCAGATATTGCCTGAATTTTAAACAAAACTCAAAATTTGGTGAATCTGTAATCCAGTCCATCCGATCTGAAACGAATGGACTAGATCAAAACCACCGCAGGGAAAACCTCTGCAGAGGATAGCGTTCCTATTCATCTAGCCTCTTAATTTCAATCTTTTGGTACCGCTCCGGATAAATTAAAACAATAATATATATATATATATATATAGAGAGAGAGAGAGAGATAGGCTAATGTGCATTCGAATGTATATGGTCCGAAGTGCTTACGGTCCAAATTTGAAATTTCAAAATTCAAACGGTCGATCCGAACTGTTCATCTTGTTCTCCATATTAATATGTGCTTGGAGACCAAATTTTACATTTTTCTAAATTTTTTTACTAATTATTAAGTATTTTACAAAATCGTTGATCCAACGGTGGCTGCACAAAACAGTAAAACCGTTGGATAAGCGATTTTCAAAGTGGCTTAATAAATAGTAAAAAAATTCAGAAAAATGTAAAATTTGGCCGCCAAGTACATATTAATATGGAGAACAAATCGACCGTTTAGATTTTGAAATTTCAAATTTAGATTGTAAGCACTTCGGACCATATATACATTCAAATGCACATTAGCCTATCTCTCTCTCTCTATATATATATAGCGTGTTCATCGATCTTCCGTTTAATTATACAGTAATTAATTTAATATGCTGATAAGTGCAGCACTTATTTAGTGGGGTGGGATCATTATAATTGGCACGGGCTAATGATTGTGATTATAGTGGGGATTTTCGAGTTAAACTCATGATTTTCATTTAATTAAACAATCTCCATCAAAGCTTGTCAATCAAGCATACTGATTAATTAAGCGTAGTTTGATTAATGATTTCGTGTGTAGTTCAATGCAATAATGGATAGTCTTTAATTGCAAGTGTAAATTAGTTTTTATGACAAACGGTCTGGATAGAGATACTATATGATACGTATTATTCATTAAAGCGATCATATATAACGAGACATTTATTATGTTTTATTATTATTAAAGAGTTTCAGCACACACTGTTATTTTTTAGATGTTATATTTGAGAAGAACTTGTATTTTTTTAAAGAGAGATGAAAACTCGTGTCACTGTATTAAGTTTGTGGTTCTTGACATTTATTATGTTAATTGACCAAATACAAGCAAGGCTATTGTAGTATGCATAATGCATATTGATCAATACTATGAATTAATATAGTTTTTTTAAATTCAAACAGTCGATCTAGACTGTTCAACATAATCTCCATGTGAAAAAGTACTTGCAGACAAAATTTTATATTTTATATTTTTTATTATTACTATTTTGTAAATAGATAAAAAAAAAAACTACTTTTGAATGGTTAAGAATTTTAAAGTAAGTGACTTTTCTATCTATCTATAAAAATAGTAAACAAAAAAAATATTCTAAGAAATATAAAATTTGATATACAGGTAGATTTTAATATTGAGATCATATTGATTGACTTTAAAAATAAAGAAATTAATATGTAGTAGGACCAATTTGTGATTCTAAACCCTAACTCAAACACAAACTTCATTAAAAAAAAGAAGAAAACTATCAAATTTTATTAAAAATAACAGGAATTGTAGCTGAATTATATAGGATTAATTTCTTATTTATTCCTGAAAACTACTTCAGTTTTCTTTATTTACCCTTGAAGTCTTTGTTATATCTAATAAATCTCTTAACTCTCCTTACTCTTTCCTATTTACCCATAGAGTGTCATAATTTACTTTTTCTTGTTATACTCTTGTTCTTTCTCAACCTTTGTTTCGATTGTACTTCTTATCCTTCTTTCCCAACTGTGAATCGTAAATTCTACGAATCAATTAAAAAATTTCGGATTCAATTTTGATTAGACCCTATTGTTTTCGCAAAGGAGAATAATGATCTCATAACATATGTGCATAAATAAACGATAAACCTTAATTTAGTCAGGACATTAGTAAGACAGGCCAAATGATTCATATAATTCATTCGATCGAAACAATCATAGTCATTTGTAGACTGTAGGAACGAGGCGTAAAAAATAATCTTCCAAATGCAACCATAATTTTGACCTTTGTCATTCTTTGACCATCATGCTAGAAATCCTTAGCGATTAAACCATTCGATCCAGGGACGGAACTAGAAAATATAAATTGGGGGGCTGAAAAATCAAATATAGTGTAATATAATTATATAAAGGGGGCTAAAAAAATATTAATTCATATAAAAATTACAAAATTTAATGGATCAAACCACAAATTTTCAAACTATAGAGAGTGCTTAGCACCCTTTCTCCACCACTATGTTCCGCTCATGATTTGATCAAACCAGCACTACAACTCGCATTCTAATCCAAATTCATGCAAATAAAAAAAGCTTTGTTAAAGAAGCGAAGGAGAAGCTAAAAAATGGTCTCTCCTCATCCTTTGCCTCACCATTGCCTCTCTCATATATCTTTTATTTGCTTTAATTGAAGAAGATGAAATAAAGGAGGGGCATAATCAAAAATATTAAAATTAAAGTATGTTGACTAAGTGTAAAGGATAAATAAAAAAGAATGAGAAGAATTGAGAAGTAAATATAATATATTGAAGTCTTGAAAGATAAATAAGAAAATAAGGAAGAGTTGAAGAGTACACAAAAAATTAATCTAATTATATATTACTTTTAAAACCATAAGCACTAAACCCTCTTGCTCACCTTCGATCGGAGACCATATATGACACTACATAAGTTAAATATTTGTTTATTAATTTTTTATTCCTATAAACAAAGAATCTCCAAACAAAGAGAGAGTATGAGATTCTCATTGGTTGATAAGTTCAAGAGCCAAGGAGCTTAACAAACAAAAATTTGCGCAATTAATAAAGGGAACTTCATTAAGATAAAAAAGGGTTGATTAATTTTTAATTCGCACATAAAGCTGGGAAAGAAGGTAACCTTTATTCTTTATAATGGCTTCACATGGTTACAGCCACAATTGCCTCCTCTTTCCCTTCTCATGCTTCTCTAATTAAAGAATATTATCATCCCTGATAGTCTGCTCAAAGTGTTATTTTTATAAGGTGTCGCTGCTTCACACTTTCATTGGTTACTATATATTTTCTAAGGTCGCACTCTTAAGAAATTGTTAATTCTGGATTATTCTACTGGGAACACCATCTCAGGGAGCTGTCTACCGTAGCTATACAGGAGTCGTGTATCCTCTACAGTACTCTTCAAATGAGCAGAGATTAATTTTCAGCGGAACGATTGGAATTCAGTGTTTGTTTAGATATAGAGGGCTCGTTTTTTATCAGATTTGTGCTACAGTTAAAGAACGATCTGAATTTAGTAATTGAACATGTACTATCCAGGGGCGGACGCAGAATTTTTGTCAGGGCGGGGCAATAATCGGATGCAAATAGCTTATCGGGTTCAAACCCAATAGCTTATCGGGTACAATTCAACATAACAAAAAAATACCAATCAATATAATAAAAATCCTAAATTACTCGAAAAAAATCAACAATTCAACATTTATAGGGAATTTGAAATCAACATTTTGGTTCAACTTGGTAGCCTCTGCCTTTGAATTCAAAAATAAAAACATATGGGTTGTGTTCTGTCTATTAAAATTCCAGAATGGACTACAAGGGGGCAATTTAAATTCCAGGGAGGGGCAGAGGTCCAAAAAACATATTTTTAGCACTATTTTTAAAAATCCAGCAGGGGGCAGCTAATCCCCCTGTGCTACAGTGGATCCGCCCCTGGTAGTATCGGGGGTGATCCAAATTTAGGTGTGCAGAGTCACATCCAGTGCTACAAGAATCCGGATCCTCTGAGATAATATACCATTTGAGTTTCAATCCGGACCGTGCAATAAGAATCCGAATCAATTTGATCAGAGTCGATAATGTATGGAGTTCCTTTAAAATTTGTGCCAGTATATAATGAATGGACCAGATTCAAAGAAAAAAAAAACGAGATAGCTATGATATGAATTCTCCAGTACACATGGTAATAAATTTAAATTCGAAAAATAATTTTATGATGTTTAATGTTGTTTAAGTTTCTTTTTCAAAATATATAAAAATTATATTAAATTTCTCAAATTAAAAGAAAGTAAATTCTGTGAATAATTCATAAATTCGTGTGTGATTTGGAAAATTTCGGAAAAAATTTCTTAAATATGTCTAATTTGTTGACTCTTTTCATTGGAAAAACTGTTGAAATTAGTTCACAAGTAGGGCTATTACACAAAAAATTCCCAAAAAAAAAAAATGTTGAATCGACCGATGTTAAGAATTTTTATATTTTTGTTTTACTGATACTTTGATAAGTTAATCAGTTTGATGTAAGTTAATCAGTTTGATGTATTACTCTAAAGCTATGCTCCATAACAGAGTACGTAAAGAGAAAATAAAAAAAGAAAATGACAATACAATTCTTTATCTTCTCTACATTTTGATTTTGGACAATAAAATGTACTGAATTTATATAACAACTTCACCTCCACTTACTTTCGTTCTGTCTGCTCTCCTTCCAATTTTGATATTCTAAAACATGAGTGAGACTTAGATGCTATAGATAACATAAGATCTACTGTGCTACAGTCTCAAAAATCTATTTTATAAACTTCAAACTTCGATCTAAGTAGCTCAGTAAATTGATTATATAATATACTTATAGAGTATAAGAATACCAATTTTTTCTATTTTTTATGATTTATGAAAGATGACAAAAAAAGTCTAAAATATTGACAATTTTATTTTATTTTTAAGTTATTTTTTGTCATCTTTCATAAATTATATATATATTTTTAAAATAGAAAATATTGGTATTCTACAAATTCATTATATAATCAATTTACTGAACTACTTAAATTGAAGTTTTAAATTTATACGATAGATTTTTAAGACCATATCACGAAAAGCCTCATATAGATTTTTAAGACCATATCACGAAAAGCCTCATGCTATTTATAGCGAGTTAGGCCTTATTCCTAAAACATATAACCATTTGTGATGAGTGTCAGTCTCCCTACGCTTTCTATAATTTCCTTTGCGTAATCCATTCTGGATAGGGGTGTCAATGATACCCTTTTAACCATTTACTCGACTCGTATCGTATTCGATGAGATGGGTATGGGTAAGTTTTTTTTGTTAGCTTATTGGGTATGGCTATGGGTAAGGATATGTTTTTGTTAGCTAAATGGGTAAGGGTATGGGTAAACACTATTGTGCACCCGTTACCCTATAGGGTAATTATATAATAATATAATAATGTTTGAACAATAATTAGTGAGCATTTTCGTTATCTAGTGTATTGTTTTTGTTGTAAGAAAAATATTAAACATATTATTTTTATTTGCATGTCTTTTTCTTTAATTAAATAATTAAATTTGTCAGAAGATATATTTTTGTTTTTCAATTCTCTTATTTTATAAAAAATATAATTTAGTTGAAATTGATTGCACGTTTATTTTTATTTTTTATTAGAAATGTCATTGCATATGTGTGAAATAAATGAGTTTTGATTTTCTATTTGTAAAATATAATAAAATTAATTATTATACCAATATTATTCATTATTCACTCGCTACTGTTTTCTTACCTAATAATTTGAACGGATAAGAGTAAGGTAGGGTAAAGCCACTTCTTAATGGGTAAGAGTAGGATATTGGTAGAATCATTCTCAGTGTGTATGAGTATGAAAATGCTTCTATCCTATCCGTATTGTACCCATTGATATCCCTACTTTTGGAGCTAACAATCCGTTGCACCTTATATATATAGTTGCAGTATGCGCTACCATTAATGCGTAATAATGTCTCCTCTGAAGTTTGTAAATTCGAATTTGTTGGAATGAAATATGCTCCTTTTCTTGAGAAAAGAAGGATCCTCTTATTCTCCAATCTGAACTGTTCAAAATCAATCAAACGGCTTTAATTAAAGAAAAAAATAATTAAAGCCGTTTGATCAATTTTAAACGGTTTGGATTGGAGAATATGATGGTCCTTTTCTCATAAGAGCAGATTTGCTTCCGAATTTGTTGGTATAACTTGTCATCGCTATCATCATGCATCACGTACTTGTGGAAGGTCCTTTTAGAGAAGTAATATGCATGGAACTCAATAATGATAGTGGTATATTCATTCCATGATGACATGTAAATATGATTGGATTGAAACGATCTGCCGAAATTTTGAAATAATGATAGAGGTATAATTCTTCCGAAGTTTTGAGTTTTTAACTATATATGTGAAAACTAAGATGAAATATTTTTTGCAAAATAAAGTTTTGCATTTAAACAAATTTATTTTTAAATATATGTTGTTGTTTTTATTAAAAGTTGGAGGTCACTCAAAAGTTTTTATATTCACAAAGTTTTTTTTATCTAGATTTTAAATTTACGACTTCCCGAGCTTTGATTTTTCCAACCTTTAAAATATATGTTTTTTTCAAACCTTAAATTTGTATATAAAAAAATAGCACGATTAAAATCGTTCAAAAATTTTGACAGAAAAATATATTAAGTGCTAACACTTTAATATATTATTGTTTACTTAAAATAATGATAGAAGAGAACACAAGAAAATTTAAGCCCTCGATTTGAATAAATAAGGGGAAAAAATAATTATGACATAATACAGAGTCAGGCTAATATGACATTGGTGTTATTTGAAACTAAATAACACCACATCTTAAACCCTTAGATCTGCTTTAAGATTTGTACAAAATAAAATATTCGAACAGTAAAAGCGGATATTATGAATCTTAAAGTAGATCTAAGAGTTTAAGATGTGGTGTTATTTAGTTTCAAATAACACCAATGTCATATTAGTCTAACTCCGTAATACGGATGAAATAATTAATATTTAACATTTTACGAAATATATATTTACACAAACGAATTTTATGCTGCACATGACTGTCGAGATCTATATATACTAAAAAAATTCATATGCGGAAGGTCACAACTTATAGCAACTTTTTGTGGCATTTTCAGGCGTAGGAAATAATTAATTATTCGTAGACCGTTGGGACAATGAATAGACGCTGAGGTGGCCATCATTGTTTTCTAGGGTTTCCGTATCTCCTTTGTCCCCTTACAAAGCTAAACAAATCCCCACTACTTGCCTTATGTATGCTTTTGAAAAGAGCAAGGTGATTAACAAATTTCTAGGTAGTAGAGAAGTGCCACATGGCAGATCCTGGCAATTAAACAACTGGTAATTAGTCTTTTCATTCATTGGTTTTATATAAGCTAATCGTGCAATGCAGTAGTACACTAGTACCTTTGGATCTTCGACACCTGGCCATGGTGATAGCAATCCACATGGCACAACCCCAACTATGCTTTTCATCCTTTGATGAGTACCGAGGTTGTACCCATTTGCGGTAGGGTTTTACATTAAATTATTCTGATAAATTTAGATCTTGACTAATCTAATTTATTTCTACTTTTACAAAGGAACCGCACCCAAAGCATATATAAGAGCTCAAAACATTATAATTAAAAAAAAATAAGGGGTGTGTATTAATTGCATGATTCTTTTTTCTTTGTTGTTTCATGTGATGGTGTGTCTATAAGGTGATATAATTAAATTAGCATCTTCTCTTACAAAAGAATATAGATTTAGTATTAATTAGTACACCGCTCAACAATTAAAAAATCCTTCTTTACAGTAGAGGCATGAATAACCCTATTAAAGTATCTCAAGCTATCTTTCCAAATTTGGCGTGAGAATATGTTCCTGCTAACCATAATTAGTACTGCTAATCAACTCAGGAAAAAGTTTTTATGAACTAACTTAGTTGATACTGTATTGAATTTTATACATATAGGGAGGAAGTGGAATGAAAGGTCGGGTTTCTTTCCTTTATGCGAGACAACGCTTTTACTGGCCCGAGGCAGCAGTTACCTTTAATTATATATTCCACAAATTCATGTGCTTATACAGTGTATTCTATTACGTAATTAAACCTTTCTTCTTAATACAAGTGTATAACTAGATTCAACAGAAAATGCAATATACTACAATGATATCAGGAGGAGGGGTCAAGTTATAATATTTTTTGAGTTACAACAAGTTACAACAAGCATTATTTATATTTTCAAAGTCCAAATCATCAATCCAAACCGTTAGATGTGATCTCTACAGTAAAATGTGCTTGGAGACCAAATTTTACATTTTTAAAATTTTTTTTACTATTTATTAAGAAGGATACAAAATTCAACGGTATGAATTTAACTAGTTTCTGTACCCACCTTAATAAATAGTAAAATTTTCAAAAAATGTAAAATTTGGTCTCCAAGCACATTTTATTGTAGAGATCACATTTAACGGTTTGGATCGACGATTTGGACTTTGAAAATGTAAATAATGCTTGTTGTAACTTGTTGTAACTCAAAAAATGTTGTAACCTGATCCCTCCTCTAATATCAGAGCATCTCAGATGTAAAAGTGTTTATTAGTGTCATTATCATTGCGGATATTTTTGAGTAACTTGGTAAGTTTACTCAAAAAATATATATAACTTTGGTAAGAGAAAATAGAGATCGAGTTATACAAAGACGACACGTTTTCTACATCGAGTTCGATCAAGATATTCAATGACAAAATTAATCAACACGAGTTTATTATGGATTAGGTTTAATTTATCGGATACGATATTTACGTGATTTGGATCGATGGTCGTAACATTTTTCCTTAGCCGCTTATAAATTGTGGGACATAAAGAAGTTTTCAGCTGCTGACGACATTACATGTGCCTATTAACAAGTTGAAATGGGTTGTAAAAAATCCACATTACTAGATTTGAAACTACTCAATTCCAACATGCACATGCTATGTTTGATTGCAATATTAGAATAGCTAAAATAGTAAAATTGATACTTGTCTTATTAGAATAACTTATTTTAATAAGATGAACAAGTTTGATTTTCTATTCTAACTAATTCTAACTCAATCAAATCCCAAATAACTTGTTCTAAAAAATAGCCTATTCTTATTACAACCAAACATATCATGAACTGGTTTTTAATACTATTTCATGGTTTTTAAAGGCCTATTCGGCATTTACTGTTCACGTGAAAAAAAAAAATTTACTCAGACTGAATTTTTTTTTTCATGAAAACAGTAATTTTTTTTTTAAAATTTTCAATTCCTATTCCCCAATACTCCGCCGAACAGGTATTCCCAAATTTTTGTTTAACGAGACTTGTACAGATATTAAACCCTAGCCGCTCACATTGGGTGAAAAGATAGTCATGTGAGTTGTCATTGCTATTACATCAACACATCCAAACGACGCTAGTGTTATAGCACATGTTCCGAACAGTTCGAGCTAGTGTCACAATCCCATGGGAATTAGATGAGATTGAACTCAATTTCTCATTTTTTTTTTTCTCTACTCGGATTCGGATGACACATTTTTTTCTCCGTCAGTTCTCAATTTTTTTTTAATCCCAACTGTTCCCACCTTAGTTCAATTTTCTGAGAAAAGAAACTAATAAGGTCGTACTAAATTATTTTTTTCTCAATCTTCTCTCTTCTTTCTCTTCACTAATTTGATTTTCCATTGTGGGGGCAAATCAAATAGTCCGGATCTGAATCAATATGTTTTTTTACGAATTATTTAAAAATTATTTGTACAAATCAAATCGTCTGTTCCCATTGGACATAATTTTTTTTGTACAACCTACATGTTTGTCGATCCTCTATATATAGAAATTGCAAATTACATAATTATAAAATACATAATTATTTTTGTACAATTTTTGTATATTTTAAGTAGTGATAAATTTACATATAAATACATATTTTTAAAATAAAACAAAATTTTCTACAACTAATTCCACTATATAATCAAACACTCATTTCATAACATTTTCATCATCAATCTCATCCACACCCGTACCCGTTTCTCATATTGTATAATCCGATGACAAATGAACATAATTATGTGAATAATGGTAAAGACCACTATAATTGTTGTGCAAATATTACCGTCATTACAATTAAAACAATTTTGTTTCCAAATGTTCATTTTGCCATTTCTAGAAAAAAGTGAGCTGAATTTTGAATATCTTGCCAAATCATTACTAAAGTTATATAATTTATTTTTCGGTTTGGACCTTAAAAAGTACAAAATTCATTTGGTATAGAAATGTAATTAATTAATTATCTTCCTTAATTTTTAGGAGTGAGGTACTATGCAAAGTGTCAAATTATTATTTTTGAATCATCTATGATTATTCTTAAGTGATATTTTATCTATATGAAAAAATAGTAATTTTTTTAAAATATATAAAATTTAATTTGTAATTACATGTTCATATCGTAATCATGTTGAACAATTCTGATTGATTATTTAAATTTTGAAAACAGAGATTCATACTACGGACCACTCTGTGCTATGTATAGTAGCATGGTGTAATGTCTCAACTCCTTAACTGTATCTAGAGGTGTTTATTAGTTCGATTTGGTTGAAATCAAACCCAATTATGCAAACCAAAGTTATAATTCAGTTTTAAAAATAGAACCGAACCGAACCAAACCAATTTAGCATTGCAACCGAACTGAACTGAACAAAGCCGAAGTTTTATTTTGGTTTGTTCAGTTCAAACTGAAATGTATTAATTTTTTGTTTAAAGCAATTGACTTATAATAAACCGAAGTATATTAAGAAATAAATCGAGTTATTAAGAAATAAATTAGGATATTAATAAATAAATCGATGTATTTAAAGCAATTGATTAAGAAATAAACTGCGGTATTAAGAAATAAACCGGAGCGGTACGGACCAAATTCATAATATATAAAAGTTCGGTCAGTTCAGTTTTTTCGATTTTGAAAATTTTCAAATTGAACCGAACTGAAGTTATAATTCGGTTCTAAAAAACAAACCAAACCAAACCATTTAATAAAAAAACCGAACTGTTTAATCCAAACTAATTATGTTCAGTTCAAAACTGATTAAACCGGACCCAATGAACCCCCCCAATTGTATCTAATATAAAGTGAGGCTAGCATGTGTTATACTCACCAAGAGAGTTTGGTGGGCATAACTTCAAAATATATCGGATTAGTTTTAAACGACGAATCCAAACCGTTGAAATTAATCTACTTCGCGAGTGATGTGTGTGCATATAAAAATAATTTTTTTGGTTTAATTAAAATACAAAGTTAAGCGCTAAAAAACAAAGGTTTATAAGTTATTTTAATGTATTAATTTTTTTATCATTTTTTTGCCACTTAGTTTTGTACTAGATAAATTTGAAAATTTTAAAACTTTGCATGTACATGCATTAGTTGTGAAGTAATTATATCAATTTGAATAGTTTAAATTCATTATTTAAAAATAAATTCAATAGATTTTAAAATTATCCTCATCCTGAAAACTTGATGTCGGGTACGTTTGGATGATACAGGAATAACGCTAACCCAGGAATAGCTGCTATTTTTGACGAGCTATTCTCAACATAATACGTTTGGATGAAAAAAAAAATACTATTCTCAACAAAGAAATAACTCAGGTTAGCTGCTATTTCGCTATTCCTATAAAATGTTAAATTAGCAATTATTTCGAATCCAAAAATAACTGTTATTCTGAGCCATTTCTTAATTCATCCAAATGCACAAAACTACAGACTAGCACGCCATATCCTCACTCCATAATGTATATAATATGTTTTTAATACTAAACATTCTGAAGCGACTTAAGACATCAGTCGCACTAGCTTCAACTCATCAACTGGACCCCTACACATTGTGTGCTGCTTCGGACGCGACTAGGACCTACTGTTACGTGGGGCCCATCATACATTGTAGTTGGGGAAATGAACAGGCAATTTCAGGGACATTCTAGCAGTCCAAGTTATTGGGGAAATGAACACGCATGTGCTTTGTGCAATAATTCATATCACCCAAGTTATTTCATTCTTTTGAGTTTGAATGCAGTCAGTTCGTTATCGACACGATTTTTAACAGGTTCCATGCATTGTAGGCTCAGTTCAATTGGCTGGATTTTGACTCAAACTGAAACGGTGAGGTAATGCAGAGGATCCGAACTGCTTTACCATGATTCAAAGTATCCGTCCAAAACTTTATGCAGGTGAGGGCATTATTGTTTGGAAAAGGAAGAAGAAAAGATTCATCTGTTCACAAAAGTTACAACAAAGTAAAAAAGGCATATTAATTGGTAGTCTTGCCAATCTTATTTTTGCGGCCCAAATAACAGTCAGAAACGCACAAAAAAGAGAGAAAAAAAATCTTAATCCTCCATCAATTGCACAAATCTTTAAAGGGTCGTGTTAAATGCTTCAGGTTGTTTTTCTAATCTTATATAATATAATAGTCCCTATTAATGTATCCTTAATCTGTTAGACTATACGCGTAGAGGCGTAGACTTGTCATTTCTCACCATATAAATGCGCACCTAGGTTCACCCCAGGCTTGTTAAAAAAAAAAAATAGCCCATTTGGGATTTGTTTCCTCCATTTCGGTGGGTTCTCTGTTTTACTCTCCTTGATCGCTACATCTTTTAAAGTGAAGAATAGTTGATTTGCTCTGGCACTTCTCCCAGATTCTAATCCGAACCAAGAGGTAATAAACTGTGCTTTCATGTCTTTATTTTGTTCTCAGTCGTTGCCAGTCGGATTCCTCTCCAGAGTCTTTGGTATCTAACTCACATGTCTAAGTCAACAGAGACAAAGTAAGAGAGAGATAAACAATTTGTAGCTTAAGATTGAATTGCTATTAATGCTGATTCTTATCCCCTTCTCTTTTTTTTTTTGGATTGTTGTGACTTGTGAGGTAATTAATCAAATTTCTTTGACATGTGTGCACTGTTTTAGATGCAAATCTTTCTGGTGATGTGCTTAGTTTACCAAGTACTGTTACTTTGTGAAGTTAAAGCTGATTAGACACAAACTCTTATTTGTAATTGTTTGGAATCTCTTTCCCGGGTCTTGTCAATCTCTTTTCTTTCATTCCTTTTCAATGCGATACAGTCCCTTACTGTGGTGGAAATAAATCTACTGTGGTACCATCAAAGCTGAGTTTCGTTGCTAATTATTTCACCTCTGATGTACCGCCAAACTACCTCATCTAATCGCCCTTTACACTTTTCCTTTCTTTCTATCATTTCCAGAGCTGAGTGGTGAACCTTATAAACCCTACATGTAGCACTTCACCCTTGCGCACCATAACTTCAATTAATGGTTACTCAGGCGATGGCATCTCAGGGTATTGGTACCGGTATGGGTTCTCTCTCTCGACAAAGCTCCATCTACAGCCTAACCTTAAATGAGGTCCAAACCTACCTTGGTGAACCCTTGCAGAGCATGAACCTAGATGAGCTCCTTCGAAATGTCCTTTCTGAAACAGGGGACTCGCAACAACTACGGTTTGAAAGAGGTCCCGCCGTGATAAATCGGCAAGGGAGCGTGAACATGCCGAGTTCCCTAAGCAAGAAGACAGTTGATGAGGTATGGCGTGACATCCAGCCTACTGTGCAGCGGCAATCGTCGCTTGGTGAGATGACATTGGAGGATTTTTTGTCGAAGGCCGGGGTAGCAGGGGGGTACGTGGGGCCAATGCAACAAGCGGGTTTTGTAGGGGGTTACCTGGGGAGGCCCGTACCGAGATCAGTAGGGGCCGGTACAGGGCCAATACTGGATGTGGTGTACCGGGAGGGGGGTGGCAGCATCACGGCAGTATCGCCGGTGACTCCAGCGAGGAAACGGGCAGTGGCAACAGTTGAAGATGTAGTGGGGAAGACGGTGGAGAGGCGTCAGAAGAGGATGATTAAGAATCGGGAGTCGGCCGCCAGGTCCCGGGCTAGGAAACAGGTTTATTTTAATTTAATTATTTTCTTTAGTCTTTTCCATTTGTTTTGTTATGATTTTTTTTTTTTCCTTTTTTCTTCTTCTTCTTTTCTTCTTCTTTTTGACTGAGTTAGAGAGAGAAGAGAGAGAGAAGAGAGAGAGAGAGAGAGAGAGAGTTGAAGTAGTATTATTGTTTTGGTTAACAGTAACTGGTATTGTTGGATTGATAGGCATACACCAATGAGCTCGAAAATAAGATTGCGCGCCTTGAGGAGGACCTTGCAAGGCTTCGAGAGGAGAAGGTAAAAGTTTGTGCATTTTAATCGGTTTCTTTTATCTGGTTTAGAGAAACGATTTGGATTATAAGATAATAGCAAAATCTATTAGCTCGGAAGTTGTTTGTAAGATATCTTGTATAATAAATCTGTGGTAACATAGCACAAGACTTTAGTTTAAATTACCCTCTCCTAGTCAGCATAAAGAATTCTAATGTTGCATAAGAGAGAAGTAAAACCAGAAGATTCTGTATTTCTTGAGAAATGGTTTCTTTTAAAATGTTATGAAGAAATGCATCAGATAAAATTAAAATGAAAGGCTAAGTTATATTTATACAAGATGCCTTGAGTGTTATAGATTAGAAATGTAGTTACTGATAAGTAGAGAGCTAAATAGGTCGTCTAAAATCCAGCCAACAGAAGGAATAAACTGCAGACCTGATATTAAAGCCTCCTTTTAGCAGTAGCAATCTCTGTTTATTTGATATATGCGCACCAGGTTCCTAACACATTTAAGTACCCATCATATACAAATTGATCAATTTTAGCATTTGATCAACATATGCCTAAGGGCTTCCAATAAAAAAAAGCATTTGATCAACTTGTACATTTATGGATCCCTTTGCCTGGCAAGTCAAATTCCAAGTAACATTTGTTTAATTTCGTCAAAAGATTTGGTTTGACCTACCAATACCATTACTTAGCAGAAGGTTACTGCTCTGATATAATTGGATAAGCCAATCTAAGTTATGTACGGTCCTTATTTGATGATTAAATATGATTATAGGACTTGACCCTATACCAACAGTTTTTAAGAAACTCTGATACTTGTTGTAAAGGTTTTATTTTTCTATAATTTAGTTTTATCCCTTCAAAATGTGGGAACTTATCAATTGTAGTATGACTATCTACATATTTTACTTGCAGAAGCTGATGCAAGAGGCGCAAGTACCGCAACCTGAACCCAAGTACCCGATGAGAAGATTGAACTCTTGTAGTTTTTGACATTGTCTATAGTGAAATTTCTAGATTATTGAAGGTGGTGTTTTAAATTGTGTCAAGGGTAATAGGTTTTTATGTAGTTGAAGCCCTCCAACTTGAGGTTTCTATGTTCAGTATAATGTATTCCGATGATGTCTGATTGTTGCCTTAGAGCGCTTGTTTGCTTAATATTGATCTTCTTGGACACCTGAAACTTATACGGAACAATAATATAATTCTGTTTAATCAGCAAAGAATTTCTGTATTAGACACTAGTTATATTTAACAAGAGCACTGCTCTTTTTTATTTTCCCTGTTATCAAGCATGTTTCTCATGTATGCCCTTATTCAATTTTCATATGCGCCATCAGTTTAGCTGTAAACTTAATATATACAATTCAAAGGTGAAAAATAATACATTTATATTATGTATTGCAAGTTGAACCTCTAGAGTACTATTATACACCTCTAAATTATAAAAAATTTAAACAATAGACATATCCTGCACAAGACTATACAACTTTTCTCTTCTAATTCCTCTGCTAAATTAGAAAATGTCACCACAATACAAGCAACCAGTTGAGCCCCATGTTACTTCAATGGTGTACCTTTCAATTAGCATCATATTCTTCATTCTCTGGAAAAATCAAGCGCAAGTCCTCATTATCTCTGTATGCTTGCACCAAAGCCGCTGCTTTGTATGCAAAGAAGCCCATTACTCCTGGCACAAGCTAATTGCCAAACAATAAATCATAAATCACACCTTGTATTTCAGAATTCTAAATTTGATGTGCAAATGACACAAAACTCAAAACAACAAAGTAACAAATGTACCTGAAAATTTAAGATATCATTGTGGAAATGTTGTGACAAAGCCCACAATCCATACACCGTTGCAGGAATAACAAGCCTTGGTGATGAGAGAGAGACGGCAGTTCCACTAAGAAATTTTTTCAAATTGTCCCTCAAATCCTCACTAGTTATTCCAATTTTCCTTTTAACAGAGACATGATTGCAAACTAATAAGAGAACCATCACATACTTATTTTTTCTTCATTAGAGAATAAATTAATTAAAAAAATCACCTTTTTGACTTTTTCATCTGAAAAATTTCAGGAATGTCATCCTTAGATATTTTGTCTGTGTGCCAGTATAGAAGTTGAAGGTACAAACAACTGTCCAAGAAATAAACAACATTCTAAACTAAAATCATTGAAAAAATAATAAATTTAAACATAATTATACAAAAATAATTGAGCTAACCTGAAGAGCACACCGGCAGAATAACTAACTGCAGCCTGTCAGAATTGGGTTTATAAAAAGGAACTACTATATTAAAATCAAAATATTTTTAAAGATAAAATTTTGCTAGTCCTGGCTGTCTCAAATGGCAACAAATAATATACCTCAAAAGAAAGGCTTATAAGACAATACATGCTGCACACAGCTCCAATTCCAACCGTCAAAAAAAGTAACTCGCCCTTAAGCTGCACGAACAGGCACGAGAATAAACAAAGAATAAGTGAGAACAAGAATATGAGTTATAACGCCTATTTATGTTTAGTTACTTTAGGCTATTCCTTTTCTCTGTCCTCGTCTTTGAAAGTACAGAATAATTTCCAATGCCACCAAGAAGATTATGTGCTGAAAATATAAGCAAGTAGGCTCAAATGTTGTTTTTCAAGCGTGTATACCAGTATGTATGAAAATTTGAAGGCTAATTTAGTCATTTTGGCTTTTGTGTTATCAGCAGGTTAGTTGTAAATACATCAAGTTTGATTGAAAATGTCTCAAATTCCCTGGGGTCAGTCTAAATAAAGAAAAACCCGTTGAACTATTAACAAAAACAAAATATGAGAAAAAAAGCAAGTTACCGCTTCATATTTCAAAAGATTTAGTTTCTTCCTCTTGTCACTCTCGTCTTGCCAATCCTGTAATTCAATACAAAATTGTCTAAATCTTATAATTCAATGCTCAAAACATTGCAAATGAACTAATGAAATCCAAATTAACATAAAAGTCGAATTTTAGAAACCTTGACAGTCAATTTCTTGTTAATTGGAGCATCACTACTTCCAGATATCCAATCTCTAGTTACCGCAAGTCTCAAATAGCCACCACTAATATCTTCCTGTAATCAGAACTAGAACTTACATATTTCACATAATCCATCCCCAAAAATATTTGAGAAAACTAATTTTACTTGTGATACCATCATATGCTTCATTCCAAGTTCGAAAAAAAAGTAAAATTGAAATGAAAGGGCCTCATTGTAAATGAGACAAAAGGACTATTGACATTTGCAAATGACACCAACATCTTCCATTTTTGGGTATTTACAAAGAACTGGCAATACATGTGAACAAATCCCATTAAATTGTCCAGAAAATTAGTTAAAAAGAATCTAAATAAAAGCTCAATAGCTCACATTATCGTACATCTCACTGGTCGTTTCTTCAGTTGCGCCAGTTTCATGGCCATCGAATTTCAATTCATTTCTTCTTTGTAACATGTCAAAAGCTCTGGATACATAATCACCATTCAATTGCCTCTCTTTAAGAAACATTTGCATCACTTCATCTCCAACAAGCTCACTACCTGGTACAAATCCACAAGTTAATTCACCCCAAAAAACATAACAATTAATGGTTATCAATTTAATTGAACCCTACTTGGGAGGGAAGTTGGCAATGTGGATAAAACAAGGTTCCGCCTCGTACAGCCATGGCGTATCCGGTTCCGTGCGATTAATGAGCGTGCTAGAAGAGAGCGCGAATTGCCGAGTTCATAATTTCTAAAGCTAAGTAGACCTATTCTTAGTTCTACAGCCATTTCTGTTCTCAGCCAGAGAGTGCTCAGAGAGGAGATCAAAAAGCATAATCCATTCTCTCTGATGCTCAAAAATATCTGTTGCATAACACGGGGGGGCATCTGAGATGGGGAAGTTATTGGGCCTAAGGCCTGGATCTTCTTCGGCCTGTTACTAAATTTTGTTTGTTTCATGTAAATATTGGGTCATATTTACCGACCCTGATATTTGATCCTTTGGTCCTAATCACTTGACATTGGATTTTGTTAGACAGTGAGGTTATGGTAACATGGTACAGAGCAACACGTATTACTCATCTATCCGTTTTTAAAGTCAGTCGATTTTGACTATACCAATACAACATGTTATGAATATAAAAATGTACTTTTGCTGATCAAATTTTATAATTTAAACATACTTTTTAATATATTTTTTAAATACGTAGAAAATCATTTGATCTAAAACCATGCTCATCAAAACCCTAGAAAAGATCCAGTTTAGTCCAGTACAGGTACAACTAATACTAAGGTCTATTGATACATGTTTCCTGGAGAAGCTTCTCACAAGGGGTTTACATTTATGATAAGAGACAGGCAAGCATAGATCCTAAGAATGCAAAATACGTTGGAAAATCAAGGAGTTTATTTGGTTTTGTTATCAATTCCATGGTATATTTCAATTTTAATATATCTTGTCTTCTTTTCTTTCTACCCATATTGCCCTATTCTTTTTATTCTGTTTAAGATCTTATAGATTAGTGAAATAAATACAAGGCGAAGTAGATCAACTGAAAAAGAGAAGAAAAACCATTACAGGGCCCATAGGAAAATTGAATTAGGTAGATAATAAGCAAATCAATGAGTCAATGAACTTTTATAAAATAATTAAGGTGATCAAAATTGTGATGGATTGGCCTCTTGTAGCACTCCTGAAACCATTCCTCTAACAGACATGTTTTTAGCAGCAAAAGTAGCGAGATATTAAAGTATGCTAATGTAATTGACACACTTGCCCATGACAAATTGCAAGATTAACAGATGATGATATAGTAGAGATGTTTTCCCATTTGTGATTTGTGAATGACGGTATGTCAGTCAAATGTTCTGACCTGATATTGCATCAATCACTGGCATGAGTTTTTCTTCTTACAGTTTTCTTTTTGATGGAAGCCCTCAAGTTTTGTAATTTGCAATTACTCCCTCATCTTGAAAAAAAAAATTACAATGTGTTCGCACATGTTTTTCTCTTCCGGAGAAATGCTATAACTAATGTTACTGTAGAATGCCTATACACAATTAGTGTTGGTGTATGGAACTGAATAGAGTTGGTTCCAATTTTTTTCTCATCTTTTGGCATAATACTATGCTACCAAACTTAAAAAAGTTAGGATTATAATTTTTTTATTTTATTTTTGTTGATGTTTTTATTATGGATTATTTTTGACAAATTGTTTATGAACAAGGTGAAATTTTACTTGAAACTCCAGCTACCGGGGGTGTATTGAAGTCTGACATAAATAACGTCAAAAAGTCATTTATTTGTTCTCTTGCTTCATATTCTCTCTCTCTCTCTCTCTCAATAATGCTTAAAGTTCTTTATTGTTTCTGTTTATGGTCTTGATACTCATAAGATCAAATTGGGGTGCTTTTGTTTAGATCCGATTGCATGTTAACTTGAGTTGGTCATTTTGGCACAGGTCCGATTCAGCTGCTGATTTTTTGAAAAAATGAGTTGGATTTTATGTTTTGGTTAGAGGGTTGCGTCTGTTTTTGTGAGTTTTTTTTTTTCCATTTGTAGTGCTGAAAATGGATTTAGTTAACTGTTATGATATCTAAGATATGAGATTTCTTCTATTTATCATAGTGTAATATTTGTGAAATCTTTGATATTCCTTGTGTATTCGATTTGTTCATGTTTGACTTGAGTACTATGAATTTCTTTTTCCAGGAGATACTTCAAATCTATTGTGACAGTGGTTATATGGACTCGGTTAATTTTTGTTACTTATTTGCCGAAGCAACGCGAGGCTTGTTAAATATAAATTTAGTTCTCATTTTTATATTATGTCTAGCTCGAGTTTGAATACGGAAAATTTTGAGTTGATTCAAGCTCGATTCAAACATGTATATACAAATTTCTCTTTCGAGTAAAAAAAAAAAGATTTAGCCCTCATTTAATTGATTCACTTTTTGAAGGCATTAAAATTTTCCATTATGCTGTAGTGATTTGTATAGAAACAAATAAAGAGAGAAATAAGAAAATAAAGAAAACTTTGATTCTATACAATGAAGGCGAAATAAGAAAACAAGAAAATTAATAAAACATCATTCAAATGTGGTGTATTTAATTTTAATTGTAACATATTGTATGGTCATATGTGTGGTAAGTATATTTTTAATTTTATTTAGACTTCTATACGTAAAAAAATGTATTTAATAAAAAAAATTTATTTGATTGGAGGATTGAGATTAAATATGAAATTTAATCTTTCAATTGTAGCTGTTGGCGGATTGGAAATTTAATATGCTTAATAATGAAATGGAGATAATCGGTCATAATTGAAAATAATCAGTCGATTAATCAAAATTAAAATTTGATCACCATTAATGACTAGCTGGTCGATTAACTAGTTCAAACAGAAGTTATTTATAAGATTGGTAGTACTAAGCTGTAGAGATTTTATTGTTTTTTACAAACTTTAAAATTAATATTTTCACATCCAACCAAGGGGGACCCATCTTGAGTCAGAGGGAGACAACTGCCTCCTCCTGAATTTTGAAATTTAGTAAAAAAAATACGAATTCAGTATCACTTTGCTCTTTTCTGAAAATTGTTGTCTCTCTCTAGAATTGAAAATCTCGTTATACTAGTTTAAAAGCATCGTTAATGAAAAATTGTATTATTTTTATAGAAATTTTATAGAAAGTTACAGACTCAAACTAATTTGTGATATTATTTTGTTGTTTTTATTATATAAGAGTATATTATTTTTATTATTTTTTATTATGTTGATTGTTATTTATTTAATACATAATTAGTTAATGAATTTAAATTCTATAATCTATTTAAACTCCATTCATGTTCTTTCTTGATAGAAATTCTGCGTCCTGTCTCTGAATCAAACAGACTGCCGACATGTTACATTCTAATGAGTAGCTTCGAGTCAAGCGAGTAGAACTTCGAATCGAATTAGTATGAGCGAGCCAAGGAACTAAACTGCCATCTCTGTTTATATCCTTCTAATTATATCCGTGCTTGATGACAAGTTAGTGGCGGCCAAGCTAGATGACAGTGAAGAAGATGTGGGTGCGCGCCAGCTCATACAAAGTTACAGAACAAATGTGCGTCACTATCTTTTGTTTGTACAATATTTGTGGCTTTGTTTTCATTGGGCTGATTGGTAAATAGCATTAGTCGGTGTAAGAAAGCCCAAAGAAATGAGTATATATATATATGTCGTGCTGTTTGAAAGAGTATTAGATAAGGACGACATATCCTGACATTAGCTTTTGGCTGTGCTTTCAAGTTTTATCGAACTTTTAACTTCTAGCAATTTCAGAAAAAAAGAAAAAGAGCATCTACAGTTTAGCATGAAGTTAAAAAGGTTTCGAAGAGTAGCACAAATGCAGTCTGTGTTTGTGTTTTCTCAGAAAAAATGCGAGCACATAATGCGTTTATTCTGTGAGAAAAATTCAAGAATGGTCTCCATTTGTACTAAGATTGGAGATTTCACTCATTTGTATTAAAGATTTAGTTTTGCTTTCAAATGCTGTAAAATGAAGTAATTTGATTATTCTCCTGAGTATATTCGACTGTATATTTTATCTCAGATAGTCTAAGTTGTACATGAATTTTTTTTCCATTAAATTATACTGTTCAAATTTATTGATAATTGTCCAAGGGCTTTGAACCCAAAAAAATAGAAGTTGATAATTATACAATATGATTTATACAATTCAAGAGCAGATCCCACAGGAGAGGGGGATGATTTTATCCCCCAGTAACTGAGATGCAATAAGTAAATTCGGAGTATTCTTTTAACTTAATACGAATCTCAAAACAAACTCTTTATATATTTTATAGGAATCGAATTGAGTTTGATCTGGTTGAAATTAATCCAGACCGACTATTATTTATTGTACTTATGGAATACCTCAGAGGAGAAGGATCCAATACAATTTTTATTTTATTTTAAAAGACAAATGAAAATGCTGGACTTTTCTTCTTCCATACTAGGAATCTTAATCGCGCAATAAATATAGTTTGATTTTATGTGTAAATTTTGAAAATTCTGAAGAGTAAGGATGTTTTGCCTTTTTCATATCGAGATAAAGTTAGCCACGCTATTGACGTTCAACCAGGTCAATTCAGGAATTCGAATCCTCTGAGATATCTCAAAATTTGCGTGACTTTATGGTAAATCCCAAGCGTTTAATTACGTTATGCACGAATCTCAAAGCATACATAATACTGACCCCTAAATCACCTCCGAATAGGCACCGGACACGTCGGTCACGTAAAAGTTGAGATATCGCAGAGGATACGCACTCGTCAATTCAGTCTGAAGCTAGCCGAGTCTGGTTTGGCGTTCAATGAATCAAAGTCAAGACTAGTCTATTCATATAGGTTAGGTATATTTGGGTTACGTTCGCGCTTATCCAACTTGGTTGTTTTAGTACGTTTATTTGATATTATCATATTAATATAAAATTATAAATAGTAAAATTAAAGTATTTATCATCCGTATGGTATTTAACTTTTGATTGATTAACTTTTAGATTCTTTTAAATGTGGTGATCATTTGATGATGCAATCTCTTATTCTGAAGTGTAAGATTTAGAGTAAATTTGATGTTATATATATTTTTATTTTATAATATTAAGTTTGATATCCAAAATATACAGCATATAACTGGGAAGTAAATAGGATGAACAACAAGATCAATTAAACCAGATTTGAATTTTAAAATTGTGGTGGTACAAAAGCTGAATTTTACAGACGACATATCAATCCAACTTGTGTGGCATATCTATAAAAACTTCGTCACTGTAATCATGTTTGGTTGTAGGTAAGAGGTAGAGTAAACATTCTTACTCTGCACTTTAAATTGTTCAATAAAAAATAAAGTATAAGAAGTAAGATAGTAAAAGCAGAATATATTTAACTATCGCTTTACTTTAAAATGGGTTTAGGCCTTTTAATAAAAAATATATCTTTATTTTTAACATCTTATTTCTCTAGATCAAGGTTTTAAATAGCGTGCTATAGCATTTTAGGACCATAAAAGCTATGGCGCTATTCCACGCTATAGCGGCGTTATTTGCATAGCACCATTTTTTTAGTTAGTTCGCTGTGACGCAACAAACGCTATTTTTTTTAACCGTCCCGCTATACCACTACAATCGCTATTTAAATCATTGATATAAACATAAAAAAAGTAAGATAGAATAAGTAGTTTAATTATCTTTAAATTAACTTAAATAGCAATTGTCTTAGTTTCATTCTCTCATTTTTCTTCATCGGCCATCATTCTCCTTTTCAATTTAAAATTTAAAAAGAAATAACGAACTCAAGTTTTTATTCTTTTTTTTCCTCTTTCCTCTTCACTCACATCTATCCTATTATAATAAACACAGAAGCAGAGCACTTAAATTGACATTAAATTCCTTCTCAAATTACATCAATCATTATGATAATTCAAGTTGCATTTTTAAATATTAGTTGTATAATTCGAGTTCCAAAATATCAGGCGCTACAGTGGGTTCATATTGTTTTAGATCTGGTGTACACCATTGCGGCCACAATATTAAAACTGCACTAATTAATACACAGTCTGAATTCTTTGCATGTGAAGCAAATGTTTATTTTAGTTTCTAAGCGTAAATCAAAATTGGCACGCAACCAACTTGGCCATGCCGTGCAATCTCGTTGGCTGCGCTATTAAATTCCTGTCTAATTTTCATGATAATTAAATGCATATCTTGCTTTGTTGTCTAAAAATTCCGCTGCACATCTTAGTTGGTTGATTTTAGTCGCTAAAGACAAGCATTATTAACAGTAATAATTTAATAAGCATATTACAGATTCAATTCATGTTATAGCTGGTGCAGAATTTGTAGTTCAAGTGATTTTCTACTTATTTAAAATAAATAGTAAAGATTTTAGAAAATATAAAATTTAGTTTTTAAATATATTTTCATATTAATATAGAAAATATGAAAATCAAGTTTAACAATTCAGATCGATTATTTGAATTTTGAAAATAGAAATCTAAATTCGCAGCATATTACGAATAGCCTGATTCAAGATAAAATTATATATTTCTAAATTTGATATCTATAAGAAATATTCAGTCAAATTTTGAATCTATATTTGTAAAATGAACATATTTTTATTTTCAAAGTTCAAACAGTCGATCCGAACCGTTCATCTTGTTCTCCATATTAATATGTGCTTGGAGACCAAATTTTACATTTTTCTAAATTTTTTTACTATTTATTAAGATGGGTACAAAAAATATCAAATTCAGACCATTGAATTTTGTACCCATCTTAATAAATAGTAAAAAAATTCAGAAAAATGTAAAATTTGGTCTCCAAGCACATATTAATATGGAGAACAAGATGAATGGTTCGGATCGACTGTTTGAACTTTGAAAGTAAAAATATGTTCATTTTACAAATAGGTCCTTTGGTCCATAGAAACCTTTGCCTATTTGAAAATATGGAAGTTCTCAGTCAAATTTTGAATATATATTCCCCGCCAGAAAGTCTGCTACATTATCATATTAATATTTGAAAATATGAAAGTTCTAGGACGATGAATTTTTTTTCTGGAAGTTAAGAATCTACAACTAATAAGTGAATGGTATGTTAGGAGTATATATTGTATTATACATAGTATTAGTATGTTATATGAAACTTCTCTATTAGGGGTGTCAACGGGTACGGTACGGGTCAGATAGAGACATTTTCATACATGTACCCGTTATGATAACGCAAACAAATCTTTATTTTTACCCATTATTTCAAATATAGTACGGATCAAGTAAACGAATAAAAAAGTGTCATTAACATCTTGATTTGTATTTTTAATAAAATATTTTTCAAAATAAGATTAAAAGAAAAATAATAATAATGAATACAACTAATTTGTATTATGAAAATTTAATAAGATTCAAAAATTTATTGTATCATGTATCATTTTTGTACAAATATATATTTATATATATAATTTTATTTTTAAAAATTATCTTATACAATAACAAACAAGATAACAAAAAAGAATTTGTTACTATCGTCTATATCCGATAAACTAATGAAAAAAAATATATTATCTTTATCCGTATTTTCAAATTCAATTCGAATAGAATAAACGGATAAAAGGATTACCATTGACACCTCTATTTTCTATGTTCAATTAATTGTCATGCATCTTTTTATATAAGGAAGTCTACAACGGTTATGATTTTAATATTCACCACACACAAGCCATTACGGGAAATCCAACAGCCTTTTGAGGAAAAAATAAAACTCAATCCCAAGTCAATCGGACGGTCCACAATTTTCTCATTTTAACAACTGCAGAGAAGAAGAAAACGATTCAGAAGGTGAAAACGAAGACCGAGTTTTGAGAGTCTATTTGTGGCTGACTGCTTCATTCCGTTCCTCCATTTGTTTTTTTTTTTTGTCTGGCTGATTCATGTTGTTTTGTTTTAATTAAGCGGATGGCTCCGTTTAAGAATTCCACTGCTTGTTATATTTTTTGTCCGTCTTGACTTTTTGGATTCGATTGAGAGTTTGTGAATTTATTTTACCCAGTAGTATTTACTATATCTATATGTGAATAAGGTATGTGTTTTTAATTGTTGTCGATAATGAGAACGTAAAGAGTTGTCTCTTTCTTCTTCTTCCTCCTTTTTGAGGAGGGACTGTCTTGGTTTAGTTGACTCAGTTTATGGTTCCAGTTTAATTCAGTGCCATCTCGGTTGAGTGGTGACTGTTATGATTCGGTTTGATGCAGTGCTCTCTTCTTTCTTCTCTCTGAATGGTAACTTTCCCGATCCGGTTTGATTCAGTGCTTCTCGGCTGTGAATTCTTATGAGCGATGTCAAATTCAGAAAAAAAAAGATGTTTTGTCCTTAAGAAAGGGTTCGACACAGCATTATCTGTGAGCTATGCAGCTCAAAGAAATTATTGATGTGTTTATACTCTCAGAGAAAAAAATCGGAAGACCCACCTAATTCTTATTTGGACGCGAATAGACTAATTCACATCATCTGACTCCACGTATCTTTTATTTTCTAACATAGCAAATTAGATAATTGTACAAGTAGTGTACATATTTTAATGCTTCTTAATTTAATTAAAAAAAAATTATGTAATAGCTACTTTGTAAATTATTGAATTAATACAATCATCTCATAACTTTCAACCAAAATAAAACAATTTAACGAAGAGATATGTAGACGTAAATAATGAGGTCAGAGATATGTAATATATAAATACTATAAATTATTAATTTGACCACTACAAAATCCCTTATTTTAAAATCAACCTTAAATCTTAGTCTCAAAGGATAGCATCTTTCGTGCAGGTTGTACGTTTGAAACCCTCAGAACTCCACTTTTCTATTTGAATCCTTAATTTTCAAACTTAAGTTTTTTCTTTTTTAAATTGGTCTTTCGATTTAATGATATCACATATCGATATTTTTTTAAGAAAATAATACTCAAATAACCTAATGAATACATGGTATAAACTATAAACTATGTGACGTGGCAGGCTTTGTCACATGAATTCAATAGTCATATAAAGTAATTTAAATTTTGAATTTAGATTCGGACCGATATATTTGTTTTGATAGTAATATTAAAGAGATCCAGGACACTTCATCTAGAATTTGATTGGTTCGAATTCTAATCGGAAGGTTAAGAATTTGAGTTACTTAAAAGGATGTCCTTGTAATGTGCGGCCAATACTTTTTTACCAGTAGTATGCCACATCAATCGTTGTCGCACGAGATGGATTTGTTTATTGTAATGAAATGACTCACCACACCGTCAGCTGCACAGATAGTGTGGTTGAAAACAATGGACAAACGGGAAGCTATCTGTAAATCGTCCGATCGGGATCTGACACAGATCTTGAAACAGAGTTGACAACTCATATCGTCCCATCTACCAGCCTTGGATTTTACCAGTTTTGAGGAAGGAATTGGTGTACCATCCTCTTCCAAAAAAAAAAGAAAAATTGTTGTGGATTGATAGAATTCTGCCGTGACTTTTGTAGGTGCTTTTAAGTTCCAGATCCCGTGAAAAAAAGATATATATATACTTGGTCCTTCTGTAATGGTTGTGTAACAAGACATCATTCCAGATATTTACCACTAATTTATGCTTCCTTTGTTTTTTTTGGCGGAGAACTAATTTATGCTTTTTGTTGGATTTTTCAATAAACGGGACTTCAAATAAAAAAGACAATAAACGGCCAGGACGTCGACTTTTTTGTTGTTGGAAATTTGAAATCTAACGGTGAGCAAATTGAAATTTCAGCAGTAAAGAATTTAGCAGCGGAAAGATCCTAGCAATATATATAGAATTCTTTTATAGCTGAAAACCAATTTTTTTTGTCTAATGCCAAAAATAACGTTTTCGATGTACAGGTTGTATTTTTGAAATTCGAACATAAAATTTCTTATAAAAATTAAATAGTTGAATGACTTAATCACTTGACTCAAAAAAAAAAAAAAAAAAAAACTTTTCTAGAGCTTTATTACTCTATAATATAAAACAAATGATGGAAATCTCTCTATTATTTCTTTTATGAAGAAATACTTTCTATTCACTCTGGAACCAGGAAAACAGTAAGGACGATTTGATATAGTACTTTGTGACTTGTAATATTAAATGGTGCAGGCATATATGTAGATACCTCTTTCTAATTTGATTTTGCTTCTCAACTTGGGGGCTAAAAGAAGGTGCTATTAATTTGGTTTTCAAAAACCAGGGGACTTCATCCACTTAAAGCAAAACTGTGGATAGTACACGTCAGCATTGCCTGATTTCACTTATCTAGATACCCCAAATGCAGAAATTATATATATAATAAGTTTTAAACTATTTAAATGACATTATGCCCTATATCTTTCAATGTTTATCACTTCCTAATTATTTTTCTATATAGGTACTAGATTGTCTTTTTCCTATGTCCAAATTAAATAATTTTTTTTTATTGAAAACCAAAATACACACAAATAGAACTAAAATTGTGAAATAATTGAACTTATATAAGCATTTTTTTTCACCTTAAAATAGGATTGTAGATGACTCAAAATGGAACTAAAATTGTGAAATGATGGAACTTATATACCAAAAGGTGCTCCGTGAAAATAAGCATTTTAGCATACTTCAAATTGAATTATAGATGAGGTTAATTAAATATTTCCACCCAAATTTGACAATCGTACTGTTTATATCTGACCACAATAATAGAAATTCTTAGTAGTATATTACCACTATTTATGTTAATTGACAAGATATTGTTATCAAAATAATACAAAAATATTGTTCAATTTAGAGTTAGTTGACAAGATATTGTCACTGGTCAACATCTTAAATTGAACGGTTAATCTTTCACCGATCGGTGGATGCTAAATTGATTATTAAAACAATACACCCAACATATCTGAATTCAACAGAGCATGCTATAATTTTTACTTGTAAGAATTATTTGATCAAATATTTTTCTTTTACGTTTTTTTAGATTGGTAGAAAATCGGAATGATCTGGAATTTTTAGATGACGTGATTTTTTTATGTATCTAAAATAATAGTAAAAATAATAGTGAAAAAAAATATAAGATTTGATCTGCAAATACATTCTCACATGAAGATCATGTTGGACGGTTTAAATAAACTGTTTGAACTTTGATAACAAAGATATTGATCCATAATACAGACCAATTCATGCTATGCATAGCATCATAAGCAGCTGCTGCAGCAGCTTGAAAATTGTATGTAAAAGTAAAGACTAAGATGGATTGGGTGCTCTGGATTAATGATGAATAAATCACTGGATTAGATTTCTTGATAACTCTGTTAAAGGTAGATGAAAAGATATCATGTTAGAGGTAAATGGAAAGATATTACGTTAAAGTAAATATGGAAAAACTTCTCCTTTTATTTGTTTCCCTTTTGGAGATTAATTCTTTAAGAATCATGTAGTTAACTGTCTTTTGGGTAGATAGATGGTACACAGAGCATGCCTTACAACATCAATTTTCTAATTTGTTCTCAATTTTCTGTAGATGAGACTTTTGCTTCTTCTCATTTGCAATTGTTTTTTGAGAAAATGTTTCTGTTCACTAGGTTTTGTCCACCATTTGTCCACAGCACTATCCACCAACAAATTTCCAACGACGCTTTCAAACTACCTTATTTAATAACTTTCCGATCTCTTTCTTTCTCTGTTCTTTTTTCTCTTCTCAATTTTTCCGATCAATCTCCTCTTTCATCAAATTCTCTGCTCCGAGAAATCTACATCTCTTTTCTTTCGTTCATCAAAATTTATCTTCTGATCTGATAATAAGAGAAATCAAATCCAATGAACTCTCTCTCTTTTCGTTTTGTTCTCTTCTAATCTACACCTATACCTTCGCGTGTAACAAAATTATTAAAAACTCGAATCGAATCTGGAGAATCGATTCCAGGCGCGCAGTGAAAAAGGAGCGACTGGTCTCCACTAATCTTGTGGAAGGTGAGCGACTGGTCTCCGCTAATCCGCTAATCATGTGAAAGGTGCGCAAAATTGCAATATTTCCTATTGATAAAAGAAAAATTTTGGAGTCTAGTAGTTGGTGACAACGTGAGGGGATTTGTTCTTCAAGTCAACAGTAAAAATAATGCATTTAGATTGAAAAAATATATATAGTTTGCTGAATTTATGTTAGATTACTATATATTGAATATGGTTTTGTATTTGAATCATGTATCAAGCAGTGAAATGGCTGTTTCCAAATGCAAGAACATGTACTATTTTTTTTTACAGTATTTCCTTGTTAATTTTACAGTATTCATCTTGTCATTTTACAGTATTCATCTTGTGAAAATCTGAAAGAATGAAATGATAGAGAGGCGATATGGAGTATTGATCTGTTAATTTTATAGTATTGCCCCGTTAATTTTACAGTATTCATCTTGTGGAAATCTGGAGAAAAGAGATGATAGAAATGTGATATGGAGTATTGATTTATTAATTTTACAGTATTTATCTTGTAATTTTACAGTATTCATATTGTAATTTTACAGTATTCATCTTGTGAAAATCTGGAAGAAAAAGATGATAGAAATGCTTCTTACTCATCCGAACAATATTCAATTGAAAATTTTACTGTATACAAGATTTAGTTTTACAGTTCTGCTGATTCAATTTTACAGTATACAAGATTCAATTGTAAATTTTGCTGTGTAGAAGATTCAATTTTACAGTATACAAGATTCAATTGAAAATTTTAATGTATACAAGATTCAATTTTACAGTATACAAGATTCAATTTTACAGTATACAATATTCAATTTTACAGTATACAAGATTCAACCCAGTGCTAATAACTAACTCTAACTGCCAATAACTTCCTATAATTGTAATTTCCGAAAGTACAGTTTGAAAGTACATTTATTTTGTCCTGTTGTGCAAGTTGCAATCTTTTTCTAACTATCATGGGACCACTTCAAATAATTGCTGGATGTTTTGTGATTAAGTAATATATTTTATGTGATATATTGTATAATTATACAACATGTAGAAGTAATTTTCTAGTATTCGCGCAAGTCAAAGCTGTGGACAAATGGTGAATAAAAGGATGTGGCCAATTAGACGCCTCCTTGTTTTTTAATAGACAATTAACTGGTATATATTTACAAGAATGGATATCTTTGTAACATAGGTTTTAGCATTTTACTTTATCTTCCGAATTAAAAGATAAATTAATTTGGAGATGGTCTCAAAATGATACTTTTACTGTTAATTCTTTTTATAAATTGTTAAAATACGGAGACATTCCAAATTCAGAGTATACTACTATCTGAAAATCACATATTCCTTTGAAAATTAAAATTTTCTTATGGCTCTTAAGAAGAGATAAACTTCTTACAAAAACTAATTTTATGACTAAGGGATGGCGGGGTAATATTACTTGTGAATTTTGTTTTGAACCTGAAAGTGCAAATCACCTCTTTGTTACTAGCTCATATGTTAAGTTGATTTGAAATTGGATTGCTTCTTACAACAACTTTATATTTGATTGTGTTAATCTAGATGATCTATGGTTCATTGATGCTGCTATTTCTTTGAAAGATAAGTATTTAGTTGTACTATTATATGCATCTGTTCTTTGGACAATTTGGTTGGAAAGAAATAGAGTATGTTTTAATGACTCAAAATCTCTTCCAATTAAATCCATTGGTACTAGGATTATTTCCTTAGCAATTTTTTGGTATAATTCTAATTTTGAAAATTCTTTACTTAAGTCTAATAATGTTATATGATGTTAAGGATCTCTCAAATTTAATTCGGGAGGAAGAGATAAGCAGTATGGACACTGCTCAAATAGTGAACTACTACTACTAATAATAATATTAATTATGGTAAACTATAATATAACAACATTAAAAAATTACTAAAAAAATATTATTTATAATAATAACAGCCATAATATTCATAATATGAACTTGCAAAATATCGTAAGTGTGGAACCATTTAAAGAAAGGGATCTACTGGAAAAGGATAAATAACAATTTATTAGGAGAAAGGGGAAGTTATGCAAGTGTACATGTGCATAGTACAACAGGGAACACATATTCTTTTTTAAATAAGATATTAATTTTATTGGTACATATACTTCTTTAAATAATATTATTTGTTGGGTCCCAAGTTCTTAAAGAAGTTGAAAGAGACACAATTAGAGAGCTTCTTCCGAGTCATGGCCAAGTAAAGAGGAATCAATGTCACCTGAGCACAAATTTTAAGTTTAGATCTGGACTGTTCAATTTATCTTAGCACAAAAATTAAAGATATTTTATGCATTTTATCTCAAACTGAATTGATTCCGATCTAAACTAAAATTTTAAATTACTGAAGAGAATCCGAACTCTATAAAGAGTGGATTCGTTTGCTTGAAAAAAGTGTAGGTTTGATGGATATTAGATGCACTCATGAGAGTCCGATAGATGTCATAATTGTTCAATACGCTTTAAAATTTGTACATTCTTTGTTTCGAGATTTGTGTGCACAAATTTTTAAAGCGTATAAGCCAGACCAACTTAGGTATCAGTAAGAATATGCTCATTTTTCTTATCAACTATTGTGTTATTATCATGTTTCATTTTCACGTGCCAAAATAAATAAAATCCTTTGTTACGATTTTGTAGTTTATTTTAGACCTAATTTTGTTGAGAACTAGAGTGGCAATGAGCCAGGTATGGTCGGATTTGTGTCAAAACCTCCAAGCCATTCAAATTCATTTAAATAAAAAAAATAAAATTTCTCCAAATTATTGAGTTGTTAACACTTTGCAATATAATTATTTAGAAAAAAAAATTCATACATCTAATTGCATAATACAATTTAATCTCAAACTCAATGCATATTCATAATTTATATATTATTTATTTAAAAGCGTTTTGGAAAAAAGAAAAAGGTCCTTTTATGCATTTCACCACTCAAAATATTATTTGAAAGAAACTTTATGTTGCTCGGATGGTGAGTTACTTTCTCATCCCATCTTTCCCTTTCCCTCTGAATGAGCCATTAGTGGGCCCACATTGTTGAGAATGAAACTAAAAAAATGTTGGTGGTTAAAATCTGATTCATATATAATAATTTCATCATAGATTCATGCTCCATACTAAAAGAAAATAAATTAAACCGTAAGGTCATGCCTTATATGTCTTACCATGATATATTTGAAATTAAATTAAAAGCATATCAATAACAGAATTTAGTTCATAGAATCCGCACATCATTGACTTCAAAAGCAAATGTGAGAAATAATTTATAATTTCCAACTCACACAAGTCTGTGGCCTCCTAAAAAAAACGAGCAATTTGAACCATTCTCATTTTAATATGACGGAATTAAATATTAGTTTATTACCATATTAACTATGGCAAAAGAGTGAAAAGACTCAATTCATTGCCCAATCGGCCAATCCGACCTCATCAGTTCGACTGTTCGACAGTTTCTCGGTATCCGAACACGGATACATGGATATGGTACACATCCCAATCTATAATTTAATTTGTACTTGAATACTGTATACCTCTTCAGCTCTCTCCCTTTGTATAGTCTCGCAATTAAAGCAGGTGTTTGTTCCTTCCCTTCAAAACAGCTGGTTTTACTTTTTATCGAACTTTCTTAACCGCACGAGTTGCCAACCAAATTTCGAATACTTGTTAAGTTGTTATCCAACCTATGGTAATTTTTAAAAAACTAAACAAACATCAACAACACTAAATTGCTTTCTTTAGTGTTCGTAAAATCACAAGCAGAATTCCCATAAAGCGGCACCGACGCCTCTATCACAAAATAAAAGAAAATAAGTAATTAACCCATCAAATTGTCTCAAGCAAAATAACTCATGAAAGGTAAGCTTAGTTATTTCTTATCCCACCATACCTACACTCTAAGCCCCATATAAATAGCCTCTCTACCCCTCTAATATACTAATTCATTATTATACTTCATCAAACCAAAGTACCAAACAAAACAAACAGACATCCCCCTCAAATCGCAATTCCCCCTCTGATCTGACCCTCTCCAACCCCAAAACAAAAACAATACCACCATGAACACAAACACATTTGCCATTATAATCTTCTTTCTTCCTTGCTTCTTTCTACTGGTACTCATCAGCGAAGCGCTAACACGTCTAGCGACACGTGTCATGCAGATGCATGCCCGGTCCCACTTCGATTGGCCGCAGGGCTCCTTATTAAACCGCAGGGGCCAGGTTGCTCCACTGTTTCAGCAATGCAATCAACAATTATGCATCAAGCGATACAATTGTGGTACCGGCCAGCAGAGGGAGCCGGTACAGTGTGTGTTCTGCTTGACTGACATGTCTGACGGAGAGGAGACGAGAGAATTGCGGTGTCGGCATATATTTCACCGGGCTTGCCTCGACATGTGGCTAGAGCACAGGTGGGCCACGTGTCCTATCTGCCGGGATTGCTTGTTGCCGGCCGAGGGAAAGACTGTGGCGGGTGTTGCTGACATGGATGAAGATGAGCTGGAGGAGACGGGACTTGCTTTGGTCTCCTATTATCGTCAGAACTGGTGGATGTGGTGATTTGGAAATTTTCATCCATACCCGAAGAAGATGTTCAGATTCCCGTAGTCAGATTAGAAGGATCTGGATGTAAATAAAAAAAAAAAAAACATGGGAACTTGAGAAGATCAATCTCGAGAAGCCAATTACATGCCAATGGCGATTGATGGTGGAGTTCATAAAGCGATGGAGGAGGAAAAGATAATTTCGTAAAGTACACTTGCAAATATAAACTCTTAAAGGGTGTCGGTGCAAATTTTACAGCCGCCGTCGGATCGGAACTCCGGGTATCACCCAATTTTATCCCATCTCCATTCCCAAAATAATGGAGATGTCCCTTTCCCCTCCACTGTGCCCCACATCTCGCATCAGAACATTTAACAGAAAAGATAAGCAATGCTCAAATTAGATGTAGATTATTACAGAAAGTTTTCCTATACAAAGTCGTATCTACTGTTTTGTTCACTTGCGTTCGACAAAGATGTATGATTGATTACAAGCGTTTGTACAGTATTTGTAATTGATTGAGAAATTTCTCTTTTTTATCAGAACTGAACCAATTGTCATATCTTAGACTCTATTTCCTCGTGTAATTGTAATTTGGTGAGCTGTCATGGTAGTTAAAGGTTGTAAAACCCGTGATAGGTTCAGGTGTTGTTGTTATGTACCTTTTGTTGCAAAATGTTTTGGTCTTTCTGGAGGATCCATATCCGCTGCCTTTCAATTTGTGGAACAGTCACGAAAGCACAAAACATTTTTTTTTTCTTTTTCTTTAAGGTTTCTATTTGGCGCACCATGTGGTCCATGTCACGGACATGGTATATTGGTAATTTATCGATTCTAGGTGAATGGTGCTCATCAAAGAATTTGTCTGTTTGAGTGAACTTGTATGTTTGAGTGAACGTAGCAGAGTAGCTTTGAATGACACTAGATTTCCTTTAAATTTGATGAGCTCTAAGGCCATATGATATGCTTTAAGATCCATGAGCACTAAATTGAAGCGGGCGTGCACTGATATTAAAATAGAGTGCATGAATCTTAAAGCAAATTAGATGGTTCTAGACAAGGCCGGTCCTGAAGATTTTGGGGCCCGGGGCAGAAGAAATTTTTGAACTCTTTATATATACCTGTGTTGTAAAAAAGGACTTAACGGCTTATTATATGTCTGTTTAATTGTTAATGACTATTAAACAGTTATGAATACATTTATCGGATGTCTATTAGTGAATTTTTTCGATTAATTGGCTGATTATTTCAAATTATTTCCCATTATTTCGTTTATTCTCGTTTAATCGTCCATTTTTTTTCCCCGTTTATTCCCATTTATTTTCGTTTATTCCAGTGATTATTTATTTTTACATTTTTTTTATAACTGTGTGATAATAAGTTTCATAAATATGTATTGCAATTTTATTTGTGCTTAGCTATACATTCAATTTTTTATATATGTTTTTTCTTCTTACTTATTTTGAATTAATTGATTAATTCCTCTATTATATATATACCATATATTTTTTTTACTTACTGATGTAATTTTTTCAATTAGGACATCATATTTATATATTAAATTAAGTTGTTATTACAAACTAACTTTAGTGATTTTATGTTGGAATATTTCATGTCTTTCAAATAATATATTGTTAGTGTTTGAAAATGCTTAATTCTCAAATTTATTTTTTAATTAAATAAATGTGTTACTTACACATGTAAAGTACGTGTGTATTGTTAATCGTAGTTTTATGTTATTATAATAGAACTAAGTTAAATTAAGTTTATTTGATAAGTTGATGAGTTAACTAAATTTTTTTAATAAATTATGAATATATACGCATAATTTTAATGAAAATACAAAATTGTCAGCATAACTCTAATTAATCGGCCTCATACCTATTAATTGCTTGACAATATCCTGTTTGTTCGACAAGCGCATATCGTTATTTATAATATTGATATACACAATTTTTTATTGATATGTTTGTTGTTCGTGCAATAATCTTTTTCGTCTATTTAATTAATTTGCAAAAATATATAATTATTGAATTTTATGATTTCTTCTATTTTTGAAAGATATGTAGGTTCAAGTTAAATGAAATTACATTACGTTATGGAATATTTGGACTGAAGAAATCATGAAGACCCTTATCAAGAATACAAATTATAAAATCAGAAACTTGGTAAAGTAAGTTTGTGGCTGTTTAAACAGGGACAAACATTACTAAAACGTTGGTAAAACATTGTAACGTTTTCAGCACAACTTGATCAAATGCAGAAGGAATCTAAAACGTTGGTAACGTTTAAACAAATGTTATAACATTTTAGACTATTAGAACTGTTGAAGCATAGCTATACATAATCAACTTGAAACGTTATAATGTTTTATCAAACGTTGTAACGTTTTAGGTATGTCAGAACGTTAAGTACAGTTATACCAGATTCAAAATCAAGTCACAAGCATTATAACGTTTATAAAAATGTTGTAACATTTTAATTAATTATGAGCTTAAGAAATTCCTGTTTTTGATCAAGATTTTTATAATGCAAAACATTATAGAAATGTTATACAATCGTTGTAACGTTTTTGATCGTTTAGCTGAGTTATCAGAAAATCGAAATCCTAAATCACATTTTGAACTAAAACGTTGTAACGTTTTAGCTCATTTAACTCATTTTTGAGCTGTTTCTATAAATAGAACTTTGGGCTTTCTTCCCAAATCATCTGAGTCGCTAAACTTCTAAAAAGTGATTTTTTGAGAGCTTAACTTACTCCATTGTTGTGAGAGCTTAAAACTTAAAAATCTCTCAAACAACCTCAAACCCACTTCACTAATCTTGATCTAGATTAGGTTAAAGTGATCTATTGAGTGTTTCTCTTGAGTTTCTAGACAACCAAGACCTTGTTCTTATCTCTTTGAGTTGGCCGTTTGACTTGCCGCTTGGTGTGTAAGGGCCCAACGGTTCACAAGTTATAATCCTTTCGTATTGGGTAATAGAAAGGTGCACCCATAAGAGGTTGCGAAGTCCCGGAGACGTATGCCTTTGTTTTGCCAAACTCGTTAACATCTCGAGTGTCAAATTTCTCTAAACTCATATATTTTACTTTCAATTGCAATTTAATTTCAGTTTTTAAGTAATTTAGCGGTGCACTTAGTGTAACAAAGTAGTATCAGAGCAAGTTACTCAAATTAAGACACCCTTAGTTTGAGTTTAGATCAACTTGACAAATGACACCCTATAGACATGTGAAAGAACCTATGATTTTTAGAAGTACAACAAAAAAATTTATACATTGGAAGAAAGTCATGATTAATTACTTGAACATTCTTGATATTTGAAATGTGGTTGAAAAATAGTATACACCAATATTCTCTACTGTTGCAGTTGAGAATGTCGAGGACACTAAAATAGAGACCCCAATTCTAAAGCAACAAAGAAAGAAAATGATTTTGCGGTTCATGCTATATACAATTTGGTTCATGAATTAGTTTCCTCACTCTTTAGTAGTGCCTCAAGTGCAAAAGAAATGTGAGATGCTCTTGTAAACCGGTATGAGAGTAATACCCAAATTAAACGAACCAAGATAACCGGTTTAGATGCCAAATTTGAAACCTTTAAGGTCGAAGATGGTGAAAGCATTGAGGATATGTATGATAGATTTATGTATATCTAATATGAATTTATTGAATTGGAAGAACTGCTTTCTAACAATAAAATTGTAGGGAAGCTATTGAGGGTTATGCTCATGAGGGATAGATAGTCTGGCTTGGTGAGTGCCTTAGAAGCAATTCAAGGAAGACATGACTCTTTCACACCGGATGACCTCTATGCACACTTCCTGAGTTTTGAAGAGAAACTTCGACAATCCAGGGACTTAAAGCAAACCTCAAAGTCAAAAATCGTAGCTTTCCTGGCACAAAATCGTAACCTTCATAGATCTCAAATACTCGTCTATCAAATAACCAATTCATCAACAAAATTGACCATAAAACCTCCAAAGATGCTCTTCTCCTATCCAAAATATTTCAAGGCATGCTTGATTTCGAAAGAAAATACAATAAGGATCATGAGGAGAAGAGTAAGAGGATCATGTGCTTTGCATGCCATAGAGAGAGGGGCACATTATCCAAACTTGCTTCAAACTATTTCACCAATTGAAGAATATGGATGGTGAAGGGCAACAAGATTGTAAGTCAAGGCAAAAGTATGATGGATATAAGAAGAAGAAGGCCAAAGCAATGCAAGCCTTGTTTTCGGATAGCGAGGCAGAGCAATCTGACACAGAATCAGAAAATGAAGAAGAAATCAATCTTTTCTTGATGACAAGTGTAGATGAAGGTCTCTCAACAATTGACATGGACTCGATTATCGCAAGCAAGAATATCATCAATGAGACTACCATCAACTTCCTCATGGAGCTTGCTAAATCAAGGAATGCCAAGAAGGGAGATGATGGAGTCGAAACCTTAATGAATGTACATTCAAATCTTAGTCATGATGGTTATGAGACCGAACATGAATTTATAAATGAAGGTGGTGAAGAATATAGTGAAGAAATTGATATTGAAAATTGTATACTCACCAATGAGACCAACAATGGTTGGTATACTAATCGGTTAGAAACCAATGATAGAAGCACTTTTCCCAATGAAATTCTAATATACTATGATAATGAATCTAGGTTGCAATCTCTCATTGTTGAGTCGAATAGAACATTGGTTGAAAATGAAGGTATTATTTAAAAATTAATGGCTAAAAATAACACGTTAGAACTTGAAAATAAAAGGTTAACGACATCGTACTTAGGTGAAATAAGCATTTTAAAAGTTAAAATTCAAACCTTAAAGACCAACAATCGGGCATTGAGATCTCCTAATCAATTTTCAAATGTTACTAGTTTAGATCCTTATTATGTGGATAATTTGATAAATGATTAATCTTATCGTAAAATATATAGAATTAGTCTATTTGAGAAGGATAAATCCTCATTTAAATCCAACGATATACAAAGTCCAAAAGAAAAAGGGGAACATTCTCAAACTTCAATAATTTCAAATACCGAACTTAAATTTAATTGTGAACAATATTCAACTTATTAATTCTTTACTAAAAATGGTTTAACTCCCTTGAACAAGGAGTCATCCAAATTGAAGTCCTCACATATCTCAAACGCTAAACAAGATCAAAAATCACCAAATTATGCATTTAGGTATAAGTACAACAAAAGAAATTTTAAGAAAAAAAATAATTTTCAAAATAATAATAGGAACACTTTTAATCCAAAGGGGTCAAACAAAACTTATTTCAAAAGACCCGATGGATGGTTTTATGAAATCAAAAAATAAAAATGCTTTACAAAATCAAACTCAAAGAAATGGTTTAGCTAGAGATGTTCCCCAACATCACAATAGATTTGATTCTAACAAAACCAAGAGTATTACATCTAGAGTTGCAAATAGGTCATATAGTAGTTATAAAAGTAGTATACATGAAGTGAAATACCAATCCATCTTCAAACAAGGTTCTACTACTCAAAATCAATCAATTACAATGAGCAACTATTGTTGTAAACTTGGTCAGACTTCTCTAGAGTATAGATTTAAGAATGTAAACAATAAACAAAATGTTGTTTGGGGTTCCTAAAGCTATATTAGCTTAGGTTCACACTTAATCTCTCCTAAATTATTACAATTGCCAAACATAAAGAGGGAGATTAAAACAAGGTATATGTTAGTTACTAACTCAACAATAACTAATATATATTTATTAGGTGTGTTTGATTTCATCTCAAAAGGAAAGTGCTTGGATCATTGATAGTGGATGCTCACACCATATAACCGGTGATAAATCTAATTTTAAATTCTTAAAACCTTATGATGGAGGTACGGTTACTTTTGAAAATAATCAAAGGAAGAGCTATATTATTGGAATATGCTCAATTGGTAATCAACATTTGACCATATCCACTGTATACCTCGTTGATGGGTTACACTATAACTTACTTAGTGTAAGTATGCTACGTGACTCGGGATATTATGTTAAATTTGATATTGATGTTTGTCATATAGTTAGGTCTTTGGATGATGCTTTAATATACTCGAGTAAAAAAATATTTATTACTTGTATTTTACTCATTTTGATTCCGGTGAGACATGGCTAAGTGCCATATCAAGTGGATCTTGGTTATGGCATCGTAGATTAGGTTATGTTTCAATTAATACCATTAGGAAATTGGTTAAACTAGACCTTGTGCATGGTTTACCAGTACATAAACTAGAACTTGAAGGACTATGTGATGCATGTATTCAAGGTAAACAAACCAAAAGTAGCTTTAAATCCAAAGATATGGTTTTAACCAATCAACTTTTGCAATTACTACACATGGACTTGTTTGGACCAATTAGTGTATCTAGTTTGGCCAAAAAAGAAATATGCATATGTAATTGTAGATGATTATAGTTGCTTCACTTGGGTTTTGTTCATACAACATAAGGATGAAGTAATTGGCAACTTCATTGAATTTTGCAAACTTGTTGAAAATTAAAAGGGATAAAAAACCATTAGGATTAGAAGTGACCGTGTGGGGGCGGGGGGGGGGGGGGGAATTTGAAAATGCAAATTTGATCAACTTTGCTCTAAAAGGGGATATAAACATGAGTATTCGGCTCCTCGCACACCTCAACAAAATGTGGTAGTTGAGAGGAAGAACCGAACCTTAGTTGAGCTTGCCCGAACCATACTAAATGAATACTCCTTACCCAAACACCTATGAGTTGAGGCGATAAATATGTCATGCTACGTGGTAAATTACGTAAGCATAAGGGCCATATTGAGTAAAACACCATATGAGCTATGGAAGGGGTATACGCCAAAGATATCTCATTTTAGGGTATTTGGGTCTAAATGTTTTGTTCTTGATAAATCTTCCAAAGTAACAAAATTCAATTCTAAATCGATTGAGGGAGTGTTTGTAGGGTATTAAAATTCAAGTAAAGCCTATAGAATTTACATTCCATCTCAAAGGGTTGTGATTAAATTTGTGCACGTTAAATTTGATGAATGTGATAATCAAAAGGTCGAGAAAGGTATTGAGATTGTAAGTTTTGAAGTGCCAACTCTTGATCAAGATGAAGTCAAGACAAGAACTGACACAGTTGAGAATCAATTCGAGCAAACTCAACATGACATGATATCAGAAATCCATAAGTACCTAGTTAATCTATCTCTTGCAATATGGTGCAGTTTTGTTTTCATATTTGAAGTCCTTTTGATTTAAAATTGCTAAATGAATTTTTGGTATGTTATTTTTGGTAGTTCTAAAATTATAATGTTTATTTATGATGTTTAGAATAGGAAGAAAATATAAATCTAGGATTTTATTCGGATTTATATAGCAATACAAAATTAACAAAAACCGAACAACAGAAAAAATTATAGCAAGTAGTTTCAGATTTTTCTGAAATTAAAATTATTATTTCGGGAGTTTGGATACACATAAATTTTTGTTCTTTATATAAAATTAAAGGTATTTGGGTATAGTTTTTAGAAAGTATAATTTCTCTTCACAAAAGTATTTTATATTTTTTTAGAATTCAAAAAGTAGAGACTGCGTAGTAGCTCTTGCTCACCGCTTGGATGGGTGGCATTTTGCTACTTTGTTCCAAATTATTTTAGCAAATTATACTTTACTAGATCTCATTAATATGATATAAAAGTGGTGAAAAATTAAAAAAATTAATTTTAGAAGTTAAAATTTTAATCAATGATTTAAATAGCGTTTATCGCGTAATAGCGGCTGGGTTAAAAAAAATGCGCTATATCCAAATAGCGCGCTATAGCGGCGCTATTTGGACATAGCGCCATAGTTTTTTTGGGAAAAAAACGCTATAGCGGCGCTATTTAGAACATTGATTTTAATTAAGTCATATGGGCCAATTAAGAAATAATTAGTCAGTTTATAGTTTCTAAATATTTTTATATGATATTTAAATGCTTAAATTGATTCATATAAATTTTGGAAACAATTTAGATTTATTTCTAAATTTTAGAAAGTTATTTTTGGTATTAAATGATTTTCTATTAAGTAATTGACTAAGAAAGTCATGTAGATATCACCATAACGGTTTATTTCTTTAAATGATTAAAGAGTTGCTTTATAAGCCATGACATGAGATATTTATTAAATAAAAATTAGAAATTATTTTTCTGGGATTTAAATGATTTAGTGAACCATATTTGCATGAGATAAAGGAATTAACTAGAAGTTGTAAAATGTACATATGTATGCGATTCTACTCTAACTTTGTTTTGTAGGAAAACAAAGTGGGTTTGTATGTCTCTTAATCAATGCCTTGTGTGATGTAATGAATACTTGTGTGAATGCTTATAATGTGGCCTATGGTGCCCTATAATATTAATTAATTAGATTAATAAAGAAAGTTGTATAGGAAGCCTTCATTTGTTTACATAATATGCATGGTAAGGATGTGAGGGGTACATTAATACTTGCACTAGCCAATTTTATTTTGAAATATGATTTAATAATAAAAGTTGGGAGGTTGCATGTTTATTTTTATGCAATATACATATTCATCCAATAGTGCAAGAAATGCAAGTGAATGATGAAGAAGATGACACATAAGGCATACAAACTCACGACCTTTGTTTTGTGAATTATAATATGTGCTTGAATAATATTTATGATGAAATGTTTAGGATAGGTATGGATGGATGGTTACACAATCTACCAAAAAAAATATTGAATCACAAATATAGTCCCATGAAAAATTAAGTAATTTTTCTTTCTCATTTTATTCCACCTTAAGCTATAGATTGAATTTAGCATGAGTGTTTCTTCAATCTATAGAAATTGTAGAATGTGTTAGGATACGTTATCAGACCATTGATAGATCATGTGTGAGACACTTGATTTATTTTATGGAGCTAATTTAACCTAACATGTTGACCAAATAAGATGAGTTTGCTAAACAAGAAATCAAGATCTAGGCTTGATTCTTGGGAAAAAGAGTTTGCTAAGAAAATGATTTCATAGTAAACGACAAGAGTCATAAAGTTAAGGAAGCGGAAACATTTCCTTAAAGGTTATGATTAGTAAATGATTACTTACCTTGAGTTTATAAATCAGATGAGTTCATTTTATAGATGATAGGATCTTGAATTACTACATTAAGGGACAACTTTATAATGTAGTACGAGTTTTTCTTAAAACTCACTTGCTACATAAACATTAAACATAAAAAACTTTACATGAATTTTGCAGAATGACTAGAAACTTAATGATCTGTATCATAATAAAAAGTGTCCTATTGAGAATAATGGTTCTAATTCCATATAATGAGAACTTAAGATCAGTATCATATTGAGACAAAAGGACTTCTCATATGTGGTTGAAGAAAGATATGCCAAAACTAGGAGATAATGTCACTCAAGAAGAGAAGGCTGCTAAGGTGAAATTCTGCAAGGATGAACATGTTGTGCAAGGAATCATACTTAGGAGTATGGCGAGTAAACTTCAAACGAAGCAACTCGAGTGCACTCTCAAGGATATGATCGCACAACTCTCCAAGATGTGCATTTACAACCCTAATACAACACTCCAATTGATGTTGTTTCGAGTACTCTAGTAGTGTCTCCAAATGGTAAGATAATAGGGCATTTACAACCCAAATACAACACTCCAATTGAACGTGTTTTGAGTAATCTACTAGTGTGTCCAGATGGCAATATAATATGGCTGTACCACCCTAATAAAACCCTCAAATTGAAGGTGTCTTGAGTATTCAGGTATTGTCTCAAAATAGCAAGATAATATGACAATTACAACCCTAATACAACACACCAATTGAAGGTGTTTGGAGGACTCGAGTAGTGTCTCAACATGGCAACATTATTGGACATATACAACCCTAATAAAATACTCTAATTGAAAGTGTTTGGAGCACTCTAGTAGTGTCTCTATATGGAGAGCCAATATAGCACTAACAACCCAAATAAAATAGTTTAGTTGAAGTTGCATGGAGCACTCCAGTAGTGTCTCCAGATGGCAAGATAAGAGTGCATTTACATCCCTAATACAACACTCCAATTGAAGGTGTTTGGAGTACTATAGTAGTGTTTCCAGATGACATGATAATGTGGCATTTACAACCTTAATAAACACTCCAATTGAAGATGTTTTGAGCATTCTAGTAGTGTCTCCAGATGGAAACATAATAGGGCATTTACAAACCTAATACAACACTCCAACTGAAGGTATTTGGAGCACTCTAGTCGTGTCTCTATATGAAAAGATAATATGACTCTAACACCATTTACAACACTCCAATTAAAGGTGTTTGGAGGACTCTAGTAGTGTCTCCAGATGGCAAGAGAATATGGCAGTTGCAACCCTAATAAAACACTCCAATTAAAAGTGTTTGGAAGACTCTAGTAGAGTCTCCAGATGGCAAGATAATAGGGCATTTGCAACCCTAATACAGCTCTTCAGTTGAAGGTGTTCTGAGTACTCTAGTAGTGTCTCTAGATAGAAATATAATAGGGCATTTATAACCCAAATAAAACACTCCATTTGAAGGTGTTTGAAGCATTCTAGTAGTGTCTCCAGATGGCAAGATAATATGGCATTTACAACCCTAATACAACACGCCAATTGAAGGTGTTTCGAGCACTCGAGTTGTGTCTCAAGATGGCAAGATAATAGAGCATTCACAACCCTAATACAATACTCCAAATGAAGGTGTTTGGGGCACTGTAGTATTGTCTCTAGATGGCAAGATGTTATGGCATTAACAACCCAAATATAACAGTCCAGTTGAAGTTGCATGGAGCACTCCAGTAGTATCTCCAAATGGTAAGATAATAGTGTGTGTACAACTCTAACAACATTCTAATTGTAGGTGTTTGGAGTACTCTAGTAGAGTCTCCAAATGGCAAGATAATATGGCATTTGCAATCCTAATACAACACACCAATTCAAGGTGTTTCGAGTACATAGGAAGTGTCTTCAGACGGCAATATAATTGGGCATCTAAAACCCTAATACAACACTCCAATTGAAAGTGTTTGGAGTACCCTAGTAGTGTCTCTAGATGACAATATAATTGGGAATCTACAACCATAATACAACAATCCAATTGAAGGTGTTTCGAGCAATATATTAGTGTGTCCAGGTGGAAAGATAATATGGCTTTACCACCCTAATCAAACCCTTCAACTGAAGGTGTTTTGAGCACTCTAGTAGTGTCTCCATATGGTAAAATAATAGGGCATGTACAACCCTGGCTTGGAGTACTCATGTAGTGTCTCCAGATGGCAATATAATTGGGCATCTACAACCCTAATACAACACTCCAATTTAAGGTGTTTGGAGCACTCTAGTAGTGTCTCTAGATGACAAGATAATAGGGCATTTACAACCTTAATACAACACTCCAATTAAAGTTGTTTGGAGCGCTATAGTAGTGTCCTCAGATGGATAGATAATGGGGCATTTGCCCCTAATACAACACTCCAATTGAAATTATTTGGAGCATTCTAGTAGTGTCTCAAGATAGCAAGATAATAGGGCATTTACAACCCTAATACAACACTCCAATGCCATTCGGAGACTCTACTAGAGTCCTCCAAACACCATCAATTGGAGTATTGTATTATGATTGTAAGCTCCCTTTTAACTTGCCTTATAGAGTTATTAGGAATGTAAATGCTGTATTATCTTGCCATCTTGAGACACTACTAGAATGCTTGAAACACCTTCAATTGGAGTGTTTTATTAGAGTTGTAAATGTCCTATTATCTTGCCATCTTGAGACACTACGCGAGTGGTCCAAACACCAATTGTTGTGTTGTATTAGGGTTGTAAATGTCTTATTATCTTGTCATCTGGAGACATTACTAGAGTGCTCCAAACACCTTCAATTGCAGTGTTGTATTAGGGTTGTAAATGCCCTATTGTCTTGCCATTTGGAGACTCTACTAAAGTCCTCCAAACACCATCAATTGGATTGCTGTATTATATTATGGTTGTGAGCGCCCTTTTAACTTGCCATATAGAGCACGACTAGAGTGCTCCAAACATCTTCAATTGGTGTGTTGTATTAGGAATGTAAATGCCGTATTATCTTGCCATCTTGACACACTACTAGAATGCTCGAAACACCTTCAATTGGAGTGTTTTATTAGGGTTGTAAATGTCCTATTATCTTGCCATCTTGAGACACTACGCGAGTGGTCCAAACACCTTCAATTGGCGTGTTGTATTAGGGTTGTAAATGCCACATTATCATGCCATCTTGAGACACTACCAAAGTACTCTAAACACCTTCAATTGCAGTGTTGTATTAGGGTTGTAAATGCACTATTATCTTGCTATCTGGCGACACTATTGGAATACTCCATGCAACTTCAACTAGACTGTTTTATTTGGGTTGTTGATGCACTATTATATTTCCATCTAGAGACAATACTAGAGTGCCCCCAAATACCTTCAATTGGAGGGTTTTATTTGGGTTGGAAATGCCCTATTATCTTTCTATCTAAAGACACTACTAAAGTCCTCCAAACACCTTCAAATGGAGTGTTGTATTAAGGTTGTAACCGCCTTATTATCTTGCCATATAGAGACACTACTCGAGTGCTCCAAACACCTTAAATTGGGGAGTTTTATTAGGATTGTAAATGTCATATTATCTTGCCAATTGGACACACTAATAGAGTGCTCGAAACACCTTCAATTGGAGTGTTGTATTTTGGTTAGAAATGCCCTATTATCTTACCATCTGGAGACACTACTAGAGTACTCGAAACACAATCAATTGGAGTGTTGTATTAGGGTTGTAAGCGCCCTATTATCTTGCCATCTGGAGACACTACTAGAGTGCTCCAAACACCTTCAATTGGAGCGTTGTATTAGGGTTGTAAATGCCCTATTATCTTGTCATCTGGAGACATTACTAGAGTGCTCCAAACACGTTCAATTGCAGTGTTGTATTAGGGTTGTAAATGCCCTATTATCTTGCAGTCTTGAGACACAATAGAGTGCTCCAACCACATTGAATTGGTGTGTTCTATTAGGGAAGTAAAAGACCTACCATGTCGAGACACTACTTGAGTGCTCAAAACACCTTCAATCGGAATGTTTCATAAGGGTTGTAAATGCCATATTATCTTGCCATTTGGACACACTAAAATATTGCTCAAAACACCTTCTATTGGAGTGTTGTATTTGGGTTGTAAATGCCATATTATCTTACCATATGGAGACACTATAGAGTGTTCCAAATACCTTCAATTGGAGTATTCTATTTGGGTAGTAAATGCCCTACTTGCCATCTTGAGATATTACTCAAGTGCTCCAAACACCTTCAATTGGAGTGTTTTATTACGGTTGTAAATGTCATATTATCTTGCCATATGGAGACACTACTAGAGTGCTCAAAACAACTTCAATTGGAGGGTTTTATTAGGGTGGTAAACGCACTACTATCTTGCCATCTGGAGACACTACTGGAGTGCTCCATTCAACTTCAATTAGACTGTTACATTTTGGTTGTTATTGAAGGTGTTTTGAGCACTCAAGTAGTGTCTCAACATGGTTAGGTCTTTTACTTCCCTAATAGAACACACCAATTCAATATGGTTGGAGCACTCTATTGTGTCTCCAAATGGCAAGATAATAGGCATTTACAACCATCATAAAACACTCCAATTGAAGTTGTTCAGTGCAGTACTGCCTCCAGATGGAAAAATAACAGGGCATCTACAAACCTAATAGAACAATCCAATTAAAGGTGCTTGGAGCACTTTAGTCGTGTGTCCATATGGAAATATCATAGGGTGATTACAATCCTAACGTCACACTCAAATTGAAGGTGATTGGAACACTCTAGAAATGTTTATAGATGGCAAGATAATAGGGCATTTACAACTCTAACTCCAATTGAAGGTGTTTCGAGTACCCAAGAAGTGTCTTCAGATGGCAATATAATTGGGCATCTACAACCCTAATACAACACTCCAATTGAAGGTGTTTGGAGTACCCTAGTAGTGTCTCTAGATGGCAATATAATTGGGAATCTACAACCATAATACAACACTCCAATTGAAGGTGGTTGGAGCACTCTAGAAGTGTCTATAGATGGTAAGATAATAGGGCATTTAAAAACCTCATACAACATAGCAATTGAAGTTGGAGAAATCTAGTGAGGTCTCTTTATGGCAAGATAATAGGACATTTATAACTCTAATACAACATTCCAATTGAAGGTGTTTCGAGTACCCAAAAGTGTCTTCAAATGGCAATATAATTGGGCATCTACAACCCTAATACAACACTCCCATTGAAGGTGTTTGGAGTACTCTTGTAGTGTCTCTAGATGAAAAATTATAAGGTATTTACAACCCTAATACAACACTCCAATATAAGGAGTTTGGAGCACTCTAGTGGTGTCTGCAGATGGCAAGATAATATGGCATTTACAACCCTAATACAACACTCCAATTAAAGTTGTTTGGAGCACTATAGTAGTGTTCTCAGATGGCTAGATAACGGGGCATTTGCCCCTAATACAACACTCCAATTGAAATTATTTGGAGCACTCTAGTAGTGTCTCCAGATGGCAAGATAATAGGGCATTTACAACCTTAATACAACACTCCAATTAAAGTTGTTTGGAGCACTATAGTAGTGTCTCCAGATGGAAAGATAATAGGGTATTTGTAACCCTAATACAACACTCCAATTAAAGCTATTTGGAGCACTCTAGTGGTGTCTTCAGATGGCAAGATAATAGCGTATTTACAACCATAATACAACACTCCAATTGAAGGCGTTTGGAGCAATCTAGTCAAGTCTCTATATGGCAAGATATTAGGGCATTTACAACCGTAACATAAGACTTCAATTGAAGGTATTTGGAGCACTCAAGTGGTGTTCCATTATTGCAAGATAATAAGGAATTTACAACCCCAATACTACACTCCAGTAGAAGGTGTTTCGAGTACTCAAATAGATGACAAGATAATATGACATTTACAACTCTAATACCTCAAATTGAAGGTGTTTGGAGTACTCTAATTGTATCTCCAAATGGAAAGATAATTGGTCATCTATAACCCTAACACAACACTCCAATTAAAGGTGTTTGGAACACTCTAGAAGTTTCTCCAGATGGCAAGAATATAGGGCATTTATAACCCTAATACAACACTCCAATTGAAGGTGTTTGGAGCACTCTAGCAGTGTCTCCAGATGGTAAGATAATAGGACGCTTACAACCTTTATACAACACTTCAATTGAAGGTGTTTGGAGGACACTAGTAGTGTCTCCAGATGCCAAGAGAAGATGGCAGTTGCAATCTTAATAAAACACTCCATTTAAAGGTGTTTGGAAGACTCTAGTATGGTCTCAAGATGGCAAGATAATAGGGCATTTACAACCCTAATACAACAGTGCAATTGAATGTGTTTGGAGCACTCTAGTAATGTCTCAAGATGACAAGATAATAGGGCATTTACAACCCTAATACAACAGTCCAATTGATGGAGTTTGAAGCACTCTAGTAGTGTCTCCAGACAAGATAATATGGCATTTATAACCCAAATACAACACTCCAATTAAAGTTGTTTGGAGCACTATAGTAGTGTCTCAAGATGGAAAGATAATAGGGCATTTCCAACTCTAATACAACACTCCAATTGATGGTGTTTCGAATACTCTAGTAGTGTCTCCAAATGGTAAGTAATAGGGCATTTACAACCAAAATACAACACTCCAATTGAAGGTGTTTCGAGCACTCTATTAGTGTGTCCAGATGGCAAAATAATATGGGTTTACTACCCTAATAAAACCCCCCAATTGAAGGTGGTTTGAGCACTCAAGTAGTGTCTCCAAATGGCAAGATAATATGGCATTTACAATCCTAATAAAATACTCTAATTTAAGGTAGAGCACTCGAGTAGTATCTCTATATGGCAAGATAATAAGGCGGTTACAACCTTAATACAACACTCCATTTGAAGGTGTTTGGAGGACTTTAGTAGTGTCTTTAGATAGAAAGATAATAGGGCATTTCCAACCCAAATAAAACCCTCCAATTGAAGGTATTTGGGGGCACTCTAGTATTGTCTCTAGATGGAAATATAATAGTGCATCAACAACCCAAATAAAACAGTCTAGTTGAAGTTGCATGGAGTATTCCAATAGTGTCGCCAGATGGCAAGATAATAGTGCATTTACAACTCTAATACAACACTGCAATTGAAGGTGTTTAGAGTACTTTGGTAGTGTCTCAAGATGGCATGATAATGTGGCATTTACAACCCTAATACAACACGCCAATTGAAGGTGTTTGGACCACTCACATAGTGTCTCAAGATGGTAAGATAATAGGACATTTACAACCCTAATAAAACACTCCAATTGAAGGTGTTTCGAGCGTTCTAGTAGTGTGTCAAGATGGCAAGATAATACGGCATTTACATTCCTAATACAACACACCAATTGAAGATGTTTGGAGCACTCTAGTCGTGCTCTATATGGCAAGTTAAAAGGGCGCTCACAACCATAATATAATACAGCAATCCAATTGATGGTGTTTGGAGGACTCTAGCAGAGTCTCCAGATGGCAAGATAATAGGGCATTTACAATCCTAATACAACACTGCAATTGAAGATGTTTAGAGCACTAGTAATGTCTTCAGATGACAAAATAATAAGACATTTACAACCCTAAGAAAACACAACAATTGAAGGTGTTTGGACCACTCGTGTAGTGTCTCAAGATGGAAAGATAATAGGACATTTACAACCCTAATAAAACACTCCAATTGAAGGTGTTTCGAGCATTCTGGAAGTGTCTCAAGATGGCAAGATAATATGGCATTTACATTCCTAATACAACACACCAATTGAACGTGTTTCGAGCACTCTAGTCGTGCTCTATATGGCAAGTTAAAAGGGCGCTTACAACCATAATACAACACTCCAATTGATGGTGTTTGGAGGACTCTAGTAGAGTCTCTAGATGGCAAGATAAATAGGGCATTTACAACCTTAATACAACACTGCAATTGAAGATGTTTGGAGCACTCTAGTAATGTCTCTAAATGACAAGATAATAAGACATTTACAAACCTAATACAACACAACAATTGAAGGTGTTTGGAGCACTCCAGTAGTGTCTCCAGACAACAAGATAATAGGGCATTTACAACCCTAATAAAACATTCCAATTGGAGTTGTTTCAAGTACTTTAGTAGTGTCTCCGGATAACAAGATAATATGGCATTTAAAACCCAAATACAATACTCCAATTGAAGGTGTTTTGAGTACTCTAGTAGTGTCTCTAGATAGAAAGACAATATGGCATGTAGAACCCAAATAAAACACTCCAATTGAAGGTGTTTGAAGCATTCTAATAGTGTCTCCAGATGGCAAGATAATATGTCATTTACAACTCTAATACAACACACCAATTGAAGATGTTTGGAGCACTTGAGTTGTGTCTCAAGATGGTAAGATAATAGGGCATTAACAACCCAAATATAATGGTCCAGGTCAAGTTGCATGGAGCACTCCGGTAGTGTCTCCATACGGCAAGATAATAGTCCATGTGCAGCTCTAATACAACACTCCAATTGAAGGTGTTTGGAGTACTCTAGTAGTGTCTCCAGATGACAGGATAATGTGGCATTTACAACCCTAATACAACACACCAATTGAAGGTTTTGGGAGCACTTGAGTAGTGTATTTAGATGGCAAGATAATAGGGCATTTAGAACCCTCATAACACACTGCAATTGATGTTGTTTGGAGCACTATAGTACTGCCTCCAGATGGAAAGATAATAGGGCATTTACAACCCAAATACAACACTCCAATTATAGGTGTTTCTAGCAATCTATTAGTGTGTCCAGTTGACAAGATAATATGGCTTTACCACCCTAATAAAACCCTCCAATTGAAGGTGTTTTGAGCACTCTACTAGTGTCTCCAAATTGCAAGATAATATGACATTTACAACCCTTATAAAACACTCTAATTGAAGGTGTTTGGAGCACTCAAGTAGTATCTCAAGATGGCTAGGGCATTTACTACCCTAATACAATACACCAATTGAAGGTGGTTGAGCACTCTATTGTGTCTCTAGATGGCAAGATAATAGGGCCTTTACAACCCTCATAGAAACACTGCAATTGAAGTTGTTTGGAGCACTATAGTACTCTTGCCAGATGGAAAGATAATAGGGAATTTACAAACCTAATACAACAATCCAGTTGAAGGTTCTTGGAGCATTATAGTTGTGTGTCCATATGGAAATATAGTAGGGCATTTACAACACTAACGTAACACTCAAATTAAAAGTGGTTGGAGCACTCTAGTAGTGTCTATAGATGGCAAGATAATATGGTGTTGACGACCCTAACACAACACATCAAATGAAGGTGTTCGGAGGACTCTAGTAGTGTCTCCAGATGGCAAGAGAAGAGGGAAGTCGCAACACTAATAAGACACTCCAATTGAAGGTGTTTGTAAGACTCTAATAGTGTATCAAGATGGAAAGATAATAGGGCATTTACATCCCGAATACAACACTCCAAATGAAGGCGTGTGGAGCACTTTACTAGTGTCTCTAGTTGACAAGATAATTGGGCATTTACATCCCTAATACAACACTCCATTTGAAAGTGTTTGGGGCACTCTAGCATTGTCTCTAGGTAACAAGATAATAGGGCATTAACAACCAAAATATAATAGTCTAATTGAAGTTGCATGGACCACTCCAGTAGTGTCTCCAGATGGCAAGATAATAGGGCGTTTAAAACCCTAATACAACACTCCAACTAAAGGTGTTTGGAGGATTCTAGTAGTGTCTCCAAATGAGAAGAGAAAGAGGGCAGTTGCAACCCTAATAAAACACTCCAATTGAAGGTGTTTGGAGGACTTTAGTAGTATCTCCAGATGGCAAGAGAAGAGGGCAGTTGTAACCCTAATAAACACTCCAATTCAAGGTGTTTGGAGGACTTTAGTAGTGTCTCTAGATGGCAAGATAATAGGGTATTTACAACCCTAATACAAACTCGAATTGAAGGTGCTTGGAGCACTCTTGTATAGTCTCTAGATGACAAGATAGGAAGACATTTACAACCGTAATACAACACTCCAATTGAAGGTATTTGGAGTACTGTAGTAGTGTCTCTATATTGCAAAATAATAGAGCATTTACAACCCTAATACAACACTCCAATTAAAGTTGTTTAGAGCACTTTAGTAGTGTCTCCAGATGGAAAGATAATAGGACATTTACAACCCTAATACAACACTCTAATTGAAGGTGTTTCGAGCACTCTAGTAGTGTCTCCATATGGCAAGATAATGTGGCATTTACAACTGTAATAGAAGACTCCAATTGAAGGTATTTGGAGCACTCTAGTTGTGTCTTTATATTGCAAGATAAGGGCTTTTACAACCCTAATACAACACTCCAATAGAAGGTGTTTCAAGCACTCTAGCCATGTCTCTATATGGCAAGAAAATTGGGTGTTTACAACCCCAACACAACACTAGTTGTTTACGGAGTTCAGCACTAACGCCTACATCTCCGGGGCTCGTGACCTTCGAAATGGCCCGTGAGGACCCAAGGATTGCTGGGTAAGCACAAAAGATCGATTGATTGAATTGATTGATTGGTTTAATCACGCAGGATCACTCTAGGAGTTATTTAATTGATTGAATAAGCTTGAGATTGATTGTTGTTATACTTAATGCACCTCTAATTGAACAAAAATTGAAAATAAATTGCAATTGAAAGTAAATAGATGAGTTTAGAGAAATTTGACACGCGGGATGTTAACGGAGTTCGGCAAAACAAAGGCTTACGTCTCCGGGGCTTCGCAACCTTGAGTGGTGCGCCTTTCTATTACCCAGTACGAAAGGATTACAACTTGTGAACCGTTGAGCCCTTACACACCAAGCAGGAAGTCAAACGGCCAACTCAAAGAGATGAGAACAAGGTCTCGATTGTCTAGAACACAAGAGAAACACTCAATATATCACTCTAACCTAATCTAGATCAAGATTAGTGAAGTAGGATTGAGGTTGCTTGAGGGATTTTGAAGTTTTAAGCTCTCTCAACAATGAAGTAGGCTAAGCTCTCAGAAAATCGCTTTTAAAATGATTAGGGTCGGCTGAGATGTTTTGGGAAGAGATCCCATTACTCTATTTATATTGTCAGCTCAAAAATGAGTTATTTGACATAAAACATTACCAACGTTTTATAAAACGTTACAACGTTTTAATTCAAATGGATTTTAGGGTTTTAATTTTCTGACAGCTCAGCAAAACGTTATAACGTTTTGAAAACGTTATGATGTTTTAACCTGTAAAAACCTTATCAAAATAGAAGTTCTTTGAAGCTTAACTTTACTTAAAACGTTACAACGTTTCATGTTGGTACTGTACAGCTGTGCTTCAGTAGTTCTGTAGCTATTAAACATTACAACGTTTGTATAATGTTATAACGTTGTAACTTGTTTCTTCTTTTGATCAGTTTATTGTTTCTGACCAATCTAAAACGTTACAACATTTTGAAAACGTTACCAACGTTTTATCCCAGTTTAGTCAACCTCACACATACTTTACCAAGTTTCTGATTTTACAATTTGTATTCTTGATAAAAGTCTTCGTGCTTTCTTCAGTCCAAGCATATTATACTGCATTTCTTACTATTCTTGGACCTACATAATCTCAAAATAGAAGAAATCATAAAATTCAATAATTGTATGTTTTTGCAAATTAGTCAAATAAACGTAAAAGATTATTGTACGAACAACAATCTCCCCCTTTTGGCGATTTGCAAAAACATACAATGTGAGTAAGTGCATAAATCAAAAAAATTTCAAAAATTAGTTTACCCAATTTTGATTTTGCATGTTAAGTCATTTGTACCAATTTCTCTCCCTTTTGGAAATCGACGAAAGGGTGAAAAATTAGCACTAAATTAAAGTGCTCCCCCTCAAATTATGTACTCCCCCTCAATTTAGTAATATAATACCGATAAAGCCCAAATGAGATAAAATTGAAGGATTACTCTAGTATTTTATACAACAATTTACAAGTTCATTTCAATTAGCAATAAAAATGATTGTCAATTGACAAATTGATTCATGTATATCATATGCACATAACAATGAACACTAGTCAACTTATTTCATGCATTTGAACATATCATATAACTTGTCAAGGTTCCAAGATATACACATACATTCATTCAACAATTTTGCAATTTAATCCTTGACAAATTATCAATTCATACACTTCATATAAATTCCTACATCTCATACATATCAATCATCAATAAACAAAATTTCAAGATATAGTAATTCCAACTTGTCAAGCAATTTATATTTTTGCATTTAAACCCCTGATTTTTGGTCATTTCAACAATTCAACCAATATTGCAACACTTCAACAATTCAACAATTCATTACAAAACACAATTAATTTTAAAGCAATTCAAATGCAACAAATTAAAACTAATTAATGTTCAACACAAGCATAAAACTAAAGTAAATTATTCATGCATAGCAATCAAATTAGCAAGTTTTTAGTTTTTGAAATAGTACGATCTACTCATCATCTATGTGGTCGTTTTGTGCATTGGCCACGTCTTCTTCTTCAGCCTCTTCCTCTTTATGCTCCTCTTCCTCATCTTCCAGGTCCTCTTCGTCAACTAGATTCTCACGTGCTCGTGCTGGGCTTCCCGAGGGACCATATTGCTTGACAAAGCGGTGCGAGAGACTGGATTGAGCTTCATCAAGAGTATTGAGAGCTCGGGCATGTGCTCGCAGTTGTTTCCTTATCCTCATTTGCCCCTTTTCCAAATTGTCGAACCTCCTTTGCGTTGCTTGATGATTTTGTTGAATCTCAAGCCTTTGAGCATACATTTGTTGGCATAACCACAACATTTGTACTTCTTGGCCTTGTGGAGGGACAAACGCACCCGCTTGCGGCATGTATTGTGGTTGAGGTTGTACCGGGACAACTTCTTCTTCCGGGTCCCAGTATTGATTTGGTAAAGCACCTGGTTAGTTTATCCACTTGTTGATGTCTCTTGCATCAGGTTCGTAGAGCCTCAGACCCGAGGATGAATGACCATAAACCCACCCGATTTTGGTTAGATGATCAACCAAATTAGTCAGGAAAGAGACTTCTGCTTCTTCAGGTATTTGAATACCATTGAAGCGGATGATTTTGTGAATGAGATGGGCATAGGGCAGAGAATGGACCGTGGTTGAAAATGCACCACTTATGTGACGAAGAATGATGTAGGGTATGTTGATGCTTTTTCCATCCAATAGAATGAGGTGACGAAGAAAGTACATGGGTCCCTACTCAAGATTGGTTTTGATTGTGATTTTGGGCATGAGAATGTTGTTTATGAAGAGGAAGAGTAACCGATGTAGGGATGGAAGGTGAAAACCATAGATTGGTGCTCCGGCTATGTTGTTTCGGTCAAACCATTTCTTACACTCACTTGAGGTACCATCGGCATAAAGAGGCCAACTCCTTAAGGGATAGGTTTCCTCCCCGTCATTTTGAACCCCAAGCCATAGAGCCACATTACCAAGAGAAAGTGCAATTTCTTGCCCGCCTACCCATGAAGTGATAATGAAGGGTTCATCTTGGATTTTGATGTTTGCATAGAATGTGCGGGTTAAAAGATCGGTGTAAGGTTCACCACAATTCACAATGGGTTCCCAACCCCAATGATTCACATAATCGATTATCTTGTCATCTTCGGGTTGAGAGAAGGTAACCGATGATTTGTCAAAACGGTAGCAATCAGTTATTTTTCTATTCATGAATGATCCCATATAATTCTCATACGCCATAATATCCCGAAAAAGGTATCTATTAGATCGGTGAATTGTCCAATTTGGTTCTAGGTTTCCCCCACTGTTTTGACCGACTTTCGGGTCCAAACGGGATCTTTTCATACCCTTTGGTATAACACCTTTCTTCGGAGCCATTGGATTGAGTTGAGATTAAAAGTTTACCGATTAAGAAGTGAAGCACTAAATCGAGAAAAGGAGAACCCAAGAAGTGCAGTGGTGAAGTCGGATCGTCAATCCAACAGTCGGATCACCGGAGATGAGTGTAGGGTTTTGGCTAGGGTTTTGGAGAGAGAGAGATAGAAAGAGAGAAATGAGATTTTGTGAGTGGATTTGAGTAGAGAGAAGAGATGAGAAGAGAAATCCCAAAAAAAAATTGTCAATTTTATGATTTAGGTTAGCCGGCACAAGGAGAAGGAGAGAGAACGGCGGAGGAGGAAGAAAAGAGAAAATGAGGAGTAAGGGGTTGTTTGGAGAAGAAGAATACGGAAGGGACGGGTCCGGACCTAATATAACCCATTTTCGCTATAAAACGTTACTAACGTTTGTTAATCGTTACCAATGTTTGTTCAAAATACTGTGTTTTTACTTAAAACGTTATGACGTTTTTGTAACGTTTGTATAACGTTTTTGTGAAGCTCTCGGACTTTTGAAGTCTCTCAAAACGTTACCAACGTTTGGAAACTGTTACAACGTTTTCAGTTGTATTTTTGTAATTTTGATCCCTTGTCAGATAACCGTTGTAACACTTTAAAAACGTTACCAACATTTTGAATGAAACTTTTACAATGTTAGCCCCTTGTCAGATAAACATTGCAACGTTTTTGTGAAGCTCTCGAACTTTTGAAGTTACCTAAAATGTTACCAACATTTTTGAAATCGTTACAACGTTTATGTAGTATAATTTTTCTCAGAATTTTGGCTAAGTATTGGATGCAAAACGTTGCAACGATTTCAAATTGTTACATAATGTTTTTATTGTTCTTTCGGACTTTTGGAGATTCACAAAGCGTTACCAATGTTTTTAAAAACGTTACAACATTTTGTTTCTGCAGGACAGTCTTTAAATGAACTATTTTGATTGCAATTAATTATATTGAAATAAGCTATGAATATGTCTATTCTCTAAGTTCAAGCATGCCTAATTTAAATCATAATTATTGTGTTGTCGAGTATTTAGGGATTTTGTGAATATATCGGCAATTTGTTCTTTGGTATCGATATGTATGAGTTCAATTTCACCTTTTTCTATGTGATCCATAATAAAATGATGCCTTATCTCTATGTGCTTGGTTCTAAAATGAATGACCGGATTTTTGGATATCATAATGGCACTAGTATTGTCACACATAATTGGTACGTTGCGGAAGCGAATTTCATAATCATTTAGGGATTGGATCATCTAAAGAATTTGTGTGCAACAACTACCGGCCGCTACATACTTGGCTTCTGTTGTGGAAAAGGCAACCGAGGTTTGTCTGCGACTCGACCAAGACACAAGTGAACCACCAAGAAATTGGCATGTACCACTTGTGCTTTTCCTATCCATACGATCCCCGGCAAAATCGGCATCGGCATATCCTATCAAGTCCAAATCCGATTGTTTGCCATACCATAATCCCAAATTTAAACTACCCTTGACATATTTAAGATTTATTTTAACGGCTTTCAAGTGTAATTCTTTGGGATTTGCTTGATACCTAGCACATAGACATATCGCAAACATTATATCGGGTCTACTAGCAGTTAAATAAAGTAGGCTACCTATCATAGCTCGGTATTGAGTGATGTCCACCAATGTGCCATTTGGATCTGAGTCAAGATTGACATTCGTAGCCATTGGAGTTTTGCTTGTATTGCTTTCGGTCATCCCAAACTTTTTGATCAACTCCTTCGCATACTTGGTTTGACTCACAAAGGTGCTATCATTGAGTTGCTTGATTTGGAGTCCCAAGAAGAAATTCAATTCACCTATCATGCTCATCTCGAATTTAGTACTCATAAGAGAAGAAAATTTCTCGATAAGTGCCGCACTAGGTGAACCAAAAATTATGTCATCTACATAAATTTGCACCACCAAAAGTGATCCATCTCTTTTCTTGGTGAATAGAGTTGTATCATTTTCGCCTCTAATGAATTCATTGTCAATTATAAAGGAACTTAATCTACCGTACAATGCTCTAGGGGCTTGTTTGAGTTCATAGAGTGCTTTGGTGAGTCTATATACATGATTAGGAAATGTTGAATCAACAAAGCCTTGAGGTTGATTAACATACACCTCCTCATCTATGAATCCATTCAAGAAGGTACTTTTAACATCCATTTGAAATAATTTGAAATTCTTGTTTGAGGCATATGCTAAAAGCATTCTAATGGATTCAAGACGAGCTACGGGTGCAAAGGTTTCTTCAAGGTCAATACCCTCTTGTTGTTTGTACCTTGAGATACCAACCTAGCTTTGTTGCGAATTACATTTTCATCTTCATCCTTTTTATTTCTAAAGACCCATTTGGTTCCAATAATCATTCTATTGTTTGGTTTAGGTACAAGTTCCCAAACATTGTTTCTTTCAAATTGAGCAAGTTCTTCTTGCATGACACAAATCTAATTAGGGTCTACATTTGCATCTTCGAAATTTTTGGGTTCGATATGAGATACAAATGCACAGTGACGAATCATTTTATTTAATTCGGATCTTGTTTTAACCCTTTCTCTAGGATCACCTATTACATTAGAAAGAGGATGAGAGGATACTTCCCTTAAGTCTTGAGGAATTTGGTACTCAATTCGTGGAGGTTGTATCTCTTCGATTTGCATTCCATCAACTATTGGATCCATCCCGTTGTATGTTGTTTCATCAATTATTTGGTCCGCTTCAATACTTGTTGCATCTATTTCGGGTTGAGTTTCCTCGGTTTGATTCTCAACCGTGTTGGAACTCATCTCGACTTCATCTTGATCGAGAATTGGCACTTCAACAGCTACAATCTCAATACCTTTCTCAACCTTTTGATTAGCATTTTCATCAAACTTAACGTGCATAGATTTAATTACAATTCTTTGAGATGGAATGTAAATTCTATAGGCTTTACTTGAATTCGAGTATCCTACAAACATTCTCTCAATAGATTTAGAATCAAATCTTGTTACTTTGGGAGATTCATCAAGAACAAAACATTTAGAACCAAATACCATAAAATGAGATATCTTTGGCTTATACCCTTTTCATAGCTCATATGGTGTTTTATTCAATATGGTTCTTATACTTATGCGATTTACAACATAGCATGCCGTATTTACCACCTCGGCCCACAAATGTTTAGGTAAGGAGTATTCGTTTAGCATGATTCGGGCAAGCTCAACTAAGGTTCGGTTCTTCCTCTCAACTACCCCATTTTGTTGAGGTGTGCGAGGAGCCGAGTACTCATGTTTGTATCCCCTTTTAGAGCAAAGTTGATCAAATTTTGCATTTTCAAATTCCCCCTCATGGTCACTTCTAATCCTAATGATTTTTTATCCCTTTTCATTTTCAACACGTTTGCAAAATTCGATGAAGTTGCTAATTGCTTCGTCCTTGTGTTGTAGGAACAAAACTCAAGTAAAGCGACTATAGTCATCTATAATTACATATGCATATTTCTTTTTGGCTAAACTTGGTACACTTATTGGTCCAAATAAGTCCATATGTAACAATTGCAAAGGTTGATCGGTTGAAACCATGTCCTTGGATTTAAAGCTACTTTTAGTTTGTTTACCTTGAACACATGCCTCACATAGTCCTTCAAGTTCTAGTTTATGTGTTGGTAAACCTCATACAAGATCTAATTTCGCTAATTTCCTAATGGTGTCAATTGAAACATGACATAATCTGCGATGCCATAATTATGATCCATTAGATATGACACTTAGACGTGTTTTACCGGAATCAAAATGGGTAAAATACAAGTAATATACATTTTTCTTTCTTTTACCCGAATATATCAAAGCATCATCCGAAGACCTAACTATGTGACAAGCATTAATATCAAATTTAACATAGTATCCCGAGTCACATAGCTTACTTACACTAAGTAAGTTATAATTTAATCCATCAACAAGGTATACATTGGATATAGTCAAGTGTTGGTTACCGATTGAGCCTATTCCAATAATAAAGCTCTTTCTTTGATTATTACCAAAGGTAACTGTACCTCCATTTTATGGTTCTAAGAATTTAAAATTGGATTTATCACTGGTCATATGGTGTGAGCATCCACTATCAATGATCTAAGCACTTTCCTTTTGAATTATTATTGAGTTAGTAACTAACATATACCTTGTTTTTAATCTCCCCCTTTATGTTTGGCAATTATAATATATTTAGGGGAGATTAAGTATGAACCTAAGCTAGTATAGCTTTAGGAACCCAAATAACACTATATTTGTTGTTTAGATTCCTAAATCTACATTCTAAGGAAGTGTGGCCAAGTTTGCAACAATGGTTGTACATTGTAGTTGATTCCTTTTGAGTAGTAGAACTTTGTTTGAAAATGGATTGGTACTTCACTTCATGCACACTATTCTTATGATTACCATGTGACCTATTTGTAACTTTAAATGCAACACTCTTAGTTTTGTTAGAATCCAATTTATTGTGATGTTGGGGAACATCTCTAGCTAAACCATTTCTTTGAGTTTGATTTTGTAAATCAATCTTGTTTTTGAATTCATAAAACCATCCATCGAATCCTTTGAAATAAGTTTTGTTTGACTCCTTTGGATTAAAAGTGTTCCTATCACTATTTTTAAAAGCATTTTTGTTTTTGACATTTCTTTTATTGTACTTGTACCTAAATGCATAATTTGGTGACTTTTCATTTTGTTTAGCATTTGAGACATGCGAACACTTCAATTTTGATGATTCATTGTTTAAGGGAGTTAAACCTTTTTTAGTTAAAAATTTATAAGTTGAATATTGTTCACAATTAAATTTAAGTTTGGCATTTGGAATGCTTGAAATTTGAAAATGTTCCCCTTTTCCTTTAGGGCCTTGCATGTGATTTGATTTAAGTGAGAATTTATCCTTCTCAAATTCAAGACCAACTCTATCATTTTTATAATAGGATTGATCATGTATCAACTTATTCACATAGTAGGGATCTAGACTAGTGACTTTTGATAATTCACTCGGAGATCTCAATGCCCAAATTTCGGTCTCTAAGGTTTGAACCTTAACTTTTAAAATGCCTATTTCACCTAAGTGTGATGCTTTTAATTTTTTATTTTCAAGTTCTAACATGTCATTTTTAGCAATTAATTTTTGAATAATACCTTCCTTCTCAACCAAGGTTCTATTTGATTCACCAAGGAGTGATTTCAACCTAGATTCATTATCATTGTGCATTAGAAATCCATTTGTGAAAGTGCTTGTATCACTTGTCTCTAATCTATTGGTATACAGGTCATGGTTGGTCTCATTTGTAAGTATACAATTTTCAATATCAATTTCTCCACTATATTCTTCACCACCTTCATTTACAAATTCTTGTTCCGTCTCATAACTATCAAGACTAAGAGTTGAATGTACCTCATTAGTGGAATTAGTTGAAGTCTCAACCCCCTCATCCTTCTTGGCATTTCTTGACTTTGCAAGCTCCATGAGGAAGTTAATGGTAATCTCATCGGTGATGTTCTTGCTTACAATAATTGAATCCATGTCAATCTCTGATGGACCTTCTGTCATCTACACTTGCCATCAATGCAAGGTTGGTCTCTTCTTCATTTTCCGATTCTGTATCGGATTTATCCGTCTCGCTATCCAAAAACAAAGCTTGCATAGCTTTGGCTTTCTTCTTTTTGTATCCATCATACTTTTACCTTGGTTTTCGATCTTGTTGTTTTTCACCATCTGTATTCTTCAATTGTGGGAAAAGCTTGAAACATGTTTGGATGGTATGTCATTCCCTATGACAAGCAAAACATACTACCCTCTTACTCTTCTCTTCTCGTTCCTTGTTGTATTTTATTTCAAAATTAAGCATTCCTTGGAACATTTTGGATAAAAGGAGAGCATCCTTAGATGATTCATGATCAATTTTGTTTATAAATTGATCATTTGAGAGACGAGTGTTTAAGGAGCTAGAGAGGTTACGGTTGGGTGCCGGAAAAGTTACGGTTTTGGATTTTGAGCTTTGCTTTAAGTCTCCGGATCGTCAAAGTTTCTCTTCAAAGCTTCGAAAGTATGCATAGAGGTCATCCTGTGTGAATGAGTCATGCTTGCCTTGGATTGCCTCTAGAGCACTTACCAACACGGACCATCTATCTCTCATGAGCATCACTCTCAATAGCTTTCCTACAATTTTATTGTTAGAAAGCGATTCTCCCAATTTGGTAAATTCATTTTGGATATGCATAAGTCTATTATACATATCCTCAATAATTTCGCCACCCTCAACCTTGAAGGTTTCGAATTTGGCTTCTAAACCGGTTATCTTAGTTCGTTTAATTTGGGTATTACCTTCATACTGGTTTACAAGAGCATCCCACATTTCTTTTGCACTTGAGGCACTACCAAAGAGTGAGGCTACCGATTCACTAACCAAGTTGTATATGGCATTGGTTGCAAGATCATTTTCTTTCTTGGTTTGTTTGGAATCGAGAGTTTCAACCTTAGCTTCGGTTTCATTATTGGTGGCAATGAGTAAATGTTGGTGTGTAACATTTTTCAATCACATTCCATACCTCAATGATGTTCAAGTAGTTAATCATGGTTTTCTTCCAATGCATGAAATTTTTGGTGGTGGTACCAAAAATTAGGGGTTCCTTCACGGATCTACAGGGTGCCATTTGTTAAGTTGATCTAACTCCAATTAAGTGTGTCTTAATTTGAGTAACTTGCTCTGATACCACTTTGTTATACTTAATGCACCTCTAATTGAACAAAAACTGAAAATACATTGCAATTGAAAGTAAATAGATGAGTTTAGAGAAATTTGACACGCGGGATGTTAATGGAGTTCGGCAAAACAAAGGCCTGCGTCTCTGGGGCTTCGCAACCTTGAGTGGTGCGCCTTTCTATTACCCAGTACGAAAGGATTACAACTTGTGAACTGTTGAGCCCTTACACACCAAGCGGGAAGTCAAACGGCCAACTCAAAGAGATGAGAACAAGGTCTCGATTGTCTAGAACACAAGAGAAACACTCAACATATCACTCTAACCTAATCTAGATCAAGATTAGTGAAGTAGGTTTGAGGTTGCTTGAGGGATTTTGAAGTTTTAAGCTCTCAAAAAATTGCTTTTAAAATGATTAGGGTCGGCTGAGATGTTTTGGAAAGAGATCCCATCACTCTATTTATATTGTCAGCTCAAAAATGAGCTATTTGACATAAAACATTACCAACGTTTTATAAAACGTTACAACGTTTTAATTCAAATGGATTTTAGGGTTTTAATTTTCTGATAGCTCAGCAAAACACTATAACGTTTTGAAAACGTTATGACGTTTTAACCTGTAAAAACCTGATCAAAATAGAAGTTCTTTGAAGCTTAACTTTACTTAAAATGTTACAACGTTTTATAAACGTTACAACATTTCATGTTGGTACTGTACAGCTATGCTTCAGTAGTTCTGTAGCTATTAAACGTTACAACGTTTGTATAACGTTATAACGTTGTAACTTGTTTATTCTTTTGATCAGTTTATTGTTTCTGACCAATAAAAAATGTTACAATGTTTTGAAAACGTTACCAACGTTTTGTCCCAGTTTAGTCAACCTCACACATACTTTACCAAGTTTCTGATTTTACAATTTGTATTTTTGATAAAAGTCTTCGTGATTTCTTCAGTCCAAGCATATTATACTGCATTTCTTACTCTTCTTGGACCTACATAATCTCAAAATAGAAGAAATCTTAAAATTCAATAATTGTATGTTTTTTGCAAATTAGTCAAATAGACGTAAAAGATTATTGTACGAACAACAATTGTAAGTATTGAAGTTTAAGCACACAAGCAACAATGGCTTTCTCTAGATCTATAAATACAAAATATTGAAGTTGGGGCGGCTAGAGTGTCAATCCAAATCTTGGTATGGCTTTTATTTATAGAGAGCTATCAAAAAGGAAGTAAGTGGTTCTAACCGTTGCAATGGTACAGGAACCATTACAACAGTAAGGTAGTTTGAACATGTTTTGATTTACAACGGTTAAGGACCATTACAATGGTCTCCACAATAGAAGTCTCTATCTCAACTTTCGGCTGGAGTCACTTGATTTTGATTTAATTTGGCACAGTCATTTTTGTGATTTTATTTATTCTGTTACAACAGTCCCTGGATCATTGCAACGGTATGCCTTACTTAGTTCAGTCTCAAGTTTATTTTACCAATTTTACATATTGGTTGTCCTTAATCTTGAGTTATGATAACTAAATCTTTGATGTTATATTGCAGTTCATTGATTCATCCTTGATGTGAATTTATTATATCTCTAGTTGTCATGAACCTATACACGTCTCAAAAAGGAAAATTATAAAATGCAATTATGTATGTTTTGTAAATCTAATCAAATGAGCAAGTCGAAGGCTGCAAGAGCCAACACATATGTGTCCTCTTGTATAAACTTAGTTATTGATGCTGGTTTTTGAACCCATTGGCATGTAGTTCTCCACCACTTAATTGGCAACGTGAAGGTAATTCTTCTAACAAAAAAAAGCTAAGACCAAGGAATTGATAGATAATAATATTTAAATTTTGAAAGAATCATTCCAAGTTGTAACTGATGCTATCTTGAAATCAACTAATGAGCTCATCAAATCACAACCAACACCTCCACTACTAAGGAGTGAAAATTAGAATATGTTGGTGGAGCCATATTTTGATGGCCTAGAGAGAATGGAGACATATCTCTTTCTACGATATGTTGGATGCTTTCCTTGGATGTCCTTTAAGTGAGCGTAAGAATCTTCTACAAATTATGTCCCTCAATTAAGATACTTGAACTACTGCCCTTTTGTTTGATGATATATTATGCATCATTTTTGTGGATAAAGGCTTGTGTGAAGATGGAAAAAAATGTATATTTTGTGATAGTTGGTGATAGTTTATGTGAAGAGGAGATATATTTTGTGAATGGAACTTGATATAATATATATATATTTATGTAAAGACTCGTTTACGATTGATGTAATATTTTCTATTATAGTCTATCTTTTGTGTGATTATGAAAATTTTCATTTTCTCTAAGTTCATATAAATTTTGTTTGATAAGCAATGTGTTATCCTTTGTTTGTATAATCATGTATACATAATGTTTGAGCATATATTTTGAATGTTAAAATAGCAAAAAATTTAGGGACGGGCATGTAATTTTGTATACTAATGCTCAATTATGAAACCTGCATACCGGTCAGTTTGATACCATGCTCAATTATGAGACTTGCATGATCTCTGGTTGGAGCAGCGCAACTTGGTCGACACAGAGGCAAGGGTGCAATGGGATATAACCTGCATGACAAGTTATTACTCTTAGTTGAAATGAGATCAAAATTCCAAACTTTATTTCATAAATGACACAACAATTTTTAGCTCAAGGGGCATTATGTAAAATTTTGGTACCACTGTACTGGTATGGTACCTTATGATACAATTAACACTTGTTTAAATGAATATTTATAATTTTTGGTTTCAGATATAGCTTATATCTTAAGATCATATGCCCATCCAATTCAATTTTAGTTTAATTTTAAATATATTTGTTTCTTTTTTTGCTAAATTTATCTTATCAAGTTTATAATGAACACTTCCATGAAATTTCAATGGATAAAGCAGTACAGATCCATATCAGCTTGGTATTGGTAGAGGTAGGTTGACCATATAATATTTATCAATTATAATTTTGACTTGTTTGCCTTGCCTACTACACACAGTACACCAAAGAATACAGATAGTAGCCTTGTACAAACAATGCATCCTTGAAAAGTGAGAAATAAACAGTCATGACAAATCCCTCAACTTCAAGGCACCCTGTAACTTTGCATGTTTTTCTTTTTATTATTTTTTTCTTTTCCTTCTCATTTCATAATGTATTAGTACAAGTACGCAATATCATTTCATAATGTACTAGTACATATCTCAATTTGGAGTGCTCAGTTCTCACTTCTCATTTTTTATAAGATGGAAAGGGAGGGTACTTAGTTACTGTTATTTTCTTTTCATGTAGTTTGTTTTTTAGAATTTTTTCTTTTAAGGCACTGTAAGCTAGAGACTATTTAAATTAATACTATACTTACGGGTTTATTCTCAAAAAAATAAATACAAGCCAAAAAGAAGAATGCAAAAACAAGGCTTTAGGAGAGGTTTTTTTTTTAATTTTAATGTTTCTTAGGGTTGTTTTTGCTTATTTCAGTAGGTCACCTTGTCAGTTTTTTTTCTTATTTTCTTTCTCTTTTATTGTAAGAGACATTATGCTTATTATTAATTAGTAACGGACTAGATACAATATGAGAGTACACTAGTCATTTTAGATAACATAGCAGTTGATGTAAAAAAAGACCCAGTCTCTCTCTTTTCTTGGTGTATCATTCTAGAGCAAGTAATTCCTCTAAAAATTTCACTTCCCCTCCCAACTCCTCCCCTCCCCTTTACTTAAACTTCTGGAGCACAGTCTTAGAGAGAGTTTTGACAATATAATCCTTAATCAATATGTAGATCCAATCCACAAAATTAAATCTATCTTATTCTAATTTAACTTTTCTAAGGAGAGATTATATCATTATAAAACTTATCATTATCTACAACAAAACAAATATGTAGAAATTTAGAATTAAAGTTTATGTTTTATAAAACCTTTATTTAATAAAAGTTTACTCCCACTATGTGTTTCAAAATCGATGTCCCTTATAAAACTACATAGTGGACCACGATCCATATTTTACCAAATCCAAGTGAGTTTTGACATCATTGCTTGAATTTAGTTATTAAAGTAAGCACACCCAAGCTAATTACATCTAATATAACTATTTGTTGTTTGAGGTGATATTCTATGTCCTGGCTCCTCAAACCCATGCCTCAAGGCCCAAAAACGTTTTGATATCCTAATTAAGTGTAACCAATCTTTGATATATAATTTGTCCAACACTCATATCCTACCTCATTACTAACAATACCTTGCTTTGGCAAGCCCATCAATTAGTGATCGAAACTTTGATAGGTTAGAGATTTTAGAAAGGAATGAAACTTAATTTTCTTTAAGGGACTTTGTTATTTATTTTAAAAATATGCTATGTAATTAAATTAATAACATGAGCTTCCAAATGGTACCGGTGACTCTCAAAGGGTGCCTCCAAAGGGTGTCTCTCAAAGGGTGCCTAATTGATTGTAAATCAAAGTTTAGACATAGAATTCAATTCTAAATATGGGCTCATGTATCAAATAATATGAAGGGGTTTCCTTACCTTGTCAATAACTACAGTAATGCCACTTACCGATAAGCGAGTTGGGCTTTTTAGAAGGGGGTGGACCTCCTTTACAAGGGTCTTAGGGGGGGCAATCCCCCTTAAGAAAAGTTTTTTTTATAATACATTATATATTACTAAAACTATTCCTCTTCAGTTTCGTAAAATAATCATATAACAAAATCAATCTAATTGATTTGGTTTCCACAAAATAGTATTTTCGGATTAATCCAATTAACCCTTGAACCAATCCAATTGATTCAATTCTGTTAGAACAATCCAATTATTTGTTAATTCAAATCCACAGAAAAACTGCTATATTAATTCGTATAATTTAATCAATCTAATTGATTAAATACGGACGTTAATCTAATTAGCAATCAATAATCCAGAATTAATTTTAAATAACTGGCTCTGATACCACTGTTGAGATTTCAGATAGGTTAAAGTGAAACAATTTGATTTAGTTCATCATTTTGTTCACCATCTGAAAGCCAGAATCCATGTATAAAACTAATTTCAAGATTCAAATAAAGTTTCCACTAGACGCGCAAGAAAAATCTCTGTCTAGTTGTTCCAATAGTTGTCATTTTATGGTCCTCCGTGTCAAATTTACGCACCAACAACAACAGTTGCATCTCTATTAGTATCCACACGAACATGTTCGAAAAAAACTGCGACTCAAAGTACTAGTATCAATTAGCAGTCCTCTTTTGTCTTTCTGTCTCTCTTTCGGTTCCTGATCTGGTGTGAAAACAATCTGATTTTCGGTCTAACCAAAAATCATGTTTTCTATCTTTTTCACTTCTATCCAAAATCTGAATAGTTCTAAGAGTCATCCGAAAATAGTATGTGTATTTATAATACAACACACCTTTTGATGACATCTATTGATCGAGCCTATTCAGAAGACCTTATCCATATGATCAAATTAAATCAGATTAGAGATTTCGGGCCTACATGTTATAATTTCATTAATTAACAATTAATAATGGCCCAAAATATTATGGCATGCATAACATATTTCTAACACTTTTATCCTAGGCATAGTTCATGTAATGGATAAATAGAATCCAGCCAGTTTGTAAATTTGGTTTGAAGTAGAGGCATTGTTTCTGATTCTTTGAATTAGAAATATAAACAATAACTCTGATATTTATATGGATATAAGCCAAATTTTTATTAATACCCTAAAAAAAAGATTTAATGAATATACCCCATTTTTTTTAAAACTACCCTCACCGTCTCTGTGGGGGGGCCCCCACTCTGACCATCCGACTGCCTCCTACATGGGCAGTTCAACTTTTTTTTAGATAGATATCTTAATAATATTTTTATTTAAATAATTTTGTGGAGTTTTAGTCTTCTTTTTTAGTTTTTTGTGCCAAAAAATAAGACATTTGATATATGTATGAGTGATGTCATAACTCTTTATAGCTTTGACTTAATTTGTCAGTTTGATACCACAAGTCTAAAGATAATACTAATCAAGGATTTGTCTTTGGTTTTCAATAATTTATTTTAAAATAATTATATGGGTAATTCTTGAATAATTAGTGTTATATTTAGACTTATGATATACAGCTGACAAATCAAGTCAAAGTTATAAAGAGTTACGACATCATTCATAAATATATCAAATGTCTTATTTTTTTGACATAGAAAACTAAATAAGAAAACTAAAACTCCACAAAATTATTTAAATGAAAATATTATTAAGATATCTATCTAAAAAAAAGGTTCCTGTGGGGGGCAGTCGGATGGTCAAAGTGGACTGCCCCCCGAGCGGTTAGGATAGTTTTAAAAAAAAAATCGGAGGTTTATTCATTAAAATATATATTTTTAGGGTATTAATAAAAAATTCAGGGATATAAGAATCAAAATACTCTTTTATTTTTATTTTTCTATTTTTTATTAATTATTACAAATAAAAATTCTATTGGGACCTCCTGGTCCATGGACATGGACCCGCCATAATATCTCAATCATTTTTCTTCTCTTTAATTCAACTTGCAAGGGCAATATTTCATTGTCAAGATAAAACCACATTAACAATGTATTTTAATGTTTTTCTTTTGTTCTAAAATAAACAAAAATATCATGTACTAATCAGGGAGTTTGGGTGGTCTGATGTCTTGTTGGAGTTATTTGATCCGTAGTAAGATTCGTGTGTATTTGATCTGCACAAACTTTAAAAGTATATGTGTGAATTTCAATGTGAATTGATAAACTCCAATCAGATATCAAATTAAATTTGGTCTGATGTTTTTCGGACAGAACCCAACTTAATTGAGATTAAAAGCTTATTTATTGTTCTTGTCATCATCGTCGTCATCGGACCGACCGCAACACTAAGGTGTGAATACGGATCAGATAATGGTAGAATTATATTTGTATCTGTTTTTATTTTTCAGATGTGAATACAGATACAAATACATATGGCATATTAGACAAATATGAATACAAATACAGATCAGATATTTGTTCTATACTATTATTTTTTAAAGATATAAATATCATTAAAAAATATAAAAGTTCATTTATTTATGAAATTATAATGATAAATAATATATCATAATATATATTAAATTATTTAATATCTACTATTTAGATATGAATAATTAAATTTAAAAATATAGATATATTTGTATCTATATCCGTATATGTATCGGGTCAAATATTTGTATCTGATTTTCAAATACATATCTGGATTCTGTCGAATAATATCTGACCATTTTCAACCCTACCGATAGCACATCACACAATTGTAAAAAATTTGCATTGCCGACCTCAGCGTTATCATTAATGTGGAGATTCAGACGTTGTAACTGTTTATATTTTCACGTTCAATCACTCTCTAAATTCTTAATCGGTACTAATTACTTGGAAGTGCACAAAAGGGTAGGAAGAAGAGATGGATTAAAATGACTGATTGGGTTATCAAAACTACTCATAATTGACACTGTTCGGATGTAGATCCAAAGAGATACTTGGTACGGTGAATGTGGGACTGTTCTTTATTATTTTTAACATGATATTTCAACTAATTTCTACTGCTAGATTTTTTTTTTATTTATAATTTAGCACGTTGGTTGTACTGTGAACTTATATATTGCCTTAGCGAGGAAGTTAAAAGTTAAAACCAATCAAACTGCTATTTCCTATTGAATAAACGAATACATCACTTGAATTTGATGCGTTCGGAAATTTTGATGAACCTACTAGTACCAGCATTTCAATTTTTCTTTTGGAATGTACCTTCAAGATGAAATAACTTGATCGTTTTTAAATATTTTCTTAAAATTAAGTTAAAAATAATTTAAATTAAACTGAAGTTCAAATGTGCATCTGGATTATCATGAATCACTACTACGTAACAGAAAGAAACTCAAACCAAAAGTTTTCTTTTAGGAATGTATAGAAAACTTTCTCTACAAAGTACAAAAGATCGGATTAACTATTTTCTTTTAGATTGTGCTGAGGTGAAGTATCATTAATGGAAGGAGAGAGGGAGATGAGGATTACATCATCTCTGCACAGTAAACTTACACTCCGATTTGAAGGTGAATGATTTTGTCAAAAATCAACGTAATGTTAACCTTGTCTCCCCTCTGTATAGTGTTTGTTCATCTTTGCTCCTCCATTTTTTCTCTTCTAGAGCAGGTGAAATTATTAGTCACCTGCAGTCTGAGGTGAGGCTCCCCTCCACACAATGTCTTTATTTTCTCTTCCCACTGTGTACCTATCCTTAGATAGGGCTGTAAATGAGCCGAGTTTGAGCGACTTACTCTCAACTTGAACTCGGCTCGTTTAATAAACGAGCGAGCCAACTCGAGTTGAGATGATAATAATAAGCTGTAGAGCCAACTTGAACTCGGCTCGTTATCAACTCAAGTTTGCTCACAACTCATTTATAACTCATTTAATCAGTGATAGTATTACAACACAAGTTCAAACATATTTTGTACGAATCTCAAAGCACAAATAGCAGTCTAGAGATTCGTATTTGATTATTTTGAGATTTATTGTGACCAATACTATGTAACTTTATGTAACTCGAGTTATAAATGAGCGAGTTGGGGCCAACTCGAACTTAGCTCATTTATTAAACGAGTTGGCCAACTCGAGTTGTAAATGAGCTGAGTTAAACGAGCTATAAATAAACAAGTTACGGGTTCAAGCTTTTTTGCCCAGCCCTACCTTTAGGGCCTGCTCTAGATGGGAGAATGAAGGAAAGGTGAAGGAAGGGAAAGAAATTGGCTCTTGATTAGATCAGATTGGAGTTGTTTATTTGCTCTAGAATTAAAAAAAAAAAATGATAGGAAATGGTAGGGAAAGAAAGACAGAAGGTGAACCACGTAGAGAAAAGTGACTAATCTATTTGCTCTCAAATTGAAGTGTAAAGGAGGTGGACTGTCTACTCTGTTCTCTTTCTTTGTGGAGCACAAATTTCAAGAATTTGAGTTAAATGGTCATCAGATCAAATTTGATTTGATATTCAGTAAAAGTCATTTCATTCGAATTCCAATTTGCACGGCAACTTCAGGATTCCTGTGGATCAAGTGCACACAAATTTTGATGTGAATCAAACGTCTCTTATTGAGCATCAGACTTATCAAACCAAATTCTATCCAACACCATACAAGTATAGTCTGATCCACATCTAGATTCGCATGGTAACTTCAGGAGGATTCATGTGGATCAAGTCCACACGAATCTTGAAGAAGAGCTTAGAATCAGACAAAATAGATATAAAACCAAATTCGGTCTGATGTTAAATAAGAATTGTCTGATTCAAATTCGCACGATAACTTCAAAAATTATATAGATAAAAAAAACACATAAATCTTAATCTTAATCCAGCGATTCTCACTAAACATGAGACCAAATTTAGTCTGAAACATCTCCTTTTTCTAGACATGGAAATTGGACCAATAATTTTTGAAATGACAATTTATCGCCATCATTTTGAATGTCTATGTAATTGACCGTCTGATTTGTTCTCGTCAAAGAAAGGGAAATATTTTAGAAGTTGAACAAGAGCATTCATAGTGGTGACTTTCCAATGAAAATGAGAAACTGATATTAATTTTTAGAGAATCTTTTCATACGAAATTACATTACGTACAAAGGTTAAGTTCTCTACATTACTGTGTATTAGCACAAGCCGCCTGGTCCAATCCACAGTATTGCTCCTGTCAATTAAGTCCCAAACAGGATTGTTACTGTTGTTATATATATATTAAGTCCGTTTTAGTAATCAAACACTGTATCGCTTAACTACTCCGATCATCAAATTAAGAAATTGGAGGCAGTTCAATGAGAATCTGACTAAATTCAGTTTGATGTCTGATCGAATTATTCGATCCATATCAATATTATTACATTACCAAATTTTATTTTATTTTATTGTGCTGTATAGACATCGTACAGTGCAGATGGCTTCAAAATTCGTATCCATTATTCAAAATTGTTTAATTTAATTTTACTAATTTTCTGAAACCGTGGTTATAGAATTAGAAAAAACAAATTTCGTAATTTTGCTTTATTTTCATGTATAATTTCTCAATCTAATGCAATTATGACATTACAAAAATTTATACATGAATATTAAACATTTGTTGGTATTTGATTTTCCTTTCCGATATATAGAAATACTTCATATTAATAATATCAATTATATAGATATGAACCAATAGAGAAGTATGTACTTATTAAGTTAAAATATAAAATTATCATATAAATTATATACAATTCCCATCCGATCTTAATAGAAAAATGACTGGTTTCATTGAATATTTATAGTTTTTAAATTTGTCCGAACCAAGGCGTAGATGTACTTGTAGATATCTTAACTTTAAGAAATTAAAAAGAGTGCATGAAAAGATGTGAGAGTAACAAATACAAATCTTGCAAAAAAAAAAAAAAATTTCTAGCTATTAACAAATAAATCAGATAATTTACACTTTTACATTAATAAAACGCGATGTACAAATTAAAATATCTTGAAGCAGGTGATTTGATCACAAACTGAAAAAAAAAATTTGTTTTTTTTTATTTGCACTTTTATTTTAGAATTAGAAATCATTTGTATAATTTGTGGCTTGTATAATTAAAATGTCATTTTTAAATACACATAAGAAGTTCAAATTATATGGCTCTTACTTTAGTTTTCCTCAACATCTAATTACATTCAAAATATATTTTTTGTTTTTTTTTTAGAATTAGATACCGCTTTTATAATTCGCCGCTTGTTAAAATGTTACTTTTAAACACACATATTAAGAGGTTCAAATTGTATGATTGTTCATTATAATTTTATGTTTCACACATTTTTAATCTTTATAATTGACTAGTCAGTGTTGCATATTTTCTTATTCACCAAATATCAACTAATATATCAAATGTTTCCTTTTTGATATAATGGGGGTGCAAATGGATCATATATTATCCATTCGAATCCGCATCCGCATTAAAAAATTAAGTTAATGATATATGATCTGGATATCCGTGCAACTACGGATATAATTTTAAATTTTAATTATTCGTATTTGAATAGTAGATATATATTAATAAAAAAATATTATTTATCATTATAATTAGATAAATATTATAAACTTTTGTAATTTTTAATAATTTTTATATTTTTAATAGTTAATGGTAATTGGTATTGAAAAACGGATATCGGATCTGTATCTATTTAATATCCGATCTATATATGTATATGTCTAATATTTGATCTGTATCTATATTCATATCTGAAAATAAAAGTTGATACATATATAATTTTACCACTATTCGATCCGTATCTGATCCGTATCCGATCTGTGTTCACCCCTAGAAAAAACTACTGTATTATACATCATTGTATCGCACTCATTTTTTACCTTTTTAGTTGCTGAAATACCAACTATATATATCTTAAATTTTAACATGTTGATGAAATTTCTGATTCTTTTCTTCAAAATAAAGTACAAATGGAGTCATGCACCCGAAACAAGATTAATAAATGGAATGAAACTTAGTCTGTCTGTATATGTGTGGGTGTTTCTTACATACGCTAACAGATAGATAGAGATGAATGGATCAAAACAGATGATTATATATCTGGAATAGTTTATTCTAATAAAATAAAATAAAAAATCAAATTCACTGTTCTAACTATTCTAATTCATTAATCAAATACCAAATAAACTATTTCAAATAGCCTAATTTCAAAAATAATCTATTCTCAATCCATCGAAACATATATATATTTTTTTAATTACTACCTGATGGTCAGATATGTCAAGAACATCATCCCCAACAATCACCACTTTTTTTTGTTGATCCACCTTCGTCTACAAAAAAGAGAGTATATTAAAACTATGTTAACTATGTTAAATTATTAAATGAGTGTTTTTCACCTTCAGAAGCAAAAAAATAAAGGAGCCTGATAATTGTATCCCAACAAAATCTCCGAGCGTGTTCCCCAAGTAGTTTAACAGAAAAAACTTCAAAATGTTATCTAACTTTCATTTCCAGCGCTAATATCCAAACATTTAAAGCTCTGTTTATAACATTTTATAATGCTACTTGCAAGCATTTAAACCTCTATCTGCAAGCATTAAAATTCTAAATCTGTATAGTTTTAACTCCTAACTACTTTTGTTTTTAAGCTAAAAACGGAAATGTTCATTTCACCAACTTTTTTTTTTCTTTGATCATTCTCATCAATTTTCTCAATGGTCCGTGATATATTTTATGAATATAAAAATATGAACGTTTTTTATCTGATTTTCTCTTTCAAATAAGATCAATGAAGAATAACTTTCGAGTTATATTTGTGTCGTAATTTTTTTATCACTTTAAATCTTTGTGATTTTCAGTTTTTTTTTTTTTAATTTTGCTTCAAAATATTTTAAACCTCTGTTTACAAGCATACAAATCTCATGTACAAGCATATAAACCTCACTAATAACACTGTATTTACAAAGCATATAAACCTCATGTACAAAGAATTAAAACCTCAACAATAACATTTCATAACATATAAACCTCAACAATAACACTGCATTTACAAAGCATATAAACCTAATTATTTGCTGAAAGTTGTATTAAATCTACAATCACCAACTACATAAAATCAAATTCGCTGCTCTTTTTTTAGAAAAAAACATACACATGTTTTATTTCATTCTAACTATTTAGATTCTTTTTAACATTTCAGAATTAAAAATGAAATTTGTTGCTCTTCTCTTTTTTTTTCTTCAAAATATGAACTGTTGAAAATATTTAAATGGTTGGGTGAAGAAAAGCAGATCTAAGCTTTTTTTGGAGAAGAGCAATAGAATTTCATCCTCAAATCCATAGTCAGCTAATGGAATTGGAGGCGGTTCAATGGGTATCCAATTAAATTAAATTCAGTTTGATATTTTTGGTCAAAGTCGTTTAATCTGCATTGCATCAAGATTTACGCTTACAGTTTTAAATTTCGTGCAGATCAAATACATACAAACCTTGATGTGTATCAAATGACTCTAATTATACATCAAACCAAATTTAATCCAATACTTTTTGGATCGCTCCTCACTTCCGACTGGCCCCGGAGAATCAGAGATCGATATATGCATAATTGTTTCTTCCTTATTATTTATATTTGCATAAGAGATATAATAATTCAGTTTACGTACATAATCGTTGTTAAACACAATTAATGTTGCATCTCAAATTACATAAAATGTTTAAGAGCAGGAGATACAGAGTAGAAATATTTATTCAAGATAATTAAATTGTACTCATACTTAAAGATTTGAAATATTATGCGCATAGATGTTATTTTTATCTGATTATTTTTTTCTGAGTTTCAATTCGAATCCAAAGTCGGGTATTTTTTGGGGCGTGATTCATCATATATTAGGCTACTTAATTAGTTCGTCAAATTGTCTGATTTGTCTGATTAATCCATTACTGATCTTGTCTTATCTAGATTTTTTTTAAAATAGCGATTTCATTAAACTTTGTTAATTAATCAAAAAGTTAAGTTAAAATATTTTAAACCTCTATTTACAAGCATACAAACCTCATGTACAAGCATATAAACCTCATTAATAACACTGCATTTACAAAAGCATATAAACCTCATGTACAAAGAATTAAAACCTCAACAATAACATTTTATAGCATATAAACCTTAACAATAACACTGCATTTACAAAGCTCATTTACAAAGCATATAAACTTCATGTACAAAGAATTAAAACCTCAACAGTAACATTTCAAAGCATACAAAACTCAACAATAATACTGCATTTACAAAGCATATAAACCTCATGTACAAAACCTTAAACATTTTAATAGTTGTAGACTGATATTTAATAACTTGAAAATTTAAAGTGCACATGAGTTTTACTTTAAAAAAAAACAAATGATTTTAAAATTACTCAAAAGTATTTCTTCATAGATCTTATTTGAAAGATAAAATCGAATAGAAAACGTTCATATTTTTACATTCGTAAAATTCATCACGGATCATCGGGAAAATAAATTATAATGATCAGAGAAAAAATAAAAAAGAGTAGGTGAAATGAATCTTTCCGTTTTTAGCTTGAAGACAAAAGTAGTTAGGAGTTAAAACTATACAGATTTAGAATTTTAATGCTTTCAGACAGAGGTTTACATGCTTGCAGGTAGCATTGTAAAATGTTATAAACATAACTTTAAATGTTTTGATATTAGCATTGGAAATGAAAGTTAGACAACATTGAAATTTTTTTTTGTTAAACTACTTGGAGGACACGTTTGAATATGATAGCTCGGGGTACCAAAACATTTATGAAAAATAAAATGTGTATGTACGAAATATACTACATTTGATCACATTTATGAAAAAGAAAATGTGTATGTACGAAATATACTACATTTGATCCGAAGTAGACAAGCGAAGGTATAATCAGTGCCGAAAATTGTGAATAGCTGACAATTATAACTACCGTGGCAAAATTGTAAAAATCGGAGATGTATTAGGGTCAGATTTTTACGACAGAACCGACTCTGATTTGTTAATAAATCATTATCAGGGTCGGATATTTAATAAATCCGATACTGATACTTAATGTAATTCTTGAACTAATTACGATCCATAAGTAAATGAAAAAAATCGATTATGATTCTACAAGTAAAATCCCTTTACCTATATTAAAGAAAAGATATGAGGTATTAACCGAGTCAAAAGCTACCGATTCTTGACAAAAGTATTTCCAGTCATGCGATCAGCCAAAAGTATTACATAGCAACGATCAAGATCACGCGGTCCAGAGATTTCCTTTTTTAAAAATGGCTGTTTGAAAACACAAACGACAGCACATGCCAATGCACATAAAACCGTCAGCATAACCCTGCCACACGATCAGAGATGGTTCTGCTTAGAGGTTTGCTATACCCGAAACGGGTTAAACCCGTTTTACCCGGCCCGTACCCGTTACCCGTTGTACCCGTACCTGTTGCCCGGGTACAAACGGGTAAACGGGTAGATGGGTACGGGTAATAAACGGACCGGACTCGTGAATTTTGAAAAAAACCCGTTGTACCCGTACCCGTCTACCCGCCAACCCGTACCCGCCTACCCGTACCCCTATACCCGCCTACCCGCCTACCCGTACCCGTACCCGGTTTTCCGTACCCGTTACCCGTTACCCGTACCCATTACCCGTACCCGTACCCGTACCCATTACCCGTACCCGGCCCAAATTTTGAAATTCAAAATCTTTTGAATTTTGCCGCCGGTTCAAGAGGGGCCCGGGCCAGGTCAAATCAAACCCGGCCGGACCCACCCAGGTCAACTCAACCGGTTTTTTTTTTTTTTTTTTTTTATATATTTCAAATTTTATTCCCTCTCCATTTTTTTCTTTAAATACACCCCTCAAATCCTCTTCCTCTCCACATTCTAACTCAAATTCTCAATCTCTCAAACTCAATCTCAAATTCTCATTTTTCATTATTCTTAATTTTAAAATTTATTGTTGAAAAAACATATGGTTGTAATTTAATTCATTTTACAAATACGCAAACGGAATTAGAGGTTCGCTAAACCCATTACGGAATTACGAAGGTATCGAAATTACAAAGTTCGGCTCCTCCCGCAAGATTTTTCCGCGAAATTTAAAGGTTAGATTTATTTGATGTTAGATTAATTTATTTTTGTAGAGTAATTTAAAATGTGATATTAGATTTATTGTTGTAGTCTTGTAGATAAACGTATAATTTAAATTGAATGTTAGATTTAGTTTATGTTAGATTTAGTAATTTAGTTTATGTTAGATTTGTTAGATTTATTTAATTTATGTTAGATTTGTTAGATTTATTTAATTTATGTTAGATTTGTTAAATTTATTGAATGTTAGATTTATTTAATTTATGTATGATTTGTTAGATTTATTGAATGGTAGATTTATTTAATTTATGTTAGATTTGTTAGAATTATTGAATGTTAGATTTATTTAATTTATGTTAGATTTGTTAGATGTGATTATGTGAACTTGTGATATAATTATATTTATTTTTTCAATATGTTAGATTTATTTTTAAATAGATTAGATTGTAATCATTTTATTTTTGTTTTTTCAAATTCTTTTTTTTTTCTGTTTTTTCCAGATTTTTTTAATTTTATTTTTTTTCTGTTTTTTTTTAAATATAGTTGTATTTGAAATTCATTATATAACTAGATTAGATTTATTTGTTGAATATGTCAAGTAATTGTATTTATTTTTGAATATGTTAGATTTATTTTTTAAATAGATTAGATTGTAATCATTTTAAATTTGTTTTTTCAAATTCTTTTTTTTTTCTGTTTTTTCCAGATTTTTTTAATTTTATTTTTTTCTGTTTTTTTTTTAAATATAGTTGTATTTGAAATTCATTATATAACTAGATTAGATTTATTTGTTGAATATGTCAAGTAATTGTATTTATTTTTGAATATGTTAGATTTATTTTTAAATAGATTAGATTGTAATCATTTTAATTTTGAATAGGTTTACATTTTTAAAAAATGTCATCTCATCGTGATTCGGTGCAAGAAGATATCGCGAGAATGTCGGCCGATATTTTTGGTCCCGAAATACCAACTACAAATTATCCACAAGATTATCCACAAAATTATTTTGATAATGGTAGCTCTCAAATGCCGCCACCTAATTATCCACAGCCTCCCCAAAATTACCAAAGAAGAGACCAAATGCTACAAACAAATTATCAACAAAACCCCCAAACGGGTGCACCGTATTATACTTCAAATGATCCAAACATATTCATTCCACAAGAATCACATCAACTACCACCACAGTATGCATATAGAGGCACTTCTTCCGTTGCATCGTCGAGTCAACTCAACCCCCCTATTTCAGGTACTCCTTCGACAAGTGTCACTGAAATTCAAGAAGAAAGTCTCGCTCCTCCTCCGCCAATTGTCCCCCGCCCCCCACAACAACCAGCAGCAAAGAAGGCTAGAAGACCTCCCGAATACAACCAATATTGGTTTGAATGGTATGATGTGACCAAAGATGATGACGGTTACTTGAAAACTCTTTATTGTAAGGTAGACCATTGCAAGAAACCTTATTTTGTTTATAAACAAGCTAGTGGTATGAGTAGCTTTAAAAGACATGTTGATGTGCATATTAGAAAGGGTGAAAACTATAACCCGAATAATATTGCGCAAATTCAAACCCAAATCACCCCAGATGGTACTTTAACCAACCCAAAATTTGATGAAAAAAGAATGCTTAGTGAATTGGCCCGGTACGTAACCCACAAAGAACAACCAATCAGTATGGGTGGTTGCACAGCCTTTGCCCGGTTGGTCATTCGGGGGTGTGCTCAACCACTGTACAAGAGGATGCATCATAGAAAGTTGGTTGGTGAAATAAAAAAACAGTTTACAACCATAAAAGATGACCTCAAAGGTACATTTGCATATCAATCCAATAAGGTCTCAATTACCTCTGATATATGGACTGCTGGTAAACATGGCCTTGGGTACTCTTGTGTTACTGGGCATTGGATCGATGATCAGTGGGTATTACAAAAGAGGATATTAAGTTTTCGAGTGTTAGATTCCCCGCACACCGCAAATATAATTTTCAAATCTATTATTGAGGTTTTACAAGAGTATAACCTTAAGAGGGACATGGCTAACAAGGTTTTTTCTATATCTTTTGATAATGCTAGCAACAACATTGCTTCCATTGAAATTTTTAAACGGTCACTAAACCCGATTATGAATGGTGAAATGTTTCACCAAAAGTGTGCTTGTCATATACTTAACCTCGTCGTGAAGGCGGGACTTAAAACAGAAGCTATAAAATTATTGATAGTTAAATTTAAGGATGCCCTCAACCACATTGTTTCAAACCATGAAAGAAGACAGGAGTTTGCAAAGTTGTGCGTAGACTATCGACTAAGCAAGTTGAAAGTACCTTGGGATATAGATACCCGTTGGAACTCAACCTATAGGTTGTTGAACCGATGCCTTCCATACAAAGCTGTCATAGGGGAGTTTTTGAGGGGATCCACCCCTCAGGGAATGCAATTGGAACTCACCGTTGGGGAATGGGACCAACTAGAAAGGCTTTCAACATTCCTAGGAACCTTTTTTGAAGCAACCGTCAAACTATCATGCTCGTATTCACCGACGGCATTTCAGTTGTTGGGGCAAATCTATCAAATTTCCAAGGTTTATCGTAATTTGGAACAAGCTGAAACCCACGATAAATCTCTCACACCGATTATAGAGGCTATGAAACTAAAATTTCTAAAATATTGGGAAGATGTACCCCTCTTGGCCATTATTGCAAGCTGCCTCAACCCGGCATACAAGAAATATTACACGATCAAAATGGTTGAAGTGTACAAAGATAATCTACATTTAGTCGCAACCGGGGTCGAGGCATACGTGGATGCGAAGTTCACTGAGATGTTTAACATATACAACTCAAGAATTAGTGGCAACCAGAACCCCTCTTCGTCCCGGGCTGGTCCTAGGTATGAATAAATATACATTATGCTTTTAATCTTTATTATTTATAATATCTACATTATTTGTCCACTAATTTTTTTTCTTTAATAGTTCCACTTTCAGGAGCACTAGCAGTAGTGGATTGTTAGCAGATTTTCAATCAGATAGGGAACCACACGCATCCACAAACGAGTTAGTGAGCTATTTGAATATGCGTAACGAAAATGAAAACGTTGACATCATGACGTGGTGGAAGAGGAATCAAAGGTCTTATCCAACACTGGCGATGATGGCCCGCGACGTCTTTGCCGTACCCGTGTCAACCGTCCCTTCAGAAAGTTGTTTTAGTTCGGCGAACAGGATCCTCTCCGACAAACGCAGTAAATTGGGTCCACATGTTTTTGAAAGACTTGTGTGCTTGAAAGATTGGATTATGGCTGACGAGCGCAAACAACATGAAGCTCAAGAATCATCTTCTGCAGCTGATACTGAAGAAAGCGTTACCGAGCCGCAGCCTCAACCTAATTCAGATTCAGACGGTGCGGAAGAAAACGAACAATGGTATATGAATCCAAACTACTAGATTGGTAGTGTCGGTATAATTTTCTAACCTCTTTTAATATTTATGGTTATTTTAAAAATTATAATTTCTAAATATTTCAATTAGTTTTTAAATTATTCATTTTAAAGAACAATTACTAACAAAAAAAAAGTTAGAACTCCGCCTATGTTATTTTACATAGCCGGTCCCAAGCCCGGAATAAAGGAGGAGGGTAACTTTTATTTTTTAATCTATTGTTTTCAAATTATTCATAATTATTTGTAATGTAATAAATTAATTTAAGATATTATTATTTATATTTTATTGTTTTAATTATAATGAGAATTTAAAAATAAAATAAAATGACTTGCTTAAAGAAATAAATAAATAGATTTGTACTTAGCCGTATAAATATACAAATTTTCGTACGAATAATTTTTATATATAAGATACAAATTTTATTCATTTATAAATTATAAAGACGCGACTTGATAATTTCATGTATATATATACTCTATTTGATATCGAACTATTCATATTATAAAAATCAAATTATAAACACGTAATAATATTTATACGACAATGTAAAAAAAAAACAGAAAAAAAAAATATAAAACAGAACAGAAAAAAAAACAGAAACAAAGACAGAAAAAAAAAACGGAAAAAAAAAGAAAAAAAAAAACAGAAAAAAAAAAAACTAAAAAAAAAATTACTGAAAAAAAAACAGAAAAAAAAACGGAAAGAAAAACAGAAAAAAAAACGGAAAGAAAAACAGAAAAAAAGAAAAAGAAAAAAACAGAAAAAAAAAAACCGGACCGGACCCGTACCCGGATCCGTACCCGCGGTACCCGTACCCGTAAACCCGCAACGGGTACGGGTAATAAACGGACCGGATATAAGTTTTGAAAAAATTACCCGTCTACCCGTAACGGGTTTTACCCGTACCCGACCTACCCCTTTACCCGTCCTACCCGTTACCCGTAACGGGTAACCCGGAACGGGTCACGGGTTACCTGTTAGCAAAAGTCTAAGTGAGACGAGCGTTATTCATTGGATCTGCATACGAGTCCATGCAATTGGGGTCAATAGTTTTGCCACTTTTATAACAAAAGAACATATCCATGTTGGGTTTCGGATACCACTTTTGGGGTTTCGCGGTAACTAAAACTCGTTTAGGCTTAAGGTGTGGAATGACCGTAGAACAAAAATTTCTACGGCCAACTTAAGCTCAGGATTAAACGGGGTATGTCAAGAAACTTTCCAAGGCGGTCCACCTTCAGTATTCCTTTGGCATCAAAACCCAATTTAATCATTTTACAGATCTACTCGATGATTGATTTCTAAAACTTTAATCTACTTACCAATTAAATAGATTAATATAACATATTTATACCTTGTTTCTAAATCACAGTTGGAATGCAGACCGAGCGTGTAGAGCTACATCACGAAGGAATTGACTCATCTCGGAGCATCAGATGTCTGATACCTCTATCGGTTATCCACCAGGACTAACCAGAGAGCGGTTTATTTCTTCCGCCAGAAATACCGTAAACCGCGGAATTCTGCAAAAACACTATTCATAGGAAAAAGACGAAAACCCATAAAAATGAATTTTTGGTTACTCAGTTTCATCAACAAGCAAAATTGACATACCGAAAAATTCGGTAAAACACTATTCATCGATCCCGTAAATATACTCCACAACAACCCGCAAGATTATACGTCAAATACGTATAACTTTCTTTTCTCAACTGAAACACTATTTGGGAGAGAAATCAAGAAAAAGAGAAAATACCTATTCGATTCTACATGAAATGATACAAGTGAATTAGTTAGTTTTTCTCTCTACATGCACCCCTCTATTTATAGGCTTTTGAGGAGGTTCGCAAAAGACCGAAATACCCCTCAACATATGCCTATTTACAAGAGATGTCATT